>JAOXYA010000045.1:47468600-47481591 GCA_028565675.1 Sorex palustris | reverse complement strand
GGCTGCGGGGCGCCCGGGGCGGGGGAGGGGGCGGGACGTGGGCGAGAGCCCCCGCCCCGGGCCGGCCAAGAAGGGTGCCCGCCCGGACCCCGCCGCGCCGGCCGCGAGCCCCTCCGTGCCCACTTTGCAGATGGGGGCACTGAGTTCGGGCGCCGAGCCCGGGCGGCCGGCCCACGGTGCCCTCCCTGTGCCCCCTCCCCCAGGGGACGACATCAGCTCCCTCCAGCAGGAAATCACCATCCTGCGGGAATGCCGGCACCCCAACGTGGTGGCCTACATCGGCAGCTACCTCAGGTGAGGCTGCTGCACCCCGCGCCCCCCAGCGCCCGCCGCCGCTGCCCTGCGTCCTGACACCGCAGCTCTCTGTGTGTGTCCCCCCCAGGAATGATCGTTTGTGGATCTGCATGGAGTTCTGTGGAGGGGGGTCTCTGCAGGAGATTTACCACGGTGAGGGGCAGGACTCCAGGCCCCCCACCCACCTCAGCCAGGAGCTCCAGACTTGGGGGGCCCCCCCTCGCTCCTAAGTGCCTGTGTGACCTTGAGAGAAGCGCTGGCCTTCTCTGGTCTCGGTCACCCCGGTGCAGGGAGGGCATGTGGCCGGCACCCCTTCACCTAGCAGTGCCCAGGCTGGCCCGACACAGGGGGGCCCGGGAGGGGGGCCCGCACACCCCAGACCCTCACGCCCCTCGGCCCCTTCCCTTGCAGCCACGGGGCCGCTGGAGGAGCGGCAGATCGCTTACGTTTGCCGGGAAGCGCTGAAGGTAGCGGGGGGCACCCCCGCGCCCTCACACCCCCAGTCCTCAGGAGCTGTGGGCAGGGCGCCCGGCTGGCTGGGGGGGGCTGGGGGAGACGATCTGGGGGGCTGTGGGCCGGAGGGAAGGGCCCCCAGCCCGGTTGCCGGAAGCAGCCCATTTCCCTCTTGGCTCAGTCACTTCCTGTTTGGGGAGAGGGGGAGGAAGCAGCCTGGGTGGGGGACCCCAGCCCTGAGAGGGGGCTCCTGGGAGGTGGGCTGGCGCCAGGGGGGCCTGCCCTCAGGAGCCCCCGCTCTCCCACACCTGCAGGGCCTGCATCACTTACACTGTCAGGGGAAGATTCACCGGGACATCAAGGTAAGGGGGGCTGCCGGGGGTGGGGGTGGGGGCACGAGGGGGCCTTTCGGGATGCCCCATGTGATGCTCGTCCCCCCACGCCCACAGGGAGCCAACCTCCTCCTCACCCTCCAGGGAGATGTCAAGCTTGGTCAGTATTGGGGGCCACGCTCGGGGTGAGGCTCAGGGGGCTGGCCGGGGGGTCGGGGTCATTCCTGTCCCAGCTGGCTTTCCCCGACTAAGCTTGGGGTTCGTGAGTCCCTATGGAATCTAGGGGGGCTGGGCCCTGCCATGAGGGCCACTTGCCTCACCTGGGCCTGAGCCCCGCAAGTTCCGCCCGCGCCCTGGCCAGGCCGGGGTTGCGGGGAGCAGGGGCCGAGCCTGGAGCTCTTCCTCCCCGCAGCCGACTTCGGGGTGTCAGGCGAGCTGACGGCGTCGGTGGCCAAGCGGAGATCCTTCATCGGGACCCCCTACTGGTGAGGCTGCGCCTGGGACTGGAGGGGGGCGCCCGGTGCCCAGGGTCTCACTTCCTGTGTCCCCCAGGATGGCCCCGGAGGTGGCGGCCGTGGAACGCAAAGGTGGCTACAACGAGCTGTGTGACGTGTGGGCCCTGGGCATCACTGCCATCGAGCTGGGCGAGCTGCAGCCCCCCCTCTTCCACCTGCACCCCATGAGGTCAGCTGAGTGCCCGCCCCCCCCGCCCATCCCGGGGGTCCTGCTGACCTTCGACCCCTGACCCAGTGCTTTCTCCAGGGCCCTGATGCTCATGTCCAAGAGCAGCTTCCAGCCTCCCAAGCTGAGAGACAAGATGCGCTGGTGAGGCCCGCAGCCCCCTGCTGGGACCCCCTTTCCAGCCAGGCTTCTCACCCCCTGGGGTGCCCCGAACTCCCCACTCTGGCCCTTAGCTGAGGCCGCTTGGCCAGGCAGGAGCACAGGTGGCCGAGTTGGGGGGCACTATGGGGGGGGCAGCCTGGCTGCCTCGGGTTGAGCTGGACTTCCAGGTCCACTGATGCCGAGGCTGGGGGACTCTCCTGCCCACTAGGACCCAGAATTTCCACCACTTCCTCAAGCTGGCCTTGACCAAGAACCCCAAGAAAAGGCCAACAGCAGAAAAACTCCTTCAGGTCTGAGGGGAGACGGGGAGGCGGGGCGACAGTACTGGAAGATGGGGAGGGGTGGGTGGGGGTCCAGCCCAACCCCTCCTCTCCTCCCCCCTCCCCGCAGCACCCCTTCACGACACAGCAGCTCCCCCGGGCACTCCTCATGCAGCTGCTGGACAAGGCCAGTGACCCCCACCTGGGGGCGCCGTCCCCAGAGGACTGTGACCTGGAGGTAGGTGGTCGCTGGGCCGAGGTGTCTTCCCCGAGTGGGGACCTGCTTCCCGTCCCCCGAGTAGGTCCAGGTGCCAGTTGTTAGAGACCAGGGTGCCCAGGACCCATTTCTTCTTTTTCTGGTTTTGGTGTCACACCGAGCAATTTCAGGGCTTACTCCTGGCTGGGCGCTCAGGGATCACTCCTGGCGGTGCTCGGGGCACCCTATGGGATGCCAGAGATGGGGCGCCCTCCCCACCGTCCTGTCGCCCCGGCCCCCAGGACCCGTTTCTCCCCTCTCTAGACCTATGATATGTTCCCCGACACCATTCACGCCCGGGGGCAGCATGGCCCCGCTGAGAGGACCCCCTCGGAAGTCCAGTGTGAGTCTGGGGGGGCTCTGGGCAGTGTGGGACACTGGGTGTCGACTTAGCTATAGCAACCAGGCCTGAGATGCCCCCCTAATCCGTGGATGTGGGGGTCCCCCCAGTTCACCAGGTGAAGTTTGGCGCCCCCCGCAGGAAGGAAACAGACCCGCTCAACGAGCCGGTGAGGGGGGGCCGGAGGGGGAGGGAGGGAGAGAAGCTTCACCCCCAAGCCCCTCACAGGTCGCTCTGCACCCCCACCTCTCTGCCCTTGCCCAAACTCTGCGACCCAGCCCCCGCGGGTCCCCGATCTCTCCTCTGCCTTTATGCTGGTGGTAGACACGGCTGGGCGGGAACGGGGGTCCCCGAGTGCTGCTCACAGGATCGGTAGATCCACGCGCAGGCTCAAGAATGCGTTTCTGCGCGTCCCCGGGGCCAGGAGCACGTGGGGCCCCTGTGCCGTCAGGGTGGGGACCCGGTGGGGCACATTCCACGTCCTAACTGCTGTGTCGTCTCTGGTCGGCCCCCCTTCCCCCAAACCCCTGCCCGCTCTCCTGTGGCCGCTCCTGGGCTTCCCGACTCGGTTTCCCCACAGTGGGAGGAGGAGTGGACGCTGCTGGGACAAGAGGAGCTGAGCGGGTGAGTGGGCGTGGGGGAGGGGGCTGCGGGAGGGGCGCCAGCAGCAGCGCTGCTAACCTCTGACCCCGACCCTGGCCGCCAGGAGCCTGCTGCAGTCCGTCCAGGAGGCACTGGAGGAGAGGTGAGGCACCCGGCAGACGGGCTGTGCAGACCAGGGTGCTTGCAACGTACAGACTGGGAGCTGGGCAGATGGAGGGCTGTGTAGAAGGGGGCCGGGCAGATAGATGGGGGGCCTTGCAAATGGGGGGGTCGTGCAGATGGGGGCCGGGCAGGTGGGCTGGGCCGCTCCCAGCTCACCCATCAGCTGCCCTGATTTGTCCGCAGGAGCCTGACCATCCGGCCCGCCCTGGCCCTGCAGGTAGGGGGGGTGGGGCGTGGGGGGTATTGAGGGGGCTGAGGGGACGGGGTGACCTGTCCCAGCCAGCTGCCCCTCCCGGCGCCCCGCAGGAGCTGGACTCCCCGGAGGAACCCATAGGAACCATCAAGCGGGCTCCGTTCCCGGGGCCGCCACCCGCTGAGCCTGGCCCCCAGGAGCCGCTGTCCAGTCCCCCTGGTGAGCCCCAGGCCTGGGTCGGGGGGGTCCCGGAGGGGGCAGGCCCGCTCAGGGCTGGGACTGCCGGGGATTCCGTGCCCACAGGAACCCCGCCCTGGCCTCTTCCAGGTCCCAACAGTCCCCCGCCGCTGCCCACCGCCTGGGCCACCATGAAGCACGCGGCCGAGCCTGAGGTGAGGGGCCCGATGGGCAGACGGGATGGCCGGGCACGCCACCCGCACCCCCTGACTCTCCCCTCCCCCTCAGAGGTCCTCGTGCCATGGGCTACCCCCGACCCCCAAGGTGCACGTAAGTGTCCCCTCTGACCCAAGCCCCTGCGCCTGTGTGGCCACCCCCCCACCCCCTCTTTCCACTCCCCCCACCCCACCCCCTGCCTGCTCCCCCCCAACTGCCCAGCTCCTGTCTCTCCCCAGATGGGCGCCTGCTTCTCCAAGGTCTTCAACGGCTGCCCCCTGCGCATCCATGCTGCTGTCACGTGGGTCCACCCCGTCACCCGTGGTACGCGGGCCGGGGAGAGTGGGGCGGGGTGGGGGTGCTGCTGGCGTGGGGGGGGTCGGGCTGACCCCTGACCCCAGCCCCAACCCACAGACCAGTTCCTGGTGGTGGGGGCCGAGGAAGGCATCTACACCCTCAACCTGCATGAGCTCCATGAGGACACACTGGAGAAGGTGAGGCCCAGCGCGGGGCGGGGGCGGGGGGGCGCCTGGGGTGCTGACCCTCCTCCCTCCCTGCAGCTCATCTCGCACCGCTGCGCCTGGCTCTACTGCATCAACAACGTGCTGCTCTCGCTCTCAGGTAGGGCAGGGAGGGGTGGGGGGTGGGGAGCCCCCCTCTACCCCCACCCTGCTGAACGCCCCCCTCCCCCCTGCAGGGAAATCTACACACATCTGGGCCCACGACCTCCCCGGCCTGTTTGAGCAGCGGCGGCTGCAGCAGCAGGTGCCCCTGTCTATCCCCACCAACCGCCTCACCCAGCGCATTGTGCCCAGGTCAGCGCGGGCGGGTAGCCCCGTACCCAACCAGGGTTGGGGGCAGTGCTCTGGGACCAGTCTCCAGACCGGGCACCTGGGCGCGAGATGGGGACAGCAGGCAGGGACCAGTCCCAGGAAGGGCACCATGAGGGGGCAGCGGGCGGGACCCTTGCTGGCATCTCAGGCGTGTTCTCTGCGCGCTCAGCCCCCCCCTCCTTGCACCCCACGCTCCCGTCTGCCAGTGCTGATCCTCGAGTGCCACCCCCCCAAATTGCGGGGGCCCAGGCGGAGGCAGTGGGTGTGGAGGTGGGTGGCAGTTAGCAGCGGTGGGGGGGGGGTGGCAGACGCTTTCTAGCACAGGGACGCAGATGGCCGGGCCTGCTCAGGAGCCTCGGACCCCTGAACAGTCACCGGCTCACTGCTCTGGGGGCAGAGGAACGGAGTGGATGCCCCCAAAAGGCTGGGCAAGCCCCAGAGGGCAGCAGGACCTAGTGGTCTCCTAGGACCGCGGGGTGCGGACAGGACACCAGGGGCGAGCAGGCAGCCGCCTCTGAAGTCAGTCCGAGTGTTCCCGTGGTAGGTGCTGGTCACCTGCTTCAGCACAAGAGTCCAGTGGCTCTTGTCAGACCTCCGGGGAAGGCCGGCTGCAGGCTCGGCTGGATGCAGGCCGAGCAGCATCGTGGCAAATCTGTCGGCCTCCCTTGGCTATCTTCCTCTCGCTGCCCCAGCCACCTGGGCTTTCCTGTCAAGTGACAGCTGCCCAAATTTCCGGGCCGGCCTGGCCACCGCCCCGTGGGCCTGAACCATTTCCAAGCCCTCCTTCTGCGGTCCCGGCACTTGTCTTTTGTAGGCTGCGTCTCATCATTGTCACTGCACCTCATCAGGATGGGTCACAGGAGCCATGAGATGTGCCAACAGGGGGCTGGGAGGCTGAGGGTGGGGCTGGAGGGACCCTGGGAGGGAGATTGGCACAGAGCCAGCGCTGGGGTTCTGGGGTTCGGGCTGCGGGGGGGGGGAGGAAAGGAGCTGTGCAGTTGGGGCTGGTGTTTAGGAAGTGGATTTGGCAGCATTTGGGGCGGCAGATTGTCCTGGGTTTTTGTTTGCTTGGGAGCTGCAGCCACATCTGGTGGTGCTCCGGGTACAGGGGTCACTCCTGGCAGTGCTCCAGCCCTGGGAGTGTGGGGGAAAGGGGGAGCACCCCACTGAGGTGCTCTTTGTTTTTTGGTGGTGTTTTTCCTTTTGGGGCCACACCCAGCGATGCTCAGGGGTTACTCCTGGCTCTGCGCTCATGAATCACTCCTGGCGGTGCTCGGGGGATCCTATGGGATGCCGGGGATTGAACCTGGGTCGGCGATGTGCAAGGCAGACGCCCTCCCCGCTGGGCTATCGCTCCAGCCCCAAGGCGCCCCCTGAAGACACTTGAGTGTTGGGGGTCTTTGTGGCACGGTGGCAATTCCCAAAGACATCTGGAGGGAGCCGATGTCCCAGGGCCAGGAGACGCAGGGTGGGGGCTCTGGGTGGGCGCAGGGCATAGGTGGACCTGGAAGTACCCCACATCCCCGAGCTCTGTGGGGGGGTGTAGGGAGCTCCAAGGCTGGCCTGGGTGGCTGACTGTTGTCTGACCCTAGACGTAGCACCCCAGGATTGGTTGACAGTTGGTGGATGAGGGTCTCTGCAGGGGCCCCAGCCCAGTGGGCTCTGGGTGGGATCCAACCGGGGACCCGTGAGCCGTGGGCTGGAGGACTGAGCGCTGTGCTCGGGACCCTCCTCCTGAACCTGGCTGGGCCAAGAGGGCAGGGCCGGCCCCCCTTCCTGCATACGCTCACCCCACACCCCAGCTGGAGTTCCCTGGCCTCCCGCTTCCTGAGCCCAGCCCCCGGGTGTGAGTCTCCATGCTGGCCCGGAACCTGCAGGAAACAGGTGTGTGAGCACCTCGTTAGGGTAGTCCGGGTGCAGAACAAAACAAAGGCCAAGACTGTCCGGGTGGGGGCACCGGCCGAGGGGGGAGAGCGAGGACAGGACAGGGGGGAAGTGTGGCTGGCCGGAGCCCTCCCCCGCACCACGTAGGGTCCCCCTTGCCCGCCAGGAGGCTGCGCTGGGTGTGGCCCCCACACCCAGAGAGACAAGTAGGATTTAAGAGCTTGGAGGTCCCGGCGGGTTCCCAGACCAAGCAGGTCTTCAGCACGCCATATCCTCTTCCTGGGCCCACCCAGGACCTCACGGGGCTGGAGAGATAGGACAGCCAGGAAGGCACTGGCCTGGAACGCAGCTGACCAACGTTTGATCCCCAGCACCCCATATGCTCCCCCAAGCACTGCCAGGAACAAACCATGAGCGCAGAGCTAAGAGTAGCTAGCCCCTGGGCACTGCCCCTGCGGCCCCCGAACGAGACAAATGGCCGGCTCGGGGCCCACTCATGCGTAGTGACCCTGCTACGGTAGAGCTGCGTCAGTCTAAATCAATTACACTCATTTCCGCCGCAGGAGGTGGGCACCCCCATGAGCCCCTTTAGCCGAGATGGAGGCGCTCAGGGGTTATCCTGGCGCCCCCTTCCGGCAAGTCACTTGAAGGGCACCTGCGAGGTGGGGGAGGGGCACTGGCTATGCCACACAGGCTCTGGTTGTCACCCACAGACGCTTTGCCCTGTCCACCAAGATTCCAGACACCAAAGGCTGCCTGCAGTGCCGTGTGGGTAAGGGCCGGCTGGACGGTGGGGGCGGGGGAGGGCTGCAGGGGCTCGGGCCAGCGCGGTACCCACCGTCGGCCTTTCTCGCAGTGCGGAACCCCCACACGGGCAGCACCTTCCTGCTGGCCGCCCTGCCCGCCAGCCTGCTCCTGCTGCAGTGGTACGAGCCGCTGCAGAAGTTCTTGCTACTGAAGGTGCGTCCAGGGTGGGCGCGGGCTGGGACCGGAGGGGGGCCGGGAGCCGGGGAGATCTGAGCCCCCCCCCACCCCGGCCCCCCTTCGCAGAGCTTCTCCAGCCCCCTGCCCAGCCCGGCAGGGCTGCTGGAGCCACTGGTGCTGGACGGGAAGGAGCTGCCGCAGGTGTGCGTGGGCGCCGAGGGCCCCGAAGGCCCGGGCTGCCGCGTGCTGTTCCACGTCCTGCCGCTGGAGGCCGGCCTGACGCCCGACGTCCTCGTGCCCCCCGGTGAGCGGGCGCCTCTGGCGTGTCCGTGCATGCGCACTGTGCGCGTGCGTGCCGTGTGCAGCTTCTGTGTGCATTGTGTGTGCTGTGTGCATGTGTATAGGTTCAGTTCCTCTGAGACCTGGGGGTGAGGCTGAGGGAGCGCCGCGCAGGGGGGGGTTCCCACCCACTTTTCCCATCCCCCCCTGCAGCCAGGCTCTTCTAGAAAACTTTCCAGCAGAAGAAAGCCGGCCTGGCCGCGGTGTGAAGGGCAGGGAGGGGGAGGGGGAGGTGTCCGTCCAGCGCTGGGGCAGACAGTTGGGGACTGAGCGGGGACGTAGGAGGGAGAAGGGACAGTGACTGGCCGGGCTTCTCACACAGAATTTGATTGGCTCTTGTTTTGCTTTGGGGGTGCTACCCTCGCTCTTGTGCCTGGGGGGCTATTCCCGCTCTATGCTCAGGAGCGACCCCTAGCGGGGCCAGGAGACCCGTATGGGGTGCTGGGCTTTCGAACTGGGCGTGGCTGTGTCCAAGGCAGGCGCTTTCCCTTCTACACCATCCGCCGCCTTGCCCCAGGATTTGGTTTTGTTTTCTCAGGGAGGGGGGCTGGAGAGAAGAGGTGCCTCTCCTAGAGATTCTCACCCCCCCCCCCGAAGTTTGAGTGTGAGGTCACACCTGCAGTGCCACATCCAACCCCTCGAAGCGGGTCAGGATCTTATTCTCATGGGCCTGCCTGTGACCCCAGAAGGAAACGGCGCAGACTCCAGTGCGGGCCACGGCAGAGCCAAAACACATGGTTCTCACGTGGGCTGTGACTCTGGAAATGCACCAGCCCTACCTATCTCGTGAGACCTGGGTTTGAGGCCCGGCACCGCAGGAATCAGTAAAGCCCCTGGTGCACCCCGCACACCCGCAGGCACACCTGTTGCCTCTCGGTCTCAGTCTCCAGCTGGGCGGTGACACCATCTGCCCGGCCATTTGTTGGGACGCATTGACATGCTTGTGGGTCAGGGCAGCCCACTGGCCCCAGGGCCTCCTCCCGGGGCCCCAGCCAGGCCATGTCTGTCTTCCACCTGCAGAGGGACTTCCGGGCTCAGCCCAGCAGGTGATCCAGGTGGACAGAGACACCGTCCTCGTCTGCTTTGATCGTGAGTAGCGGGGTGAGGGCTGGTGGGGGGGGTCCCCGGAGCCCTCAGCTCCCTACCTCCCTCCGCCCCGCGCAGGCTGCGTGAGGATCGTGAACCTGCTGGGGGAGCCCACGGCCACGCTGGCACCCGAGTTGACCTTTGACTTCCCCATCGAGACTGTGGGTGAGCGGCCCGTAGGCGGGGGCTAGAGTGTCACTTGGGGCATGGCGGGGGGTGGGGGGGCGTGCTTGGGCAGCGTGGGGTGACGGCCTGTCCCCATCAGTGTGTCTGCAGGACAGCGTGCTGGCCTTCTGGAGCCACGGCCTGCAGGGCCGCAGCCTGGACACCAATGAGGTGCGGGGGCTCTGGGGACCCGCCCCACTCCACCCCTCCCTGGATCCCCCATCTCTGGGCAGCGCTGCAGGGAGGCTCACGCCCCTCCTCCTCCCCAGGTGACCCAAGAGATTACGGATGAGACCAGGATCTTCCGCGTGCTAGGAGCGCACAGGTAGGGAGGGGTCGTTTGCCCACCCAGCGGTGGCCCCGAGACCAGAGGACGCGTCCTGTCCTGAGCCCTCCCCACGTCTGTCCCCCGCTGCAGGGACATCATCCTCGAGAGCATCCCCACCGACAACCCCGGGGCACACAGCAACCTCTACATCCTCACGGGCCATCAGAGCAGTTACTGACCCCTCTGCCCGCCCACGCCTCTGTATAACTGGACCCCCGAGGAAGCTGCTGTCCCCCGCCCGCCCCACCTCTGTCCCGTCCCCCTCAGCAGGCGTCCTGGCGGGCAGGCGGCCTGGGCTGTGCATTCCACATCGTCCACATTTCCTTCCTGTACTTTCTGCCAAGCTCGGGAACACGGTATTTAAGAGAGAGACTATATTACTATTAAAGCGGCTCTGATTATACCCCAGGCTCCCCGCTCAGTCAGGAGAGCCGGACCCGGCCTCGGTGCCCTGCGCCTCCCCCGCCCCTCCCTCCTTCCCTCCACAGCATGTGCTGAGTCCCGGGTGCTCTGGGTGCCCTGCGGTGATCCCCTCCTGGAGGAAACTGGCGGAGGCTCAGGGCCCCCTGCCAGCATCTCGAGGTTCTCCCTGCTTGGCAGTGAGGCCTTTGTGTCGGGCCCCCCACACAAAGGGATGCGGAGTTGGGGGGACACTCATCCCAGCACCCTGTCCTTGCCAGGACCTCACTTGGCGGGGTATGGGCAGTGCCAGGAGGGAGTAGCCCGGGGCTGCCCCTCTTCTGCCTGGGCACCCCACCCTGCAACTGCTGAGACAGGCTGGGCTCTCCCAGCCCCGCTCCGGTGAGCACTGTTAGCACTGGGCCGCGCCTGGAGCCAGGCCCAGGTTTGGCCCCTCGCGCCCCTCCTGCTAGCCCAGGCATGTGTAGGGGTAAGCGCTTCACACGTGGGTGCCCCCCCCCCGGGGTAAATATTGGACAAATGAACAGCCTGGCGTGGGAGGGAGCCGGCAGCTTAATGAAGAGCGAGCAAAGGTGCCAGGCGCAGGGGGAGGGTGGGCAGTCTTCCTGGCCTGGGGGGCCCTGCACAACCTGATTCCTCCTTCCTGGGGGAGTTTCTGGGGTTTGGGGGTGGGGAGGCCCCTCCCTCGCTCAAAATGCCTGTCGGGGCACTGGAAGGCAGGAGGAGGCAGGAGTGCTCGCCCAGCATTGCCTTGGCGGGAGGTTCGGGAGGAGGTGCAGGCTTGAGTGGGGGAGGGGAGGGGAGTTGCCTCTTACGGAGGCCCTGACCCCAAGGGCCCACAGAGCCGTGAGCAGCGCCGCCTGGTGGCCAGTTGCTGTACAACACCCTAGGCTATTGCCAGGTCCGATGAAGGGCAAGATTGGGGTATAGTGCCAAAGTGGGGGAACCTGGCAGAAGCCAGGACCTCTGATAAAGTATTTGTTGCCAAAGCCAGGCCAGGAATCCGGGAGTGTGTGCTGAGAGATGAATACGGTTATTTTATGTATATATTTTTAAATAGGTCGCCCCCTGCTGGTAGAGCGCTATTTAAAAACAATACAAAATGAACACAAATAAAAGTCTTGCACTCGGGCTGTTTTCCCCTTGTTTTGGCCGGCGGGGGATGGCTTGGGGCACCCCTGGGGGAGCTCAGGAGGCTGGGGTGCTGGGGATGGAGCCCAGCGTCCCGCGTGCAAAGCAGCTGTGTCCTGGCCCAGGGGATCCAAGTCCCTGTGTCCCTCCAAGACCGTTTCTGTTCCTTAGACACATGCACATGTGGGCAGCACCTTGTCCAGCCAAGTGTCAAGTGGTGGGCAGGGCGGGGGGGACTGGCGGTGGCAGGTCTGGGACGGGCTCTTGCGTGCCATTAGTGGGGTTGCAGCCACATTTTCTGAGTGAGGGGACAGGTGGAATGTCTGGGGCTACCCGTGGGGCGCACCGGAAACACCCTCACAGCCACCGTGCCACGCCCAAGGCTCTGGCAGCTGAACTGAAGCGGTCACGGTCATGTTCCCGCTGTGCATGGGAGGATGAGGGGAAAGCAAGTGGGGGGGCGACGGACACACTAGGGCCATTAGGAAAGCACAAACTTGAGGCTGCCCCGGAGGAGTCTGTGGTGCCAGTCGGCCCCAGGAATCTTTTGGGGCTTCCTAAGTGGTGTTCAGGGTGCCCAGAGGTCACTCCCCAAAATACTTAGGCTGGCGTGTCCATGCTAGGGCCCTTCAGGGCACCCTGCTGGCACCTGAGGGTACCTGAGGGCACACCAGGTGATGCTGGTATGCAACTTGGACCAGGTGCATGCCAGACACGTACCCTAATCCCTGTCCTGTCTCCCCAAGGAACCTTGTTCATCTTCTTCGAGGTCTGGGCTCCCGGGCTGGGTGGAGGCCCCAGCTGGCCAAACAGTAACGTGTTTCCTGACCCCCACGAGGTGCCAAGCACCGTTTCGTATCAAACACCGGGTCCTACGACGTGACTGTCGGAAAGGAACTGCTCAGGAACCAAATCCCTGGCACACTGGACGTGAGCAGCAACCGCAAGGACCCGTGGCTTGGGGAAGTGGGGCTCTGCGTCACACGGACGCACACATGCGCACATGCGTGTCCTGTCCTGTGTCAACAGCGGGGGCATGGATTTGGCAAAGCCAGGACGACGCATCCCCAACGCGCTGCGGGACAGCACATGTGGCCCCAGACTGGCCTCTCGTCGTGGCCGGTCCCACTGCACTGCCTGAGGTTGCCCCTTACCGTCTTTCGAGACAGAGCCTCCTGCCCCCCCATATACATATATACGTACACCCCCCCATCCCAGCCAGGCATGGTTCTCTCTGAAACCCATGGAAAGCCTGTTTGCGGGGAGCTCAAACGCTCAAACCCGAGGGCAGTGAATCATGTGGCTCTGATTCTGCGCGTTCCTGTCCTCCCCCCAAGCCCCGAAACTGGGCCCCCTTCTTGGGCTTGTCCCTGTCACCTGTCTGATGTGTTATCTCCAGCCTCTGAGGTGCTTCTCCTGCCCGCTGGTGACTCCAGTTTGATCACAGCACTGCCTAGGGCTCCCTAGCCACCAGGTGTGATCCCTGAGCACCGTCAGCTGTGGCCCAAACACAGGAGAGAGAGAGAGAGAGAGAGAGAGAGACAGACAGACACGACAGGGGGGAGGGGGGATTGGGGAGGGTCAGGCAAGATCATCCCCAGTTCCTTCATCATGCACTCCTCAGCACTTCAGAAGTATCATTTAGGGGCCGGAGCAATACCACAGCGGGTAGGGTGTTTGCCTTGCACGCGGCCAACCCGGGTTCGATTCCCAGCATCCCATAGGGTCCCCTGAGCACCGCCAGGGGTAATT
>JAOXYA010000045.1:47444674-47468500 GCA_028565675.1 Sorex palustris | reverse complement strand
TTCACAGAGGAAGAGGTTCTCTTCTGGCTGGGGACCATGCCTCACAGAAGCCCCCCAGCTCTGAGTTCAGGGACTCTATCGACTCTTACAAGGATCACCCCCTACCTGGCTTTTCGGGGTGACCCGGAGGGGGCTAGCCCCTGGAGGGGGCTCCTTGTTCGCGGGCTTCTGGCGTCTGTAAGATCCCTGGGGGTGATTCCCGGTGCCGCCGCGGGGTGGGTACAGTAGTGCTCTGGTTTAAGGGGAAGGCTGGCTTTTCGCTACAGAGAAGCAGAAAAGTTTAAGGTTTTAGAGGGGCCTGGCCTCTCTGGGAGGGGATTCTGGTTTTACCCTAATTCACACTGGCGCATAGTCTGCCCCACTTTGTCCTTTGGCCCCGGGAAGTAGAGCCCTGCATTTCCGATGAGATTTCTGCTCATCTGTGGGGGAAGGATTGAGCTACTGTTGGATGGAGGAGTTGACTTCTTTCCATGACTTGTCAGCCAAATTAAGTGTTCGCTGAAAACGATCTTTTTTGCGTGACTTGGTCACTGGCCCCTCTAGCAAGGTGGGAGTGGAAGGAGCCCTCCAGCTACTTTGCGCACTTGGCTGGATCCTTCGGTCTGTGTGAGCGTTTATGGCTTTCGTGGATGAGGTTCTGACTATATCTTCTCAAGATGTTTCTAAAGCTGTGCCTTAAAGATTTTCTCTGAGGAAAATGTTTCACTGGTCCAAAATTTTAAAATAACTCTTTAGACCCTCTTCCTCCTTGGCGGCCGTATGTTTTAATCTCTCGCTCCATGAAGTTTGTCTTCTGTTCTTTGCCATCTAAATTTTCGGTCCTTTTGTTTGGGGTCATTCCTGGTGGTCATGTGATAAGCTCAAACCCAAGGATCCCACAGCGAATACATGCTTCAGCCCTGTGGGCCATCTCCCCAGGCCAAGGGTCAAGTTTAAATCTCCCCATCTACTGAGGCAACTGTGTATGTCAGAAGTGGTTGAACTTCCAGTTGGTAGTTACTGTGTTGATTAATATTTTTGTTTGATGGACTCTGCTGTTTTTAGACTTCCCGAGTAAGAAGCGGAAGAGAAGCCGCTGGAACCAAGACACAATGGAACAGAAGACAGTGATTCCAGGAATGCCCACAGTTATCCCTCCTGGGCTCACTCGGGAACAAGAGAGAGCTTATATAGGTAAATACATGTTCTGCAGTCAGAATTATTTATAGTTACTCTGAGCAATATATTTTTGTCTGTTGAAAAGTCTGGTCAGATGCAATGTCATGACTTTGACATAATCAGAGTTTGCTCAGTGAGTCCTGCAACTGCAGCTCCTTGGTCTGGTCTGTTCATAACAGCAGTGTTCTCCATGAGATCCAGGAAGGTAGAAGGGCCCGGTAGGGGGGAGATAGTCCCACAGCCAACAGCACTGCTCTCTGCTGCGCCCCATCCCCAAACCCTTTTCAGCCGCTGTTCTTTGCCAGTTGCTGAGGTGAGTGTCTTATGGTTCTCTGGTCACAGCCCTAGTGGAGAACACAGCAGGTATTGTAAACCAAGAACCGTTTTCACAGCGTGGCCTTTTACCATAATTGCATATTCTTCCCTTCCCTAAAAACGTGGTCTTTCACTTTTTATAGGTACTTTCTGAAAGAGAAAAAGTTTAATCAAAAAGTGGTTTTAAAGTGTTTTTCCAGTTCCCCCCTCTGTACCATTTTGTTGAATCGAATCTTCCCTTCAGCATCTTCTCTGGTTTGACTCTCGAGAGCTGTCTTAATGAGGGCTCTTGGAGTGAGCGCCGGAGAGCTCTGCTGGGAAGGGAGTGCTGCCTGGGTACGGGAGGAGGTGGTAGGCTAGAAGATCTTCACTGCTGCAAAGCTCAAGGATTAAGATTGACTCCAGAGGAATTGAAGTTAACCAAGATCACCTTTTATTTTTTAATTCAAGGTTTATAATGCAATTTTTACTTTATGTATCTGCAGCTGTCTCAAAAAAGGTTACTTGGTAAACATTTTCTACTAACCAAATACATACCCCTTGGGAATGAATCAGGGCAAAGGCCATCCACGCCTGTGAGACTCTGGCCTTCACAAAATAGCTTCAAGGCCAGCGGGTTACTTACTCTTAAGGACTTTATTTTAGATTGCTGAGAAAATCGGAGGTAATGGAAATGTCTACCTCCTTATCACAATACTAACATTTCTTTTCCCATTGTTCTTTTCTACAACACCCCCCCACCTCAATTCTCAGAAATTATGCTAAACATTTGTGGGTTTTTGCAGCCTTTTAAAATGGTCCCCAATGGGATGATATATTAAGAAACACAAAGCACACTTAGAAAATGAGGAATACAAAATTGAGTTGTTTTTTTTTTCTCACATATTCCTTACTTAAGGGGCTAATGCATTTAGCTCCAGGACTTCTGATAGCTGTGACCAAAGATAGGGCAAAGCCTACAGGAGTGTGTGTGTGTATATATATATATATTTTTCTTCCTCACTTTAAGGAAGGGGCGGCGCACACCCAGCTGTGCTAAGGGCTCATTCCTGACAGTGCTGGGCAACAAACACAACGCAGAGGGATGGAACTTGAGTTCCCTCTTGGGCAGGCGCTTATGTACTTGCCCATCTCTCTCAGCCTCAGGGTCCTTTTTTCTTTCTGGGCCACACACCATGCACCCATGCTGCCTGCACATACAACGTTGCACACAGCCCAGAGAGCAGATCTTCTTTTGGTGAAAGTTTAGCTCAGATCCCCTGAGTCTAGTTCATAGGACTGCCTGCCCTCTGCAGAGGACTCTTCACCTCGTTCAGCTTCATTCATGACTGCCAAGCCAGGAATTTTATGGCCTCTTTAAGGTCCAGATTTGATGTCTTAAAGCTGTCTTTCGTGGTACATACTGACCTGTACAATACCTTCTCAATGTTAATGAAGGTTTTCCTTTTCTTTTTTGGTTTGATTTGGTGGGATGTATTTAAAATTAAGAGGGGGCCTTGGGTTAAATGTGCATTCTCTTGAAGAGTGAAATGAACTTGAACCCAGCCTATTAGCAATTGCACTTACTAGAGATGACTACTCCAGGTTTCTCAAAGGTAAGGAATGGAAGAAAATGATCTGGCTCTGCAGCTCCCAGTAGCTTGAAAAAAATCAAACTGAATCATTGAACTTTTAAAATCCTCATCTCTTTCCTGCACAGCATAGTTTGTCATGGTCTGAGGGTCACACACATACAGCCCTGACCTGTGCTCTCATCCTCTGCACCCTTACTTTCACTCCCTACATAAGGTGCAAGTCTACAGACAGACTTGTGGAGTCTTACGGTCACTGGTTACTAAGGTATATTAATAAACTTGGAGTGAAAACAGCGCTTGCTAGCTAGCATTGGTCTGGTTGTACAGAGATTATGTATGAATTTCTATGAGGTATTGAATTGGTTAATGTACTTGTTCAAAGAATTTTTAAGTTGGTGTCAATGAAAATGATCTTAACTGGTATTATTCCTTGTCCCATGTAATAGATTTCATTTTGGGCTATGCTTAATATTTAATGAAGAAAATAAAAGAGTTGCCCTCAAGAAAGTAATTTTAACTTGTTGGGAATTGGGTAATGCTGATACGTGGTTTTTGTTCTGGGTGCCAATTGTATAGCAAGCCTTGCTGGGGAGGGAGAGGTGAAACACGCCTCCCAGTAATTGCTTCGATGTGAGCCTTAGTGAACAGTCTTTACTGCTAACCCCTCTTCCAACAAACTGTTTGCTTCCTTAAGTGATAACCATTTGAAGTGAAAAATCCCGATAGATGTAAATGGATTCCTGCGATAGGTGGTTGGGGGTTTTTGCCTCAATGTGTTCACTGATCAGTCGTCCCTTTCAAAGTCTCCGAGTTCTTCATGCTTGTTGTTGAGATTTGAGATGTTTTTTGGTAACATTGTCTTTTTTCCATCCTTTTTTTTTCTTTCCTAACCTGGTTTCTTCCAGTGCAACTGCAGATAGAAGACCTGACTCGTAAACTGCGCACAGGAGACCTGGGCATCCCCCCTAACCCTGAGGACAGGTTGGGAAACAGTTTTAACCAGCTGACAGTAACGCTTTTACCTTTTTCTCAATATGTTTTACTGGTGGCAACATATTGTGTCAGTTCAATACAATCCTAGTAAGACGACCGGGTAATCTGACCATTTGGGGATTAGGGTTTAATTATTAGCAATTTATGTGGTCAGTCATCAGTTAGAAAATTGGAGTGAAACCTAATTACTAGCAGAATAAAAAGCTACAGGAAAATGGACAACTGGTTTCCAATTGGTAAGCATGTAAACGTTAACCTGATTTGCCCACTAGGGACAGTGAGGTGTGGCCCATTAACCAGTCTTTCAGTCCCTTTGGCCGCCAGGCCAGGGTGTAGTCTTTCTCACAGGTACACGGTACAGGGATCAAAAGTAGTTTGAGCATCACCGAAACTGAGCAGGCCAGAGACTCATTCTGGTCACTCTTTGTTGCAGTCTTCCTCTTAAAGGTTTTGGGATGGTTTTGAAATAGATGAGATTTCTAACCGGCTTCCTTCACTGCCAGTTTTCAGCCTTGGCCATTGCCTGGGGCGTTGGAGGGCCAGACATTCTTGCTTGTTCTGGGAAGGCAAGCAACCAAGCCTGAACTCCTTCCCCGCTGCCTTTTTATTTTTTTAATTTTTTTTAAGGGAGTGGTCCTCAACTGTGGTCTATTGTTGGAACTGATTATTTCTCTTTCCCCTTACAATTAAAGTATCTGAGGGGGCGGGGGGTGGGGGAAAGCAGGAATTGGGCTGGTCTTTGAACAGCCAAAAACTGGTCCATTTATAGAAAGGCAGTAAGCTTCCTTCTCTGACATTTCACTTAGTTCCTGTAGCATAGGTGGAAACACTTCGCTTTCAGAAATACTGTTTTTGGCTTTCATTTACCAAGTTAATACTTGTTAATCAAGACGATGATGGTTTTGAGGCCACTCACTTTAGCATCTTTCTGTTGTCCTTTTACAGAAAATCAGTATCTTTGGCCATATTCTGATTTTAGTCAAATTCACTATTTTGTACCTATAGATTTTGATTGATGGGTTGTGTTTAAATTTCCTTTTGATTTTTTTTCCCTTTTTTAAGATACATATTTATAGACCACAACTTTTCAGTGTTTTTCTGGCCTTTATTCTTGAATGTCTACAGGTTACCAGGCAGTACCTCAGAAGGTTGAATTTTTAACAAACTACCTTTGCTTTCTGGAGAACCTGGCCTAGACTAGTTGATATCTGTGATACCGATTTGAAGCAAAGAAGTTGGGCCCTTATAATCTCTAGAATACTAGGTTTTACCTTCCATCCACATTTGAAAGAGGTTAAACTGCTCTGAGGCCTTTAAATGACCAATTTTGTATTTGTAAAACTTGGTTTTGGTGATGAGCCAAAAATGCTTCATTCTAGAGAGTTATGGGGTGGGACTTAGAGATGTTAAGCGTGTTAGAAATTAAAACCAGAGCAGCTTTTTTCTCCCTTGTTTTCAGTTTCAAAGAGGCCCTACTGCCTAATTGGTTTTGCTTTGGAACCCAGGTTGGAGGGAAATGCATGAGTTTCTTACTTCAATAAGATTACTTCCTAAGAAGGTGTATTTTCAATAAGCCACTTTGTGCAGTTTTGATGTTGCTTAAGTTGCAGTTTTAAATGTTTTAAAATTTCTTATAGATTTTAATGTATAAGATAATAGTCTAATGAGTGGGGGTATGTTTGCTTTTATTCTTTACTACTGGATTGTGCTAACAGTTTATACAAATGTTAGAAACGGAGGTGTCATTTAGCCGTCATTAGCCATGAACAAACCTGACCTTTTATTCCATCGTGTGTAACGTGGTATGACATGGTTCCCTTTAGGCTGAAGACAGTGGGAGCAGCCGAGTTCTGTCCTTGCTCTCCAACTAGGCAAGGTTCTCTCAACTAAACTAAGGGTATAGGACTCGACTACTTTCAGGATGTTTTTTAATAACCTGATCCACATGGTCTCTTCCCTTCTTGCAGCTGCTACTAAATTTTCATTCATAATATCAAGCAATGGTCCTTTTTGTAATCCTAACTCAGAATTCTAGGAGTGTAACTTCTCTTTTTATTTTTTATTACCGCAAAATCGAGCTGTGGTAAACTGACCATTTTATCATTACTATTTTTTACTTGTAGCAACAGCATTTTACTCCTTAAAAAATGAGAGAGAGAAAATCTGCTTTCTGGACTTGTAAACTCTGGTGGAGAATCCTAGGTTTTCCCCTTGCTGTTTGCAGGTTCAGACCCTAGCCAAGTACTTGAGCAAAATCTGCATTTGCAGCCTCTTGCAGAAGCTGCTTTAGCACTTTAACGTCTTTCTCTACCCAGACTGACCCCCAACCTCCAACAGCCAGAAAAACAGGTTGACTCCTGGGCTTTGGACACAGCCAGCCAGGCCATTGAAGGAAAAGCAGAAACGAAGCCTTGAACCATCTCTCTCCATTGTGGGGCCAGTTAGCTGCAATAGCCTTGAGTGCCAGTGGCATTGGGTTTGAGGAGCTCCCTTCTGTGGTGCAGACACACTTCCTGCTAGGGCGGAGCTCTGTGAAACTTCACATTTTAACCTAAACTTGGGGTTTCTGTGGTGCGTAAAGCTGTAACACTGTCGATTTTTTTCAATTGGAAACCTCTGTTTGGCAAGAAGACTCCAGAGGATAAGACTGGCCTTGCCGTTTACAGTCCAAAGATTTGACCCCCAGAAGGGCAGTTTTTTTCCCTCTCATCCCTTTTAGAAGCCAACCCTTTCCCCCCCCCCCTTTCTCACACACACCTCCGCTCACCTAACGCTAAGCCAGTTTACATCTTCCCCAGCCACACGATCTTGATAGCACACGTAATGGTCGGTTCCTCCGGAGAGTGTTGTTAGGGTCTAAGGCAGAGGGACTGGGAAGGCTTGTTTTAGCCCGTGTGGGAGTAAGAGTGACGGCAGAGCAGTAACAGGGCTCTGTTTCCCACAGGTCCCCTTCCCCTGAGCCCATCTACAATAGCGAGGGGAAGCGGCTCAACACCCGAGAGTTCCGTACCCGCAAAAAGCTCGAGGAGGAGCGGCACAACCTCATCACGGAGATGGTTGCGCTCAACCCCGACTTCAAGCCGCCTGCAGATTACAAGTAAGCACAGGAGCCTGTGGGGCAGGGACTTCGGGGGCCTGACCACAGACCTGTCGCTTGTGGCAGTTAACGTGTGGTATCAAGATTAGTACCCGGGGGCTGGAGAGAGGGCACAGCGGGTAGGGCATTTGCCCTGCACGCGGCCGACCCGGGTTCGATTTCCCAGCATCCCATATGGTCCCCTGAGCACCGCCAGGAATAACTCCTGTGCATCGCCGGGTCTGACCCCAAAGAAAAGATTAGTGCCCAGAGCTATGCTGATTGTTGTGGTCATCTCAGAAATGCAGTGTCTCCAATTGTTCTCCCCTAGACCCCCAGCAACACGTGTGAGTGACAAAGTAATGATCCCGCAGGATGAATATCCAGAAATCAACTTCGTGGGCTTGCTCATCGGGCCCAGGTGAGTGCCTTCCCAGGGCGTGTGTCTTGTCTACACCCTGCTTGGGTGCCATTGGCTTGTCTCTCCATTTTTGGTAGGACATTGACTTTGGCTGATTTTCTATTAGAAAATCATCCGTTATTCTGCAGAGAAGTCTGACTTTGAGGTTGACTGACCTGAATCCTGGTGGGGATTCGCGTTCTTCGCCCTGCTGCCAGTGTCTCTTCTCAGGACGCTTTTGGGGTGTAAGAGTTGGGTTACAAATCCTCTTCTCTGCCCCTGCTAGAGGAAACACCTTGAAGAACATAGAGAAGGAGTGCAACGCCAAGATCATGATCCGGGGGAAAGGGTCTGTGAAAGAAGGGAAAGTGGGGCGCAAAGATGGCCAGATGTTGCCGGGGGAAGATGAGCCACTTCATGCCCTGGTTACTGCCAACACCATGGAGAATGTGAAGAAAGCAGTAGAACAGGTGAGGAGCCAGAATGGAAGCTACTTTCTGGACTTGGCGGTGGCTCACTTAACTGACTGCACCTGGTATCTCCTCCAGATACGAAACATTCTAAAGCAGGGGATCGAGACCCCTGAGGACCAGAACGATCTACGGAAGATGCAGCTTCGGGAACTAGCTCGCTTGAATGGGACGCTTCGGGAAGATGATAACAGGTGTGTGATTGTTCGGGGCGGGGGGGGATATGTGAACCCCCGATATGCTGAAGTAGGGCACACCTTGAGTTTTTTTATTTTCCTCCCCAACAGAATCCTGAGACCCTGGCAGAGCTCTGAGACTCGCAGCATTACCAATACTACAGTATGTACCAAGTGTGGAGGGGCTGGCCACATCGCTTCTGATTGTAAATTCCAAAGGTGAGCTGCTGGAATTGGGGTTTCTGGTAGTTGTGCAGGGAGGCTGGTTCTTTAGGATTTTGATTGATCGTTGTTGCCTACAGAGCCGTGAAAAGCTTACCTTCTGTGTGAACATGGGCTGTAAAGGTGCAACTTATTATTTTTCTAGCCACCCATGGCCAGAAATTCTGGGGCATCATGTAGTTCCAGGGATTATAGCCCGCTTGGTCCTCTGTACAAGGCCAGTGCCTTAATCTTGTCCTATCTTTTCCAATGACTTAAAACTCAGGGTGGTTAGAGACCACCTGTGTAGAAAACAGTTTTGCAGGTATTTTTGTTTGGGGGGCCACACCTGTGGGTGTTTAGGCATTATTCTGGGCTCTTACCACGCCTGCTGGGCTTGAGGGCCATATGGGGTGTCAGATCAAACCTGGGTCCACCTCATGCAAGGCAAACACCCTACTTACTGTCCTCATTTAGGCCCCCCATTTCATTTTAAACTGATGGTCTCCTCAAGACCAGACAGTCGTGGGTGTATTGCGTCCTTGTGAGCTGGCACTTACAGCGATTTTCTTTTTTGATTAGCTGATAGGAAGGAAAGGTGTTTGGAGGTTCTGACTGTTGGTTGCACCATTCTTGCGTAGCTTTTCCTTCCTTTAACTCCGGAATGTAGAATTTGATGAAATCAGATGTTGGGGAGACCCTTCTTCGCTGGCTGGTGGAGCTAGCTGTGGCCTGCTTACTGGCCTGTTCCCCCCATGGCTCTTTACTGTGGCAGGCGCTTGGGGTCATTCCAGTTGGGTTCCTGCAAATGTCGATTTCTTTTTGGTTATACCCAGCAGTGCTCAGGACTCCTGGCAGGGCGTGGGGGGTGGGGGGATGCTTGTGGGATATCAGGAATTGAATCCAGGTGAGCGTGTGCAAGACAAGCACCCAAACCAGCTGCACTATTACTCTGGCGTTATTTTTGGTTGTGGTGGATGTTGGTGTTTCTGTTCTGTTAGGAGGCCACACCTGCGGTGCTGGGGCTTGAACCCAGGTCAGCTGCTTGCAGGGCAAGCTCCCTACCCCCTGTACTAGCACAGTCTTTTCACTATGTCAGTCTTACGGTAAGGTTCTTTTTCTCCCCACCCCACCTTTAGGCCTGGAGACCCCCAGTCAGCTCAGGATAAAGCACGGATGGATAAAGAATATTTGTCCCTCATGGCAGAACTGGGAGAAGCACCTGTCCCAGCGTCTGTGGGCTCCACTTCTGGCCCTGCCACCACACCTCTGGCCAGTGCACCTCGACCTGCTGCCCCTGCCAACAACCCTCCTCCACCGGTGAGCTGGGGACTAGCTGGTGGGCTGGGCCCCCAGTCTTTCCCCAGACTGCGGGTAGGCCCAGCCTGTCTGGGTACCTGGTTGACGGACATGGCTGGCAACACTGTTCTTTCGGGATGTCACGATTTGGGGGGGGACCTTGTCACCTGAGGAAGAACCTGTCCTTGTGTTCTGGTCCGGTGGCATCACCCAAAGAACAGTGTTGCCAGCAGGGGGAGCAGACCAGGACAGTGGCGGGAAATGCTCTCACCCAGTCTCTCATGTCCACCACCCAGAGCCGCCCACCGTGGATGAATTCTGGTCCTTCCGACAGTCGGCCCTACCACGGCATGCATGGAGGTGGTCCGGGGGGGCCCGGAGGTGGCCCCCACAGCTTCCCACACCCGTTGCCCAGCCTGACCGGTGGGCATGGCGGACATCCCATGCAGCACAACCCTAACGGCCCCCCGCCCCCGTGGATGCAGCCACCGCCACCGCCGATGAACCAGGGCCCCCACCCACCTGGGCACCATGGCCCTCCTCCAATGGGTAAGTAAGTGTCAGACCAGAAACCTTGGGGCTTGGGGACCAAACTGGGAAGGTGGTGGGGTCTAGCAACTCGCTTTGGCTCAGGAAGCAATTTCTGTGTGGGGTAAAGACCAGGGGCCCCTTGGGGCCCGGCTCCAGAGCCGCTGGGGGGTGGGGGTGGGGGGGCGCGGGGGTGTCCTTTCTAAAGAGTGCAAATGTCCTGCTAAGTTCCTGCTCTTTCCTTCCATCAAGATCAGTACCTGGGAAGTACGCCTGTGGGCTCTGGGGTCTATCGCCTGCATCAAGGAAAAGGTAGGCAGGGAGTCCAGTCTGCTGGCCGCGCCGGGTCCACCGTCTCCGAGGCCTCCCCTAACTGTCCTGCCCCGCAGGTATGATGCCGCCGCCGCCTATGGGCATGATGCCGCCGCCGCCGCCGCCGCCCAGTGGGCAGCCCCCACCCCCGCCCTCTGGCCCGCTTCCCCCATGGCAGCAGCAGCAGCAGCAGCAGCCTCCGCCGCCCCCGCCGCCCAGCAGCAGTATGGCTTCCAGTACCCCCTTGCCATGGCAGCAAAGTGAGTGGAGTACGCTGGGCTTGTGGGGGTGGGTGGGCGTCGGGGGGCCGGGGGAGAGGACGAGGACCTTGCAGCTTCCACAGGCAGGCTGACACCTGGGGTGAGACTTGCTCTCTATGGGGGTGCGCAGAGAGGGCCTGCTGGCCCCCGGGGCTTGGAGAGGAGAGCCGGTGTTCCGTGTGGTGTGTCTGGGCCAGGGTCTCGGGGGGCCTAGAGGGGAGCCTGCCGTCATAGGTGGTAGGGTGCCAGCGTTCCGGGTTTCTTGGGCCGAGTGAGCTGGCCACGGTGGGGTGGTGTACGCATGCTCCGGAGAGGGACGTGACTGGCCTGAGAGACTGCAGGGTGGGACTGGGCCATTGGGGGAGAGTAGCTGTGGCCTTGAGGTCGAATGTGCTGTTCGGTGGTGGCGGCGGCGGCTGGGCGGAGGGATGTCAGAGCCGGTTCTTGTGTCTGGACCTTCCCTTCGGCCCTCGCAGGGCATTGGTGACAAGGGCTTACTCTGTTAAGCCCAGAGATCTCGAGGCTGACCCCGGGGTAGTCCTGCCCACCCCTCCACTCCCATCGCCAGGACAACCCTGCCCGCCCGCCCCCCACCACCGTACCGCATGCCAAGCCAGGAAGCAGGCGCCCCTCGCCCCCATCCCAAGGCAGCAGCCGCAGAGAGCCGCGGTGTGCCCCCCGCGCGTGTGACCTTGGGCTTCTTTACCACCCCAGATACGACGACTACCACCACGAGCGCTGGCACAGGGTCCATCCCGCCATGGCAACAGCAGCAGGCGGCTGCCGCAGCTTCTCCAGGAGCCCCTCAGATGCAAGGCAACCCCACTATGGTGCCCCTGCCCCCTGGGGTCCAGCCGCCTCTGCCGCCCGGGGCCCCCCCCCCTCCGCCGCCTCCGCCACCTGGTTCCGCCGGCATGATGTATGCCCCGCCCCCCCCTCCTCCGCCTCCCATGGACCCTTCTAACTTTGTCACCATGATGGGCATGGGGGTGGCGGGCATGCCGCCCTTCGGGATGCCTCCAGCTCCCCCACCGCCTCCACCACAGAACTAGACTCGGTTTTTTTAAGAAAATATATATTATATAGAGAGAGAATTGGCCTCGTTTAAACACGCCGAACCTCACCATATGGAGCCAGACATTGGGACGCACGCATGTGATTGTGTGCACGCATGTGTGTGTGTGCACGCACCGGGCTGGGCCAAGCGGCCGAGGACTCGCTTGGGCACGGGCAGGTGATAGTAGGGGCGCCAGCTTGGGCTCTCCTGGCGCCCCGTAGCATCGAGTGTCTTCTTTGTCTTCTTTCTCTCCTCACCCAACTCCCTTTGCCTCTTCCCAAACCGGGCCGCCAGGATCCCTACCCGCGGCGGCGATGGCCCGAGCCATGAGAGTGAGGACTTTCCGCGCCCATTGGTGACCCTTCCAGGCAGACAGCCTCAGCAGCGCCCCTGGTGGACAGGATGGTTCGGCAAAGCAGCCTGAGTTATTTTTGTGGACGGAATCGGAACACGCTGGCTCCATATCGTGAATTTTTATTAATTGTTTTCTTTTTTCCTTTGTTATTTTCTTATCTCTTCCTTTCTTCAGACTCCGTCCAAGGAGATGCTCTCCCGGGCTTCTGCTGCAATTAGATTCCTTTTCCTTTCTCCATTCCTCGTTCTTCTTTCCAAGGAGAGAGGAACAAATGGTTTTTCCACACAGGCTTCGGCCACTCCAGTCAGGCTAGTTGTCGGGGTGTGCCCTTGGTTTTAAGACTTTCGAGGGGCCACAGCCACCCCCGAGGTGTTTGTTTTGTTTAAATGTGGGGTTTTGTCTTTACCACCCTCGTAGAATAGTGGGTTCATCTCCCGGCCTGGAGGCCGCCCCAAGACCTTGGACTTAGCTGCCAGCCCGAGAGTCCTCCCAACACTCCTGGGCACCTGAGCTGCCTCAGAGTCGATTTGTTCCTCTCCTTCCTGGAAGGCTTCCTTTCCCGTTTGATTTTACTCCCAAACGTCTGAATGTTTTGCAGTGTCTTAAGGGTTTGAGCCCCTTGTTTTTCGTTCTGCTTTCTCTCCCCTCCCCCTTCACGGAGTGATTATGTTGACAAAAATGTAAACCGCGCGTTCTCTTCACTGGTTTATCTGCAGAGATTTCTCTGGGCTTTTTTTTTTCTCCTCTTTGGTGTATGATTCAGCACTGCGTTAAAGGGGGTGTTCCATTGAATAAAAGAGCAGTGTGTTTTTCTGGGTCTGTTTCTTCTCTCTACAGCAGCACCAACGGGCACTCTTGCACACACATAGCCCTGGGGAGCCCTGGGCCTTCATTAAGGAAGCTGCCTGCCTGCTTGTCTGCCTGCCGCTGTAGGGGGCAGCTGAGTGGGGGTGGCTCTCCCTTGTTTGTCAGTGATGAGCTGGGTTCAGTGTTGGTCCTCCCTGTCACCCCTCATCCTCTGGTCCCTGTCCTTTTGAAGACCTTTCCCCCGGTCCTGGCACCCTTCCCCATGCCCATTTGATGAGCTCCAGTTGTGGCACATACTGGAATCCATCTCCCAGCGCAGACCTGGGGGTCTAGATGTTCTTGGGAGAGGCCCTGCTAAAGGTCAGGCAACTAATCCTGCCGGCAGGCACAGCGGCTAAAATTAAACTACCAAGTGGCTTTTTCTGTCTGCTGGTGATGGGCCTGGTGGCACTGTGGCGCACAGGCCGAGAAGCAGAGAAGGGGTGTCTCCCACCACCCCAGCCCTGGGAACCTCCAGGGAGACTCAGCCCCTCAGCCTTCCCTACTGCAGCTCTGGCTGCTCCACTGAGCCTGGGGAGGGGAGGGGAGTGAAGTGAAGGCCACAAAGGGCTGCAGGCCAGGCTGTGTTCCAGAGCCCAGCCAAGGCCCTGGTGCTTGGCTGCGGGTCTGCAGGAGTTAAGGAAGCCTCCAAAGCAAGGTGAGTTCAGCTGGGTGCCTCAGCCCAGCCTACTGGTAGGAGAGGGGAAGAGCTTTCCTTTGTTCTCAGCTGAGGGAGGGGAGGCGGGCCTGGCTGCCCTCTCTGACCTTGGCTTCACCTCATTGCTTCTCCCTCGGCTCGGTTTCCCTGGTGGGCTCATTGGGCGGTTAATTAGCTCTTTGAAGCTCTAGAAGAGGCAAAGTGGAGCTATGTGGGTTTTAGAAATAAAATCAATAAATGACTTAACCACAGCCCAGCTATCTCCTGCCTCTCCCCTGGGGCCAGCTCCGTTCCTGTGCTCCCCTGCTCCCGCCTCAGCTAGTATTAGGATCTGGGAGAGAGAAAGCGGCTGATGGGGGCATCTGTTCAGGCCTTTCTCCAAGCAGTCTGAGGTCCTGACACGGAAGAGGGGCAGAAGGCTTGGTCCTCCGCTGCAGCCCAGTTGCCACTGGGGCTGCCCCCCTCCAGCCCTGAGACCCCTCCTCCGCTCTCGTCACAGGACAGCCTATTTATGTTACTGCAGCATATCCGCCCACCCCGGCAACACCGGGCTGAGGAGAGGTGCCAGTTGGGAAAGGTCACTGCCAGCTCTGTTACTGAGG
Organism: Sorex palustris; assembly: GCA_028565675.1. Lineage (NCBI taxonomy): Eukaryota > Metazoa > Chordata > Mammalia > Eulipotyphla > Soricidae > Sorex > Sorex palustris. Next base: position 47,454,220 of record JAOXYA010000045.1, on the reverse strand, counting down.
CCTGGCCGAGCACTCCCGAGAAACCCAAGGCGGGTCCTGGGAAACCTAAAGTCAGCGCCAGGGCTGAAGGGAGCTGGAAAACGGTCCAGACTGACTGAGCCTTCCAGACTGTCATGTTGGGGAAGAATCACCCTGGAAGAAGGAAGCATCTGGAAACATTGGGGGCCCCTGACACATGGAATCAAAGAACCCACAAGTGTAGGTAGGGGAACAAGTCCGAAGCTCACTGGGGAGAGGAGGGCTCCACAGGCTTCGCATACAGAGGTTGGATTCTGTTCAGCCCTGCAATGGTCCCATGTAATGCTGGGAGCCCCTTAGTACTTAGCCCCAGTGGAGCAGAAAGGTGACCCTTTTATTGATGCTGGAGAAGGTTTTATTCGTGAATTGTAAGTTTGTGAGGGGCCAAACATGCTCGCAGAGGATTCTGTTCCAAGGAGCTCACCACCCCTCTCTGCCTACTGACCTGTCTCCAGGACGGATGCTCCAAAGGGTCAGTGGGGCCCACAGCCCAGGAGGGTGTAAATGGAAGCAGAGAGTTTGTGTGCACCAGGCACCAAGCAGAACGCCTCAGTACTGGGACTCCTGGCTCTAGTCAGGGAATCGCTCCTGGAGGGCTCAGGGCCCATGGGATGCTGGGGATCAAATCCGGGTCACCTGGTTCATCTGTGTGCAAGGCAAGTGCGCTGCACCCTGTACTACCGCGCTGGCCCCAAGGTGTTTGCTGTCCGAAGCATAGCAGTGCAGGAGGCAGATTAGCACTGCTGTGTGGGGGAAGGCGGAGCTTGGTTCCTGCGCACAGGTCCGATCAGACGGTGGTGGCCGCTTAGCATTTCGTCCCCAACACGAGGCTGGTAGCTGAAAGCTGGGTCCTGTGTGGTGAGCTCCTGGGAAACAGCCCTGCTCTCAAAAGCTGCTCACAGCTGTCAGCCTCAGACCCGTTTCTCTGCCCATCGGTCTAGAACACCCTGTTCTTCCCGCGCCGCCTCTGAAATGGCAAGAGGGCTGGGCTCCTTTCTCTCAAAGGACAGAGCTGCGTCCACCGTTGGCCTCCACCGGAATGTGCAGGCCACCGCTGACTGGCAGGAGCTTCCAGCCCCCTTTGAGCATATAAACGTGAAGGAATCCAAGGCTGAGCGAAGCAGCCCATGGGAGGTCGTACAGCAGATATGCTGGGGCCAGAGCAGGAGCCTGGGTATGCAGGAGGAGCCAGGGTGACCATAGGGGGGTCGGGGGAAATGACGGCCCAGCCAACTTCAGTTTCCCCTTCTGGGCACACAGGACTACATTCCCCAGGGGCCCCTGCACCTAGCTGGTGGCCCTGGCCCAAGCTGGCCTGTAACTTGAGCGTGCCTGTCAGCAGGTTATTTCAGAGCTGCTTTTGAGAGACAGCGACAGGGGAGGCGCAGACATTCTAGGAGCATTGGGGAGGGGGTGGGGCATAGAGACAGCCCGCACCCAAGCACCCACCGTCCTGGCCTTGGCCACCTGGTACCTCCCGCTAGCTGCTGCCTTCACTTCTGGCACTGCTCGGGGTTTGCCCAGTGCCTCCTGCCACCTGAACTCCGCTGGTGACGCCAGCCCCCCCATCCCCCAGCCAGGGTTCTGGCAGCCTGCCCCAGCTCTGCCTGAGGTCTGCAGCCTTTCGGATGAAAGTCTAAGGCACAAGCCAAACAACCTGGGCCAGGCACGCCAGTCCCCGCTGACCTCCCCGAAGGGCCCACCATCCGGACCCCCTTCAGTTACAACCCAGCAAAAGGCTCTGGCCCACTCTGTCTGCCAGTCGCAGCTAAGGAGAACGGACACCCGGGCATGAGCCTGGAGGAAGTGAGGCAGCAGCAGTCAGGGGCCGAAAAGCAGCCAGGCTGGCTCTGGCCTGGACCAAACAGTCGCGCCAGGTCCTGCTCTCCCATCCCTTACTCCTCCCCTCGCCCCCAAAATAGCTCCCCGGGCTGCCAAAGCCCTCCCATCGTGGGGCGGGGAGCGGAGGCGGGGCGCCCTGCCCAGAGCTGGGCCTTAAATCCCCCAGCAGCAGGGGGCCTCCACTCGCCCCGCAGTCCAGGCAGTGTCCCCTGGCCCCGCTGCAGCCATGTCCCTGCCCCTGTCGGACCAGGATAAGAGGAAACAGATCAGCGTGCGTGGGCTGGCCGGCGTGGAGAACGTCAGCGAGCTGAAGAAGAACTTCAATCGGCACCTGCACTTCACGCTCGTCAAGGACCGCAATGTGGCCACCCCGAGGGATTACTACTTCGCGCTGGCCCACACGGTGCGCGACCACCTCGTGGGCCGCTGGATCCGCACGCAACAGTACTACTACGAGAAGGACCCCAAGGTGCTCCTGGAGGCACCCCGGCTGGGGAAGGGAGATCTTGGGGGTGGGGGGAGACCTTTGTGGGGTCAGGATTTTCTGCAGCCAAATCGGGGGTCCAGTTTCCTGGGTGGGAGCAGCCAGGGTGCCAGGTATGATCTACTGGTATTGCGGGCAGGAGCAGGCCAGGTAGATGGGTGGTCAAGGACCAGCACCCACTTGGGCAGAGGGATGCTGGGGGGCGGGGGGCAGGAAGAGCCTGGCAGCCTGGGCTGGACCCAAGTGTAAGGACGTGTCATTGGCCACACATGTGGTGTGTCTGAGCAGTGGGTGGGGCGCAGCCGTGGCAGCTGGGACCATGGGATCGAGTGTCTGTTGGGGTCAGGAGTAAATGTCAGCAACCTGAGACTCAGGGTAGGTGGGGGAGGGGCAACCGTGGAACCCAGAGAGGATGGGGGAACCCAGGAGAACGAGCACCCCTTAGCATCCTGGGTCATGAGGATCGAGTGGGGACCCCTTGCTTCTTGGGACTGAGATGTGAGGACCAAAGCTGGAACAGGAAGCAGCTGACTCTAGTCAAGGTCACTGTGAGACCTTGAGCCTTTGTTCCAGGGGCCTGGGCCCTCCTCTCCCAGGAAGCACTTGAAAGGGGCACTTCTGTGTGTCCTTTTCTGTTCTTGATGGGCAATTGGGAGGTTTGGTGCCCTGGGAAGAGAGTTCTGCTTTTCCCAAGTCTCTCATTCCCTGGGGATGATCCAGCCAGCCCTTTTCCCAGATGAGGAAACTGTTGTTTCTGAGAAGAAAAGGACTTTGTCCAGAGTGGGAGGCCGTCTGGAGCCAGACAGATAGTCTGCTTGCTTTACATGTGGCTACCCCGCGTCCTACCCCCCCCCCCCCCGGTAGCACAAGTTCCTGGAGGCCTGCCAGAATTGATCCCCAAGTGCAGAGCCAGGAGCGAGCCCTGAGCACAACTGGGCATAGGCTTTAAACTCAACGAAAAGCAAAGTGAGGGGCCAGGGCCTTAGTACAGCAGGGAGGGTGTTTGCCTTGCACGTTGCCGACCCGGGTTCATTCCCCGGTATCCCATATGGTCCCCCAAGCACCATCAAGAGTCATTCCTGAGTGTAGAACCAGGAGTAACCCCTGAGCATCACTGGGTGTGACCCAAAAACAACAACAAGAAAAGCAAAGTGAGGGAGGCAGTGTTGGGCCCCAGAGCTTACATCCGTAGGGAGGAAGCATCTGGATTGGGAGGGAGCAGGAGGTCGGGCGGTGGGGGGTGTGGGTTCTGGGCCCTGACCTGCCCCCTCCACGGCCAGAGGATTTACTACCTGTCCCTGGAGTTCTACATGGGCCGGACACTGCAGAACACCATGGTCAACCTAGCCTTGGAGAACGCCTGCGATGAGGCCGTCTATCAGGTGAGGGGCCCTGGGGAACCTTAGGGGGTGGCCCTGCCTCTGCACCTCACACCCTGACCACTGCACCCCTCCCCCCTAGCTGGGCCTGGACATGGAGGAACTGGAGGAGATAGAGGAAGACGCAGGCCTGGGCAATGGGGGTCTGGGCCGCCTGGCAGGTAGGTGGGCAGGGCTGGCTGGGCGCAGGGCAGAGGGGTCCTGTGTGCTGGGTCCCCAATACCCCTCTCCCCGCATGCCCCCAGCCTGCTTCCTGGACTCCATGGCAACCCTGGGCCTGGCTGCCTACGGCTACGGGATCCGGTATGAGTTTGGGATCTTTAACCAGAAGATCTGTGGGGGCTGGCAGGTGAGACTTCTGGGGCCCTGACCTCCGGGGGGGGAGGGGCGCACTTGTGAGGAAGAGGACCCCTGTTTCTTTTTCCCTCTGCGGAGAGATCAGGAACCATCCCTAGCCTGTGTGGGAAGCATCTGGTCCCTTCTTCCTGGTCCCAGACCAGCTGGTGACCCCTAAAACAGGGGGTCCACACCTCAGGAACCTCTCTCAGCCTCCATACTCACAGAAGTCACGTTTGATACCCCATTTCCCGGGGGAGGTCCATCCCGGAGCCCCTCATGGCCCCCCTAAGGTGCCAGCCTGGCTGTGACACTCCCTTCTTCCTCCCTGACCCTCCCGGAGCTCAGATGGAGGAGGCCGACGACTGGCTTCGCTATGGCAACCCCTGGGAAAAGGCCCGGCCAGAGTTCACACTGCCCGTGCACTTCTACGGCCGAGTGGAACACACCAGCCAAGGGGCCCAGTGGGTGGACACGCAGGTGAGTGCCATGCATGAGCGGGGTCAAGCAGAGGAAAATGAAAAAGAAAGCAGATTCCAAGGAGCTGGGACTCCCTTGCCAAGGATTCAGGACTCAGAGAAGTTAAATGACTTAGCGGAAGCCACAGCCAGAGTCGGGGTGCAGGCGAAAAGGTACAGAGCAGAGAGAGGAAGGAGACAGCTGCCTCGCTGACACCCCTGCACCCCGAATCCCTGTTCCCCTCCGCCCCAACACTCATCAAAGGTCAACTCTAGAGACCCAGTCTTCTCCACATATATAGTCTCTTCTTTTCATTTTGGGTCACACTGGCAGCGCTCAGGGGGTGCTCAGGGGACTCTATGGGATGCCAGGGATCGAACCCGGGTCGACTGCATACAAGGCAAATGTCCTACCCGCATTACTATGGCTCTGGCCCTTCCTCCATATTTTAATGGAAGTGTACCAGGAGACAAAGCAGTACCCCAGGAAGGGAGCCAGGGAAATAATTCAAAGCCATGATGGGGAGTCGTCTGCCCCAGAGTGGGAGAACCCTGCTTGGGCTACGGCCACATAGAGGAAGCGTCAGGCTTCCAGAATCGGGTTTGGCCTGCCAAAACCCAGGCCAGCTGCAAGGTTTTCCCTCCATTGCTGGATGCTCTGAGGCAGTGGGGTGGTAGGTTGAGGCAGGGGAGCCTGTCACTGCAGTCAGGGGCTGCTCAGTGCCCAAAGGAGCAGGCAGGTGGCCCTGCCTTGGCAGAGAGTGATCAGGGCTGGCGCAGGCAGCTTTAGTCGCTGCCCCTTAGAATTCTCTTAGTGATCCAGGCGTCAGACTTCAGATACTCTTTTTTTTTTTTTTTTTTTTGCTTTTTGGGTCACACCCGGTGATGCACAGGGGTTACGCGTTACTCCTGGCTCTGCACTCAGGAATTACCTCTGACGGTGCTCAGGGGACCATATGAGATGCTGGGACTCGAACCCGGGTTGGCCTCATGCAAGGCAAACACCCTACCCGCTATACTATTGCTCCAGCCCAAGACTTCAGATACTCTTGAGCTGTGGGACCCCTTGCGCCTGGCCCTGGCCCCCCTGGCCCTCTGCTAAGCCTGTACTCTAACTCCAGCTCAGACAGACTAGCTGGCTCACCTCCTTAAGGTCTGGGAGGTATGTGGTGGAGTGTTGAGAAGCTGGGGTGCCCCCTCTCTCTTTGGATTTTTGGATCACACATGGTGATGTTCAATGGTGACTCTTGACTCTGCACTCAGGAATTAACTTGTCAGTTCCCAGGGGACCTGGTGGGGGCGAGGGGAGCTGGAGATCGAACCCTGGTGGGCCGCATGCAAGGGAAAAGCCCTCTCTGGTGGGCTCTGGCCCCAGGGGTACCTGTCGTGAGTGAGGGCTGAGGCTGGAGAGCCTGAGAGGGTTGTTGAAGCGTCCCCTGAAATCCACTAGAACTTGGGGTTTGAGGCTTGGGGGTGCAGGAGCCAGCCCCCACCATCACACCCTGCACCCGCAGGTGGTGCTTGCCCTGCCTTATGACACACCCGTGCCCGGCTACCGCAACAACGTCGTCAACACCATGCGCCTGTGGTCAGCCAAGGCCCCCAACGACTTCAACCTCAAGGACTGTGAGTGTGCCTGGGGTGGCAGCCCGTGCCCCCTCCGCCCTGCTGGGTCCCTGCTTGACCCTGTCGCTGTGTTCTTCCCTTAGTCAACGTGGGTGGCTACATCCAGGCAGTGCTGGACCGAAACCTGGCTGAGAACATCTCTCGTGTCCTGTACCCCAACGACAACGTATGTCACCCCTGGGGTGCCTGGGTGCATTCAGGAGAAGACAGAAATGTGCTGGGGTCCTAATCACCCCCAGGTCGCATTGCCGACCTCTGTGTCCTTGTCTTACCTCTGATTCTTTTGGATTTGGGGAGGCAGGGGGCTTGCTAGCTGGGACCTGGACTGTTCCTGACCCAGCTCGGTCAGGTGGCATGGATTGGCAGTTCAGTGCTCAAACCGGGAAGTGCTGGGGCCACCAGGACTACCCAGGGGGTACTGCTGGGGACATGTAGTGCTGGGGATCTTGGGGCCTTGCATAATAAGCCAGACACACTCCAGCCCCTTGAGCCGGGTGGGTGTTCTGGCCACTCCATAAAATGGGAGCCCACTTTGGGGGAGTTCTTTCTTCCATGGAGATGCCCACCATGTTTCTGGTCCTCAAATACCTCCCTTCACGGCCCCCATTACGATTTCAGGGGACCATGAAATCCTGAGTCCTGAGACCCTGAGTCCGAGGCAGGGTCTTGATGGAGGTGAAAAATTCTCTAGACACCGCCCACATCGCACTGGCCCCGCCCCACGTTTCAGACCCCACCCCCACGGGCCCCTCTACTCTCCCCCCAGTTCTTCGAGGGCAAGGAACTGAGGCTGAAGCAGGAGTACTTCGTGGTGGCTGCCACCCTGCAGGACATCATCCGCCGATTCAAGTCGTCCAAGTTCGGCTGCCGCGACCCTGTGCGCACAAGCTTTGATGCCTTCCCGGACAAGGTGCCCTGGGAGCCCCCGTCTACCCCTCTAGCCTTGGCCCCTCATCGCTGTGTGTGCAGGGGACCTGCTGGGGGCGGCTCTTAACAGACACGTAGCCTGGGTCTCTCCTGCTGTAGGACACACATGCACACACACCACACACACACGCACACCTCAACAGACACACAGCCTGGGTATCTCCTGATGTAGGACACACACTTGCATACACACACACATACACACACACACATCTCTCAACAGGCATACAGCCCGGGTCTCCTTCTGTTAACACACACACATGTACACACACACAAATACATACATACACGCATTTCAACTGGCACACAGCCTGGGTCTCTCCTGCTGTTAATACACACATGCACGCACACACGCGCACACACACACACTCTTCTCAACAGGTACACAGCCTGGGTCTATCCTGCTATAGGACATATGCACACACGCACACATGCACACACACATGCCTCTCAACAGACACACAGCCTGGGTCTATCCTACTGTAGGACACACACATGCACATGTACACACACACACACACACACACGCCTCTCAACAGGCACACAGCCTGGGTCTCTCCTGCTGTAGGACACACACACACAGACAAGCACACTCTCAAAGGGCACATAGCGTGGGTCTCTCTTGCTGTTAACACACACACACACACACACACACACACACACACACACACACACCTATGAGTCCTGAGTGTGGCTACTTTCAGCACAGCTGAGACCAGAGCTGGGCCCTGGTAGGGAGCGCTCTGATGGGGGTTCAGAGTGGCATATGACTCCTTTGCCCCTTCCCCAAGGTGGCCATCCAGCTCAATGACACCCACCCCTCGCTGGCCATCCCTGAGCTGATGAGGATCCTGGTGGACCTGGAGCGGCTGGACTGGGACAAGGTGGGCCTGGAGACACCTCCTCACTGCCCCCTCTGTCCCAGGGCATGGGGAGTGGAGGGACGCGAGCAGAGCCCCACAGATGCCAGCCGGGTGTCCTGGACTCTGGCACGACCCTGGCAGTCCAGGGGCTGGGGAGCGCCGCGGGGGTGTGCCCGACTCCTGACTCCCCGCAGGCCTGGGATGTGACGGTGAGGACTTGCGCCTACACCAACCACACGGTGCTGCCCGAGGCTCTGGAGCGCTGGCCTGTCCACCTCCTGGAGACGCTGCTTCCCAGGCACCTGCAGATCATCTATGAGATCAACCAGCGATTCCTCAATGTGAGTCGCATTGAAGCGCTGGTTCAGGGTGAAACTGGGGATGGGGCTTGGTGAGGGCTGGACTCCAGTGGGCGTCACCTCCACTGGGGCGTGGCCTCTAAATGGGCGTGACACCCACGTGGGGCGTGGTCTCCGGTAGGGGCGTGGCCTCTGATGGGCGGGGTGGGGACACCCAGCTGGGTAGGGGCTGACCCCGGCTGTGCACGGTCCCCTGGCCGAACCTTGGGCTCTTCCACGCAGCGGGTAGCGGCCGCGTTCCCTGGGGACGTGGACCGGCTGCGGCGCATGTCGCTGGTGGAGGAGGGCGCGGTGAAGCGCATCAACATGGCACACTTGTGCATCGCTGGTTCGCACGCGGTCAACGGCGTGGCCCGCATCCACTCGGAAATCCTCAAGAAGACCATGTGAGACCCTCCCCGTGTGGGACTGCGCCTCCCCACCCCCCCATCCAGGACCCACTAGTCCAGGACCCACCAGGACAAGTTCCAGCCCGTTCTGTCTCCCCTAGCAGGCCCAGCGAGCTGGTCCAGACACCAGAGCCTTCCACAGTGCAATCCCCACCCCGTGACCCCTGGATCCCCCCCATGCATGCCCCTTCCAGCATCCTGTCACTGCGTGCAGGGTTAGCGCCCTGCAGAGGTGAGGTCCCCTTCATCCCGCAGGGGTGAGGTGAGACTCCTCTCTACCCCTGCCCTGAAGCTTCAAGGATTTCTATGAGCTGGAGCCGCATAAGTTCCAGAATAAAACCAACGGCATCACCCCGCGGCGCTGGCTGGTTCTGTGTAACCCAGGCCTGGCAGAAGTCATCGCTGAGGTAAGGGAACAATCCCTGTGACCAGCTGTGGTATGCTTCACTCACCAAACCCTGGGTTTTGCACCATTATTGAATAGGGGTGGGGTGATCTTTGCTTGCTGAAGGGGCTTGTGTGGGCTTCTGGAGGCCCAGGCCAGGAAGGACAGCCGCCTGGTTCACATTGAATGGAGGGGTTCAGCAGTCACCCCTAAAATTAGACCGGAAGGGGATTAGGAGCAGGGTCCCAGATCATTGCTCTGTTAGGAGGAAGATAGCAGGGAAGCATGTAGGGGTCAGGTGGGACTGAGGGTCAGGGGTCATAGGGTTGCCAGGCAAGAGGGACCCCTCTCTGATGCAAGATGGAAGAGGGGTATGGGGGAGATCCGTGTTTTTTTTAATTTATTTTTTTTATTAAAAATTTTTTTAATAGTGAGACATCATGAGGTACAGTTGCAGACTTACACATTTTTGTGCTTGGG
>JAOXYA010000045.1:47432655-47444574 GCA_028565675.1 Sorex palustris | reverse complement strand
AGAAAAGAAAACTACAGGCCGATATCCCTGATGAACACAGATGCCAAGATTCTCAACAAAATACTAGCAAATAGAATCCAACTACTCATCAAAAAGATCATACACCATGACCAAGTAGGATTCATCCCGGGGATGGAAGGCTGGTTTAACACTCGAAAATCAATCAACATAATCCACCATATCAACAAAAGAAAAGATAAAAAACATATGATCATATCAATAGATGCAGAGAAAGCATTTGACAAGATCCAGCACCAATTTCCTAACAACCTGGTAAATAAAGGTTATTTCTCAAGGTCTGATGGACTAAAAATGCAAGTAAATGTGAGAAAGCAGAAGGTCTTGAGTTAACTATTGCAAATGCTATTTCATGTGATTGAACAGATTACCAATAGCCATTTTGTGAACAAAAATGACTGCTCATGTTATTTGATATATGGGGTTCTGTATGTATGTGTTGAGATTGGAATAATGATGCTTATCCAGGCTTTCCAAAACAGCCAGAACATTTTGGCCTTAATTCTTGCTATCTTTGTCAATGTCCTATTTCATACACTAAAATTTCTATCCTTGAAGCAAATGTATATTGAACAAATGTCCAAAGCACATGAAAGAATCTGAATCATACATAAATGGGGAAATATGCAATTTCCAAGGAAATGAAATGCCAGAAAGTCACTAAGCTTTCAAGAATGCAACACTTAATCCAAATAATCCAAAAACAATCTACTTGGCAATCTAATTACATTTCCTTAGGAGGAAGCGGCAGTAGTGTTTTTTGCATTTAATTGCTTCTATTTAATATGTTTGTATTCTACTCATTTCTGACTCAGTTCCTAATCTAAAGATCCCTTGTAATATTTGATTTAGCTTTCCAGACTAACCCGGAGGATTATACTTGGATTCATACATAATAGCACAAATAAACTGTTATTTTGTATATGTCAGAACTGATGTCAGTTTCTAGAAACAATTACTTTTCTTGGACAGGTATGAAGGAAAATTTTAGACTGAAATAGATTCATGTTTTGTTCTACTTAAGTGCTGAAGCACTGACAACATGGAGAGAGAAAATTCTATGCCTCTTTCTCCGATTATGTGTTCAGTGGTGAGAATGCAGTAAACAAAGTAAATGAGTTTCATTCAGCTATAGAAATACTTGTTTGATGGTTAGACTATGATGTGAGTCACTCCTTGATGGTAGGGACTGCTGTTATATCTAATTGGAAACAGCACATTTGTATGTTGTCCTAAATATTTTTCAGAATATATGGATAAATTTGAGGCCACAAATTAGTTCTGATTATGAAGGTAATAATGCCACAGTCTTGCTGATATGATGAAATTCAGATACTAATTTAAATATCAAGAAAATGTCTAGCTTCAATTTTGTGCTGTAATACCATAATGAAATTTTGAATATTACTTCTTACTTCCTCTTCTCATGTTTTTCTGTTGCTATGTCTTCTCTTCTTTGCTTCTTTCATTCTCCACAGTGATGCTGTTACCCTCCTGTAGAAGGCAAATTTTCTGTATTCATAAAAACCTACTTTATAAAATTTTGTTCAAATTCTACCTCTTCTATAAAGTGCATCTTAGATTTACTCCTGGCTCTGGAAATACAACCTTTGAGATCTGCTAATTTTAGTGTAAATTTTTCTTTCCTTTTGATCTGCAGGCTTCTCCTCAGCACAGTCAAATTTTGGTAACTCTTTTTCCTAATCACCTTGCAAATTCACATTAATATTTGTTCAATGATTGAGTGAATGAAAACGAATATTCTGATGTGCTCTGAAGGAACACGCATATAGAAAAAGAGGACTTTACTCAAAGTTTATTGTTTTCCTTTTTAAGTTCTATGAATTAGAAAAAATTTTAATGTATGTAGAATACAAAATGTCTCTGGCATTAGATAGGTACACTTATGAAATCTGAAACTCTTGATAATAGTTAAAAACTTCTTTAGATTCATCAAGCATAACCAATATTTTCTGTATGTGAGATTAGTTATGTTGGAAAGACCTATATGTTGACTTTACAATTTCCTTTTCTTTATTATTAAAAAAATTTAATATGAGACATCATGAGGTACAGTTGCAGATTTACACATTTTTGTGCTTGGGTTTCAATTATACAATGATCAAATGCCCATCCCTCCACCGGTGCCCATTTCCCACCACCACGGATCCCAGTATCCCTCCCACCCCCCATCCTCCCCATCCCTGTGTTTTTAAAATAGTTTTATTTTTTGAATAGTTTTATTAGTTTATTTTTATTTATTTGTTTATTTATTTTGGTATTTGGGACACATCTTACAGTGCTTGGAGCTTACTCCTGTTTCTGTGCTCAAGGTTTACTCCTGGCTATGTTCGAGGAACTATATGTGGTACTATACAACTATGTTTTCTCAAAAAGAAAAAAACAAGTAAAAACGTTTTACTTGGAGAAATATGAGGGGAGAGAGAAAGAGAGAAATTTGTGTTCAAGAGAGAATACCAAGGACCTGAGCAATAGCATATTGGGAAGGGGGGTTACGTTGCACATGGCCAACCCATACTTGATCCTCAGTACCACATATGGTCCCCCAAGCCTGCTAGGAGTGATCTCTGAGTGCAGAGCAAGGGTCAGCCATGAGTACTGCTGAGTCTTGTCCAAAAACCAAAGAAAGAGAAAGACAGAGACAGAGAATGAACAGGCATCTCCAAGGGAACAAGCTAAGCATGCACATCTCAGACGGACCAGTCCCTGGGGTGGGGGATGACTCTCCTGGCATCTCTGCAGCGCATCGGGGAGGACTACATCTCTGATCTGGACCAGCTACGCAAATTGCTCTCCTTTGTGGATGATGAAGCCTTTATCCGCGACGTGGCCAAAGTGAAACAGGTAATGGGGAGGATGCTAGTGGGGAGCACCATGTCAGGGCTAGAGTGGAGCATTCTGGCGGTGGGTTGCAGCTCAGGGACAGGCCAGAGAAAATTGCTAAGGCTTGGCAGTTGGCAGAAGTTGCCTGGCAGAAGGCATCCTCTAGCCTCCCTAGATGAATGCTGACATTGATTAGTCATGTCTGCCCGGGTGCAGGCAAGGATGAAGGATGTGAGCTTTCTAGCCTCCATCTCCAGGCCAAGAAATGCATTGGCTGAGGCCTAAAGGTGAGCTCTGCCCCTCCCTTCTCCACTTTCAGGAAAACAAGTTGAAATTCTCTGCATATCTTGAGCGAGAATACAAGGTCCATATCAACCCCAACTCACTCTTCGACGTTCAGGTGAAGCGGATTCATGAATATAAGCGCCAGCTCCTCAACTGTCTGCATATTATCACCCTGTACAACCGTGAGTGGGCAGGCTGGGACCCCTTCCCGGCCTCCCCTCTGGCTCTCTCCCATCACAATTACTACTGTTTTCTAATCAATACTGTCTTGGGCTGGGGCCATAGTGATAGCACAGCGGGTAGGGTGTTTGCCTTGTATGTGGCCAACCCGGGTTCAATTCCCAGCATCCTGTATGGTCCCCTGAGCACCGCCAGGAGTAATTCCTGAGTGCAGAGCCAGGAGTATCCCTGGTGCATCACTGGGTGCGACCCAAAAAGCAAAAAAAAAAAAAAAAAAAGACAACACTGGTCGTGGGACAACTCCAAGGATCACGTGCCCCAGTGGTCCAGAGAGGCTCAGAGTGGCAGGACATGGCAGATGTGAGGTCACATGACAAAGGGTGACTCAAGTCAGGCCCCCACCCCCATCCCTTGGCCTGGCCTGACTGAGTGGTGCTGTTGGGATCCTCAGCCACTGGGACTGCCTGTCCCCTGAGGTCTTGTTCTTTCTCCACAGGCATCAAGAAGGAGCCTAATAAGTTCATCGTGCCTCGGACTATCATGATTGGAGGGAAGGTGAGATGCTGAGCCAGACCAAGACTCAGCTCTGTGCTCTCGGGAGGGAAGTGGGGGCAGGTGGAGCTGACCCCAGACTGTACCCTGACAGGCAGCTCCTGGGTACCACATGGCCAAGATGATCATCAAACTCATCACGGCCATTGGCGACGTGGTCAACCACGACCCGGTGGTGGGGGACCGGCTGCGCGTCATCTTCCTGGAGAACTACCGTGTCTCATTGGCTGAGAAAGGTGGGGGGAGGGGGCTTTCCACCCATGGGGACCCTGGGGAGGTGCTTGAAAGAAGATTCTGGAGAGAGCAGGGTTAGAACCAGGAACCTCTCCCTTTGTGGGGCACTTTGGGCAGTACAGAGGGAAGTCAGGGGATGAGGACTGGCCTGTCCATTCAGTGGAGCAGGGGGTGCTGGGAAGAGTCCAGGTGTTTAAGAATCCAGGCGCTGGAGGCATAGTCCAGGGGTGAAGGTGCTTGCCTTGTGTGCAGTTGACCTAGTTCTATCACTTGGTCCTCTGAGTACCTTAGAGAGTAGCCCCCAGCAATATTGGTATGCCCCCTGCCAAGAAACAAAAAAGAATCATCATGAGGGGCCAGGGATATGGCTCAAGGGGCTGGAGCACGTGCTTTGCATGTGGGCCTAACCCCTGGCACTGCCTGGTCCCCCAGCACCTCTGGATGTGACACCAAAACATCCACTGATCGATGAGCAGGAGGGCGAGAGGGAGACTCAGCTGGTGAAGCCTGGAGGGCTGGGCTGGGGGTGCTTATGGCCCAGGGCACCCCAACTCCTGAGTGCCAGGCGGTGGGAGGCTATTGGTGGTGCTGAGCGTGTCCCTTTGCCACTGCCTTGCAGTGGTGCCCGCCGCTGACCTGTCCGAGCAGATCTCCACTGCGGGCACCGAGGCCTCGGGCACTGGCAACATGAAGTTCATGCTCAATGGGGCCCTGACCATCGGGACCATGGATGGGGCCAACGTGGAGATGGCCGAAGAGGCAGGAGAGGAGAATTTCTTCATCTTCGGCATGCGGGTTGAAGATGTGGAGAAGCTTGACCAGAGAGGGTAACGGGGTAGCCGGGCCTCGCCTCCAGATCTCACAGCCCTGGGTGGGAGGCCTGACAGTGGCTGCTAGACAGGGAGACTGGGAGCAGGATGTCTTTGCTATGGCCGTTAGGATGCCAAAAATATTTTAGGGGGATGGTGGGGGCCGGGGAAGGAGTTTAAGTCACACCTGGTGGTATTTAGGGGACCACACAGTACCAAACCTCATTCAGAGTCTGCTGTATGCAAAGCAAGTGCATTGATCTCTGTAATATCCCTCCAGCCCCCAATTCTGAAACTTTTTTTTTTTAGGTTTTGGGGCCACACCCAGTGGTGCTCAGGGATCATTCCTGGAGGAGGGGCCTGGGGGACCATGTAGCCAGGGATCAAACTTGGGTCAGCTGCATGCAAGCAACCACCTTTCTCACTGTAGTACCATCTGGCCCCTCCAATCCTAAAAATTCCAATTCTGAAAACTCTTGGCACTGTTTGGTCCCCTGAGCACTGCTAGGAGGGACCCCTGAGCACCACCAACTGTGGTTCAACAGCCAAAATCCAGACCCAATCTCTAAGAAACAAACAAATGTGCAAAAAAACAAACAAACAAACACAAAGGTTAATGAAAAGGGAAAAGATAGAAGTAATAGAACTGGGACTGGAGTGATAGTACAACGGGTAGGACACTTGCCTGGCCTTATGCCTGGCATAAGGCCAACTGGGGTTCAATACCTGGCTCCACATAGGGTTTCTTTCCCACCACCCCCTCTCTGATCTCGCCAGGGGTGATCCCTGAGGACAGCCAGGAGTAAGCCCTGAGCTCTGCAAGATGTGTTTAAAAAAAAAAGTAATAGAACTGAAGGAAAAGGAAGAGAAAATGCTTCTAATCCTAAGTGAGAGTTATTTTTAGATTGAAAGTAAAGTGAATTTATGAAGACTATTATATTTATGGACTGGAAATAAAATTAAATGCTTACTTCTTTAGCGGCCATGGTAGGAAGGGAAGCATGGAATTAGTACTTATCTGGACTTGTGGTTAGAAATGCAGTTTTTCAGGGGGTGGTGAGGTAATATTGTGGGGGGGGGGCACTTGCCTTGCACAAGGCCAACCTTGGTTTGGTCCCTGGCAACACATAGAGTCCCCTGAAGAGTCATTTCTGAGCACAGAGCCAGGAGTAAGCCCTGCCACCAGGTGTAGCCCCCAAACAAAACAAGCAAAAAAGAAACCCAGTTTTTCAGTGGACATGTTTTCCTGGAATTACATTAAATATCATTACATTAATTATACCAAATATCATTAGGGGGATGGAGAGAGAGAAAGCAGGCAGGGTGCTTGTCTTGCACGCAGTTGACCCAGGTCTGATCCGTGGTAACCTTCCATATGATTCCCCAAGCACTGTCAGGAATAATCCCAGAGCAACAAGCCAGGAGGAAGCCCTAAGCATCCCTGGGCATGACCTCCCAAACCAATCAACCAACCCAAACAAACCCACACAAAGTTGAGGCCAGATAAATACTATAGCAGGTAGGGTATTAGATAGGTGTTAACTAAAAAAACAAAACAAAAAAAAGCTTTTTTTTTTTTGGCTTTTTGGGTCACACCCAGTGATGCACAGGGTTTATTACTGGTTCATGCACTCAGGAATTACTCCTGGAGGTGCTCGGGGGACTATGGGATGCTGGGAATCGAACCCGGGTCGGCCGTGTGCAAGGCTAATACCCTACCCACTGTGCTATTGCTCCAGCCCAACTTTTTTCTTATTAGAGAAGAAATTCATGTCCATCAGTTGGAATAGTATGAAATCAAAAAGAATAATGCCTAAAAACATACGTTTTGGGGGGAGGAGTTGACAAAGGGCTGGAGCACCTGCTCCGTGTTCTGGGGCCCTGGTCTGATCCCCAGAACTGTCTGGTCCTTCAGGTACTGGCTGGTAGTGAGTGAGGTGAGGATGAGGGGGGTCTCTGAACAAAACAAAAGCCACAGTTCTCTTTTTTCATAAGTATTTACCTGTACATAAATACATGCATATACATATAAACAGCTCAGGGGTTACTCCTGGCTCTGCACTCAGGAATTACACCTGGCGGTGCTTAGGGAACTATATGGGATGCTGGGAATCGAACCTGGGTAGGCCGTGTGCAAAGCAAACGCCCTCACTGCTGTGCTATCACTTCAGCCCCCTTTTCTATTTTTTTGCTGTTGTTCTGGAACTATAGCACAGGGGTAGGGCGTTTGCCTTGCGCGCAACCAGCCCGGCCGAGCAGGGTTTGATTCCTCTGCCCCTCTCGGAGAGCCCGGCAAGCAATTGCACGGCACGGCAAAGCCTAGCAAGCTCCCCATGATGTATTCGATATGCCAAACACAGTAACAAGAAGTCTCAAAATGGAGACGTTACTGAGCCCACTCGAGCAAAATTGATGAACAACGGGAGGACAGTGACAGTGACATATAAACACATATACACATGGTAGCACTGTAGCACTGTCCTGTAGCACTGTCCTCCCATTGTTCATCGATTTGCTTGATTGGGCACCAGTAATGTCTCACAACAAATTGTGAGACTAGTTGTTACTGTGTTTGGCATATTGAATATGTCACGGGTAGCTTGCCAGGCTTTGCCGTGCGGGTGAGATACTCTCGGTAGCTTACCGGGCTCTCCGAGAGGGGTGGAGGAATCGAACCCAGGTCAACCGCCACGTTCAAGGCAAACGCCTTACCCACTTGCTATTGCTCCAGCCCCATACACATTTTTTTTTTCATTTTGGGTCACACCCGGTGGTGCTCAGGGATTACTCCTGACTCTGCACTCAGGAATCACTACTGGCCATGCTTGGGGGATCATATGGGTTGCTGGGGATCAAACCCAGATCAGCTGCATGCAAAGCAAATGTCGTCCCTGCTGTACTCAGTCTAGTATTCATTACTTAGGAACTGTCTGTAGCACGGTCCTCCCATTTTTCATCAATTTGCTTGAGCAGGCACCAGTAACGTCTCCATTGTGAGACTTGTTGTTGCTATGTTTGGCATATAGAATACGCCACAGGGAGCTTGCCAGGCTCTGCTGTGCAAGCGAGATACTCTCGGTAGCTTGCTTGGCTCTCTGAGAGGGGCGGAGGAATCGAACCTGGGTTGGCCAGGACGGCCACGTGCAAGACAAATGCCCTACCCACTGTGCTATCGCTCCAGCCTTGGGAACACTATAGATATAATTTTACATTTTGGGGGACACACCGGGCAGTGCTCAGGGATTACTTACTCCTGACTGTGCTCAGGAATCACTCCTGGCAGGACCATATATGGTGCCAGGGATTGAACCTGGGTCGGCTATGTGCAAGGCAAGTGCCCTACTTGCTGTACTATCTTTCCAGACTCGATAGATTATTTTTTCCTTTTTTGGTCACACCCAGTGATGTTCAGGGGTTACTCCTGGCTCTGCACTCAGGAAATACTCATGATGGTGCTTGGGGGACCTATGGGATGCCAGGGTTCAGACCAGGTCAGCTCGTGCAAGGCCCTCCCTGCTGGGCTATCGGTCTGGCTCCTCAGTAGAATTTTGAAGGATGCTCTCATTTAAAAAGGCACTTTTCATGTAATTTGTCTTCACCTTATTTTCCCTGTTTCTTTTTTCCTTCTAGAGGTTACTTTTAGCAATGCTGAGGGTAGGGCATGTGGTACCAAGGGCATGTGGTATCAAGGTGTCGCACCTACTCAGCCTGTGTTCTACTGCTAGAACTCTCCTGCCTCCCCACATAAATGTCACATGTTTGACGTGTGTTCTGAACCTGGAACGTGGACAGGCCTGGCCTTATTTAACTGTTTCTTATGGTTAGGTATCGAGATTGATTCCCCTGTTCATGTAAATATCATCGGGACAGCGGCCACCATATCATAGTTCTTAGAAGGGGATATTCCAAAAGTAGCATTTGGCATTCAGTTCCCACTGCCAAGTTGCTTTCTGGAAAGTTGCTACCATTTTACACTCCTACCCACAGCTTACAAGCGCTGGCATCACGTGTTTTGATGGTGAGGCTTGTCTAGAGAGTTCGGACTTTTTTTGTTTTTGCCACACCTAGCAGTGTTCAGGGCTTCTGGCTCTGTGCTCACAGATCACTCTTGGCAGGCAGGCTGGGGGGACCATATGGGGTGCCGGGGATCGAACCTGCATTGGCTGTGTGCAAGGCAAGCGCCCTCCACGCTGTAGTATCAGCCCCTTTTAAGGATATTCCTGGTGGATTCCACGGTGATAGTACAGTGGGTAGGGCACTTGCTTTCAGCCAAACTAGGTTCAGTTCTCGGGGTCTGCCAGGATTGACCCCTGAGTGCAGAGCCAGGAGTAAGCCCTGACAACTACTGGGTGTGAACCCCAAACAAAACCAAAGAAGGATGTGCCTGAAGACAGAGAGGCCTGTAGGCCAGATCAGGGATGTGTTCTGGTGGGGTGGGGGGTGGGGGTGTAGAGGGGACTCCATGCAGAGCTTCCCGGGTGGGGTGGGGGAACGGGGATTAGGACATTGTGGGAAGAAAGGGTTCTTGGTTTGGGGCCTTCATTCAGACCTTCCTGCCTTTCCCCATCTCATCTCCCTGACACACGTGGGTGGTGGGGGGAATGAAAAGCTGAGAAGGGAGGGGCACCCTGGCAAGCACCCCCAGAGGCAACGGCAGCTTCAGAGAGAGCCTGGGTTTTGGGGCTCCTCAGACTTTCTCTGCAGGAGGAGAGCCAGGAACTCCTTTGCAGGATGCTGACCACGCCCCTGCATCCCACAGGTACAATGCCCAGGAGTACTATGACCGGATCCCCGAGCTTCGGCAGATCATCGAGCAGCTGAGTAGCGGTTTCTTCTCCCCCAAGCAGCCTGACCTGTTCAAGGACATCGTCAACATGCTCATGCACCACGATCGGTGAGCAGACCCCCCCCCACACACACACACACCTCGCCCACAGGTCAGGGTTCAGGTGCACGGTGTGGGGGCTGGACAGGGCCAGGGCTTCCCTGGAATCAGCAGCGGCAGCCTCTAGCTCCCTGGAAGTCCATGGGGGTGGGGTGTGTTCGGCCCCGGCCCCCCTGAAGCTTGCCGCGTCTCCATTCGCCTCCAGGTTCAAAGTCTTTGCCGATTACGAAGACTATATTAAGTGCCAGGAGAAAGTCAGCGCCCTGTACAAGGTGAGGAGCCTGAGAGGGGGCGGCAGGGCGGCCCTGGCGGGGATGCCCTGCGAGGAAGGTGGGGATCCCGCTGGCAGAGTGAACCCAGAGCTTGCGTTTGGCCCGCAGAATCCCCGGGAGTGGACTCGGATGGTGATTAGAAACATCGCCACCTCCGGCAAGTTCTCCAGTGACCGCACCATTGCCCAGTACGCCCGGGAGATCTGGGGTGTGGAGCCTTCCCGCCAGCGCCTGCCGGCCCCTGATGAGATCTGAGCCTCAGACCAGACGCATCTCCCCCCCCTAACTTCCGTAGCCAGCCTCAGCTCCTTCTCCGGAGGGAGGGGAACTGCAGTTCTCTCAAGCCTCTTCCTGAACGCCCCCTGCCCGATTACCCCCAACCTCCAGGTCCCATAGTGCCCAGTGTGACTCAAGACACAGCCCGTCTCCTATTTATGCACCCCTCCGACCGCACCCATTCCCCAATAAACTCATTCTCCTTGGGAGCCTCATTACTATTCTCTCTGTTGGGAAATATTTTTAGTTCTTGACGGGCATAACAGCAGCTGCGCAGTGCCGGTGCAGTACCCCACCCGCGGCAGGTGCGTCCCCTTGGAGGGGAGGCTGTGGGGGCGGAGCCGGGGCTCTCCGGCCTCCTTCCCGCCCGCAGCCTCCACGCCTCTTCCCAGGGTTGTGTCCATACTAGGTCAGCTGTCCGCCAGGCTGGCCGGGGGCGGGGCACCCGCCTGGGCGGGGCCAGAGGGGCTGGGAGCTGGACTTGGGGTGAGGGACCTCGGTACTACCCCACCCACGCTGCCGGGGGCGGGGAGGGGGCGGGACCGGTGCTTGATTGGCACTGTTCGGCCCCGCCCCCTGCCCCGCCCCACTGCGGCGTGGAGGGGCCTCCTAGCAGGTGGCCACGCGGGTCCTAAGTCGGGGGGAGTGCAGGGGTGGGGGACACGCACAGAATGGCTTAGGCCAGTGCGGCTCCCTCTCACTCTGGGGAAACTGAGGACCATGAAGGGCCTGTGGCTAGCCTAGCATTGCCAAGATTGAAGTGTGGGGGCGGTCCTGATGCCCAGGTGGCAGGGAGGGGTAATTCTCAGCAGGTTTGGGGGCCGGTGGTTTCACAGTGACTGTGTTTGAAACCAAAGGACCGGAAACGGTTACTGGCTCCGACCCTTGGGGACCCCAACCGTCTGGCGACTGCCCCTCCCAAGTTCCTCCTTGTGGGGGCTGGGGGTGGGGGGCAGATCTCCCGCGGTTTGCAGCGGCTCCTCCCGCCGGTCCGCGCGCCGCGGGCTTCGGGAGGTCCCAGTCCCTCCTACGGGAACTCGACACCCCCAGCCCCCCTAGACCTCGAGGCCCGCTCGCGCTCCAGGTAGTCGCATCTTCACTCCTGGCTCGCCCAGGCCCCTCTCCGCGAAATGCTTGCGTCGTGCCTAGCCCCTCCCTCATGCTGTCACCGGGACCCTCGGCCTCGGATCTGCACCGGGGCGCCCCGCAGGAAGACACCCGGCCCGGGGCCGGGTTAGTCTAGTGGGAACGGTTTGTCTCGAAAACAGGAACCCGGGGGGCTGGGCGGGGCGCCCCTTCCCCACCGCAGTCCGCTTCCTGCCCCTCCCGGTTTCCTCTGCCCAACGCCAGGCGGGGCGGGGGGCAAAGGGGTGTCTGGGGTGTGTCGGGGGGAGGGAGGACACTCGGGCTCTCTGCCCCCTTGCACGTCCTGCGCGGCCTGACCTTCGCGCGCCCACCCTCGGCGCGGCCCGTGGCGCAGCCCCCCGCCCGCGGGCTCCGGGGCGGCGCGGCAGGGGAGGGGTTAAGCTGCCGCAGGGACTCCGCGTGCGGGGCGCCCCCGGTG
>JAOXYA010000045.1:47421889-47432456 GCA_028565675.1 Sorex palustris | reverse complement strand
GGCCGGCCTCTCGGGGGTCCCCCGGGGCGTCGCGCGCGGGCCGGGGGCGGCCGGCGGGGGGGGGGCGCGCGAGCGGAGCCTGCGATCGGTGTCGCGGTGGGGGGCGCGTAAGGGGCTGAAACCTCAGGCCGAGGCACACTCGGAGAACCGCGGGAGGGGCGGCAGTCACGGCGCCCCCCCCCCCGGCTGTGCCCGGCCACACCTCGGCTGCACCTTCTCCCACGGGGCCCCCATTTGACAGATGAAACTGTCGAGGCTCGGAGAGGTCAAATGACTCTCAAGGTCACATCGCGAGGAAGCGGCCGAGAGGGCTTGGGACGTCTGTGGGGGGCTCCCCGGGAAAGTCCGCGAGAGAAGCCCGCAGGGGCGCCCGGCCCCGCCCCCGCCCGGGGAGCGCGCGGGAGAGCCCCGGGACCTTCCCGGGGGGCGAGGAGCGCGGGGACCGCAGGCTCGATGGACCGCGGCTGAAACCGGGCGGGGTGGGCGTGTGTGCGCACTCACGGGGGTGTGTGCATGTGTGGGAGAGCACATGCGTGTAGCGGTGCTGTCTTGCGTGTGCGCGGATGTCAGCGCCCTGGTGGCCGCGCGACCCCAGGCTGGCCGGGCTCCCGGGAGCTGCAGGTTCGGGAGGCGGCGTGACCGTGTTCTGAGACCTGGGTACGGCGCTGGGGTCGGGGGGAGGGGGGGTCCTTCGCGCAGGTGTGGGCGGAGTGTAGGGACCATTGTGTGCGCCAGAGGACGTGAGGCTCGGGGTCTGCGTGGGGGTGGGGTGGGGGTCTTGCGCGCCAGCGCGGGTCTCTGGTCTCAGGTGAGTGTCTGTCCCCACCTGCGAAGTCTGACCCCATTAAGTGGAGTTGCTAGAGGACTCAGACCCGCCCTCTCCATCCCCCGCGGTGCTGACGCCCCCTTCTGGGCACCTTGCTCCGTCCGCCCTCGTGTGGCCCACCTAGGTGTGCGCTCACAGCGGGACGGTGGGGCGGACGGCTGAGTGCAGGGGTCGGGGTCAGGCCTCGGCTGGGAAGGAAGACAGTCCTCTAGGACTAAGCTCTTCCACGGGGCCTGCACGGAGGAGGTGGCGTGGGAGCGCTGGGTTCTTAGCTCAGGATTCCCGCTGAGCCTTGGCCGCCGCGGGCTCCCCCCCTCCCACCCAGGAATGTTCCTCTCCTCCAGCCTGTCCCCCCAGGGCAGGCCCCTGGGGGCCGCCTCGGCCCCGCCTCCGCTCCCCGGGAGCCCCGGAGGGGGTGATGCGGGCCGGACGCCTGGGTTTCTCCCCCCTCCCATTTCAGGGAGAAATTCCTCCGAGGTCCCCTCAGGCTCTGGGTTCCCAAAATAACCCTGCGGGGGAAGGGAGGCTGTGGAGGGAGGGGAGCGGGAGGGGCGCAGAGCGGAGCGGCGGGGTGCTGCAGGTGCCTTTGGGGAGAGGACCTGGGGGGGGCCGCTGGTGCATCAAGCAGCCCCCGGAGTTCTGGGTGGTCCCCGTCCCCAGCGATCTTCTCAGCGCTGCTGCGACGCCGAGGGTGGGCCGGAAGCCTCCCGGCCGGTTCGTTTCCCAACTGGTGGGTTGCACCATCCCGGGCCGGACCGTTTCGCCCCGGGAGGGGCCTCGGCGGGCGACTCCGCCCCTGCCCAGCAGGGGGCGTGCCCGCCCCGCCCCGGTCCTGCCCGCGGGGCTGCCTGGGGCTGGCGCCTCCTCAGACTCCAGTTCTGCCTTTCCCGGGACAGAGGTCGGGTTCGAGCCCCGCTGGGCCCAGCGCCGGCGGCTATGGCGGGCACCCTAGACCTGGACAAGGGCTGCACGGTGGAGGAGCTGCTTCGCGGCTGCATCGAAGCCTTCGGTGAGTGGAAGGGGGCACGACCCTCCCGAGCCCAGCCTGGACCGCGACCTCCCAGGCCCGGTGACCCAGCTGCGCATCCTGCAGCCTCTTTAACGAACGCCTCCTCCTCTCCCGGGGTCTGGGCGGTGGTGGGGGGTGGGGGGGGCGTAGCTTCAGAAATGTTTCCCTTCCTTAGTTTGCCGGCGTCAGAGGGAGGGACAGGGTCCCTAGACGCACGAGGAACATTATCTGTCTCCCCGGGGAATCCGGAGGAACTCGCTATCTCCGGCCTGGGAGCTGTTTCCGGCTGATGGGGGTGGGGGGGCGCTTATCTGGTGAAGGGGTGCCCCTTCCCTCCAGCACTCAGGAAATGACCTCTGGATTCTTGACCCCGGGAACCCAGGCTCCTTCCGTTCCAGCTGGTTCCCCTCCGGACGGACGATGCGCCCCGCTCAGACCCCTCCCGCCTCCACATCCCCGATCGTGCCTTTACCCCCCTCTCCCTCCCACCTTGTCTTTTTCTGCAGCCTCCAGGTTTTCCCAAAGCAGGAAAGCAGGAGGTGGTGGGGCGGGGCGGGAGGCAGGAGGGAGGGCGCGATACCTGGCGACCTGAAGGATAGGGGGTGGGGACCACCTCTGCCTCGGGGCCAAGGGTCAACTCGTGTCTCTTTGACCCCTCGGAGGCAGATGACTCCGGGAAGGTGCGGGACCCGCAGTTGGTGCGCATGTTTCTCATGATGCACCCCTGGTACATCCCTTCCTCTCAGCTGGCCGCCAAGCTGCTGCAGATATATCCTTTGCCGACCTGGCCCGGGACCCCGCGACCCCTCGGGCTGGGGAGAGGGCTTTTCCCCTCGAAGCGAGCGGGCCCCCCTGCGCGGCCGGGCCCCGGCCCCTGTCCCGGGAGGGACTCGGCACCACCCCTCTGCTGCCCCGCCCCCGCCCGTTCCCTAACCCCGGCCCGGCTCCCGCTCGCTCCCTTCTAGGACCTGCTCTCTGCTCCCACCCCGGCCCCGCCTCTTGTCCCTCTCCCAGCCCTCAGTGCCTGCTCGCAGCTTGGAGAAACTAGGCCTCCCGAAGCTCACCCCCTCACCCTCACCCTCACCCCCACCCCCGCCCTCGGCCCCCGCGCTTCGGGGCCCGCCCCGCCCCGCCGAGGCTCCGCCCCCAGCGTGTTGCCTAGAAACTGGCCCCGCCCCCTGCCTGCCTGCCCGCGCGTTCGTGGCATCCAGGTTTTCCCTTAACTCTCCGCACTTACCAGCAGTCGCGGAAGGACAACTCCAGTTCGCTGCAGGTGAAAACCTGCCACCTGGTCAGGTGTGTCCTCT
The DNA here is from genome assembly GCA_028565675.1 of Sorex palustris. Classification (NCBI taxonomy): domain Eukaryota; kingdom Metazoa; phylum Chordata; class Mammalia; order Eulipotyphla; family Soricidae; genus Sorex; species Sorex palustris. The sequence goes on along the minus strand of JAOXYA010000045.1, from coordinate 47,429,314 downwards.
CGAGGCCCTGGGCATCTGTCTGCCTCCTCCTCTCTGGCTTCAGACCGCTTGGAACATGGTGCCATGGGTTTGGACGGGCTCTGCCCACGGTGGGCGCTGCCCATGGTGGGGTGGGAGTTGAGGAGTCAGATCTGAGGCTCTTTCCCGCTCTTGGGGGGGGGAGAAGGGGGAGGGGAAGGGCTTCCTGGGTTGACTGTGTGTCCCCCTCCGCCCTCCACCCCACCCCCAGGTACTGGATCTCAGCCTTCCCTGCTGAATTTGACTTGAACCCTGAGCTGGCTGAGCAGATCAAGGAGCTGAAGGCCCTGTTGGACCAGGAAGGGAACCGGCGACACAGCAGCCTCATCGACATCGAGAGCGTGTGCGTGGGGGGAGCTGGGGGGGCGCTGGGCGGGCACCCCTCACCACCTGCGCTTAATAAATGTGTGTTGAACGGAACGAGTGAGAGTCAAGTCACTCTCCAGCTCACAAACCCTCGGGGCTGTCTGGGGCCTTCACTGAACTGGGCATTCACGCCTTTCTCATAGGCCTCCTTGGCCCCCTTGCCTGCCCCCCCTATGCTGCACTGAAGCCACCACAGCTGTGCACCCCCCATCCTGTGCCCTGCTCTGCCCCTGTGGCTGCCCTCGGGAGCATGTTGTGGGCTCCCAAGGGCGGCACTCTTCCACAGTGGCGTGCGGGCCTCCCAACTCTTAGTACCATCTCGTGTCCAAAGACCCGAGCTCTGCCTCCTTGCCACGCTGTTTGGGTGTTTGGGTCTGGTTCCCGGTTTCTTCTGTGCCCGTCCCTCACTAGCCCAGAGCTCCCCAGGGCAGGACTGTGTCTTGCTGACCCCTTGGCCCAAATCTGGAACCGGGTACCAACTATACCTTGCACCCATGATGTCTCGTGCATGACGAGGGTGTGCTGGCCGGCATCTCTGGCTTCACGTGCCTTGCTGTCTCCTACCCGCCACCCCGGGGCTGCCTCTAGGATAGGAGCCTTAGCCAGCTGCATCCTTGGGCCATGTCTGTACCTGTGGGGCCACGAGGGACGGCAGCTGCAGCAGCGGGCTCACCACCCCCATGCCCCCCCCCAGTCCCACGTACAAGTGGAAGCGGCAGGTGACCCAGAGGAACCCCACGGAACAGAAAAAGCGCAAGATGTCCCTGCTGTTCGACCACCTGGAGGCCCTGGAGCTGGCGGAGCATCTCACTTACCTGGAGTATCGCTCCTTCTGCAAGATCCTGGTGCGGCCGTGGGCTGGGGCGGGGGGCGGCTGACAGGCTAGAGGGCAGTTTTTTTGTTTCTTCGCTTATTTTTTTTGCTTTTTGGGTCACACCCAGCGATGCACAGAGGTTACTCCTGGCTTTGCGCTCAGGAATTACCATTGGCAGTGCTCAGGGGACCATATGGGATGCTGCGAATCGAACTCGGGTCAGCGGCGTGCAAGGCAAACGCCCTGCCCGCTGTACTATAGCTTCAGCCCCTGGAGGGCAATTTGGAGGGCAGCCAGTGGCTCTGGGGCAGGGGAGCCGCTAACATGGCTCTGAACTCCCTGCCGGTTCCCCCCCCCCCCCAGTTCCAGGACTATCACAGCTTTGTGACCCATGGCTGTACCGTAGACAACCCAGTTTTGGAGCGTTTCATCTCCCTCTTCAACAGCGTCTCCCAGTGGGTGCAACTCATGGTCCTCAGCAAGCCCACTGCCCCGCAGCGTGCCCTGGTCATCACCCACTTCGTCCATGTGGCCGAGGTGCCTGCCCCTGCCCCTCCCCCACTCCCGCCGTGCCCCCCCACCCCAGGCTGCAGCTCAGTTCTGACTCCTGGCTCCCCTCCTCCTTGTATATTCCCAGAAACTGCTACAGCTGCAGAACTTCAACACGCTGATGGCAGTGGTCGGGGGCCTGAGTCACAGCTCTATCTCCCGCCTCAAGGAAACGCACAGCCACGTCAGCCCCGAGACCGTGAAGGTGACTACACCCTCACCAAACCCTGGTGCCTTGCCTCCCAAAACACCCCTGCTCCACCCCGTGGGGGTGGGTGGTGGCCGGCACCCTGATTTTTTTTTTTTCTTTTTGGGTTACACCCAGCGATATTCAGGGGTTGCTCCTGGCTCTGGACTCAGGAATTACTACTGGCGGTGCTTGGGGAACCATATGGGATGCCGGAAATTAAACCTGGGTTGGCTTCGTGCAAGGCAAACGCCCTAACCACTGTGCTGTCATTACAGCCCCAACCCTGATCTTCTTTTAGCAGCTCAGGGAATTGGGGGCCCAGAGGAATCAGATGTGTTTCTTAGGTTGTACAATGAACTTGGTTGAGTGGGGATTACCCGCCCAACTGGACCCCAAAGCTGGAGTTTTTATCTTCATTTATAATCTGTTAAGCACTCAGAGAAAGAGAGAGAGAAGGAAGGAGGGAGGAATGTCTAATTTTGTACAGTTCCAAACAGGCGGGAGAATTCAGAGGTTAAGGCATTTGCTTTGCATGCGGCTGACTGTTTTCTTTTTTTTTTTTTTGACTGACTCTGTTTTGATCCCCAGCACCACATAGGGTCCCCTGAGCACTGCCAAAAGTGACCCTGAGCACAAAGCAAGGAGACAGCCTTAAGCACCATCAGGTGTGAGAGAGAAAAAGAAAAAACAAGTGCAGGGACCAGAGTGATAGTACAGCGGGTAGGGTGTTTGCCTTGCACACGGCCGACCCGGGTTCGATCCCCGACATCCCATATATTCCCCCAAGCACTTCCAGGAGTAATTTCTGAGTGCATGAGCCAGGAATAACTCCTGAGCATCGCTGGGTGTGACCCAAAAAAGCAAAAAAAAAAAAAAAAAAAAAAGCCCAAAACACAGTAAATCAAACCTGTGTAAAATTCCAAGGAAAATTATAGAGGAGACACTTGTGTGGCTGCCACTCTGACCAAGTGACTTCCAGCCCTGGCATTCCAATGGCAACCAGGTCACCATGCTCCTCACTGCCTGCCCACCTCTTGGGGACCCCCAGCAGTGTGCGGACTCTTTTGTCCCTGGCTTTGGAATAGAATCCGTGGTCCATGTGAATTCCTCTCTGCCTTCTGCAGATTCCTTTTTGTTGCCATATGCTAGTTTACTATCATAAAGCCCCCAGTTTTGGTATTGGCCTAATGGTGGAGTATCTGGGAGCATCCTGATTTGTCCTATGATGAAAGACACAGCTAAGACTCTTATGGCCTGGGCTGTCCTGTGCTGTTTCCCCTCTCATGAAATGTGAACGGTAAACTGTGTCCAGGCTGGGGTCAGCAGTGGGGGGCACTTAGTTGCTACAGTGGTTCGCCAGAACATATGACCTAGGAACTCTAACCCTCAGGATCAACAGGAGTCAGTGTTGAGTGACAGCTCCGGAGCACTGGAACCCTCCCACGAGTCCAGAGTGGAGGTGGGCTCTGGGCTGTGGGTGAGATGGTGTCTCTGTCCCCAGCTTTGGGAAGGCCTGACGGAATTGGTGACCGCCACGGGCAACTATAGCAACTACCGGCGCCGGCTGGCAGCCTGTGTGGGCTTCCGCTTTCCCATCCTGGGCGTGCACCTTAAGGACCTGGTGGCCCTGCAGCTGGCCCTGCCGGACTGGCTGGACCCCGCGCGCACCCGGCTCAACGGGGCCAAGATGAAGCAGCTTTTCAGCATCTTGGAGGAGCTGGCCATGGTGACCAGCCTGCGGCCCCCTGTGCAGGCCAACCCGGACCTGCTGAGTCTGCTCACGGTGAGACACAGCTGGGCCAGGACACTTCCAGTCACTGACCCGAGGCCCTGGAGATGGTTTATGTTCAGGGATGCCATGTCCTGGATTTCGGGGGAGGGGGGGCAGTAGCAGTAGCTTCTCCATGGGCCCCTGAGCACTGAGGTGCTGGCCTCGGCCTGGTCTGGAGGACTGGGTGGGAGCAGGTCCACGTCAAAGGGAGATCAGGGCTGACCTCTGAGTGGAACCTGGGGGTTCGGGTGGGCTCGAGGTGAAGGACTGGTTTCTTCACTGAACTCTGGGCTGAGACCATGGGTAGGAGGTTGGGGTTGAGTTGGGGTTCTGCTCTGTGTGCCCAGCTGGCACCGGAAGTTGAGCTTCATGATGCCATGTTAGGCATGTGCCGTAAGCTTGGGCCAAGAGTTCCGGGCACTTGGGGAGAAGGAGCTGACCCACTCTTTTTCTTTTGGGATTACACCTAGAAATGCTCAGGGATTATCCCTGGCTCTGCACTCAGGAATTAGTCCTGGCATGCTCGGGGAGCATATGGGATGCCGGGGATCGAACCGGGCTGCATGGCATGCAAGACAAACGCCCTCCCTGCTCTGGCCCCAGGGTGAGCTGCTCTTTATGTCCCAGGTGTCTCTGGATCAGTACCAGACAGAGGATGAGCTCTACCAGCTGTCTCTGCAGAGGGAACCCCGCTCCAAGTCCTCGGTGAGGGGATCCCCGCCCCCGCCAGAGCCATCCGGGATGTGGGAGGCCCCTTCCCCTTTCAGGCTCTGGTCTCTCTCTGCGCTGGCCCTGGTTCAGGTCTGACCATTCCCACAGCCAACCAGCCCCACGAGCTGCACCCCCCCTCCGCGCCCTCCTGTTCTGGAGGAGTGGACCTCCGCGGCCAAGCCCAAGCTGGACCAGGCTGTGATGGTGGAGCACATTGAGAAGATGGTGGAGGTGAGGGATGCTGGGGCCATGCTCACGGTGGTCACTAGAGACCTCTGTGCCTAAGCACTGCCTGGGGAGCCCCTGCCAGTGCCCATGCCAGGGCCAGCACTCAGCCGCCAAAGGCGGGGGTGAGGGGCATCTGGAAGAGGTCGCAGATGGGAGGGGGACAGCCACCACACCCAGGACATGCGTCATAAGCATGGGTTTGGGGGGTGGGGAAGATGGTGCTGAGTCCCTCATTGCGCCTCTCCGTGCCCCTCCCTCCCACCGCCGTGTCCTCTAGTCTGTGTTCCGGAACTTTGATGTCGACGGAGATGGCCACATCTCCCAGGAAGAGTTCCAGATCATCCGTGGGAACTTCCCTTACCTCAGCGCCTTTGGGGACCTCGACCAGAACCAGTGAGAAAGGAAGGGGGGGCTGGGGCGTGGGGGGAGCAGGCTCACTTCCCATCCCGTGCTATCTGTGGCTGGGGTTCCTTCGTGATCCCAGAGGTCACTGAATCACGTGATCGTGGCAGAGGAAGCCACCGATGTAGGGAGGGGCCCTCAGATTCTGGAGGGAGAGCTACCAGCTGCCGGGTTTCCGTGCTACTCTGACCAGTTTTGGGTGTGTGTATTGGGGGGGGAGGGCTTCACCTGACCCTTGCAAAGATATGACCTGGAGGGCCCGTTGCTACCTCGATGCCCTGTTATTTGGGGCATGCACAGCTGGCAAAAAGTATGGGCAAGAGGAACCTCTGGCCTGCGTTTTAATGAAGAGATAAGAAAGGCTGTAATTAGCAGCACCCACTTGCTTATCAACAATTCACAGGCTGAGAAAGGGGACAAACAGCTGGGTGTCTGAAGGAGGTTAAATGTGACTCTGCAGCCACAGCCACACTGGCAGTGTGTGGAGCAGACACACACCAGGGGATGGAGAGATAGTACAGTGGGTAAGGGGACTTGCCTGGCCTGCAGCAGACTCGGGTTCGATCCCTGAGCACCACCAGGACTGATCCCTGAATACAGAAGCAGGAGTAAGAGCTAGAGAGACAGTACAGTAGGTAGGGCGATTGGCTTGCATGTAGCTGACCTGGGTTCGATCCCTGGTATTCCATATGGTCCCCAGAGCCCGCAAGGAGTGATTCCTGAGCCCAGAGCCCAACAACCAAAAAAACAAAATGAAGCAAACAGACAGAATCAGGAGTAAGCCCTGAGCATCACAGGATAGAACCCAAAAACCAAAACCAAAATTTATTGTCCATCCTAACCTATCTTTTCGTGTTGTCCATATTTCAAAAATTTGTGAGTTCCTTCATCTATATTGCAGTGATTGGTGATTAAAACATAAAATCTGGGCTGGAGCAATAACACAGTGGGAATTATCTTGCACTCAGCAGATACTGGGTTCAATTCCCAGCATCCCATAGGGTCCCTCAGCACCTCCAGGAGTAATTTCTGAGTGCAGAGCCAGGAGTAACCCCTTGAGCATCTCTGGGTGTGACCCAAAAAGCCACAAATAAATAAATAAATAAATAAATAACAGTCCAGGGGCCAGAGAGATGATACAGCAGGTAAGGCACTTACCTTGCAGGCAGCTGGCCTGGGTTAGATCCCTAGCATTGACTATGGTCTCCAGAGCCCGGCATTAGTGACCTGTGAGCACAGAGCCAGGAGTAAGCCCTGAGCAGCTCCAAGGGTGACCCTTGAGCACAGCCAGGAGAAAACCCTGAACGCAGCAGCATGTGACCCAAAGACAGACAGACAGACAGAAAGAAAGAAAGAAAGAAAGAAAGAAAGAGAGAAAGAAAGAGAAAGAATCCAGATCATAGAGCTGGACGCCTTCCTCCGGCCCTCCCTGCTCTGGGCCGAGGGGCTGCTTTGGAGATGCTGATCCCTGTGGTTCTTTTTCCAGGCAGGAGAAACCGCCTTGAGCTTTGTCTGTTTCCTGGTCCCTCTGTGGGACCCCAGGGTTGCAGATTCTATAACTCGAGCTCTAGCCACTGTTCTGGCAGCTTCATTTCTTTTCCCGGAGGGAGATGAGACGGATTTCCAGATTGTCTCTTCCATGATGGGGGTGAAGTTTCCCCAGCCCCACTTTTGGGGTGTGTATTGCTCCCGGAGACAGACAGAGACCCTAGCTTCATGTGGAGGTCTCAGCCCTGAGCCCCCCACCTCCCACAGGCCCCAGGCTTGACCCAGCACCTGGCTTGTCTGGAGGAAGAACCACGGACTGTGGAGTGGCCCCTGGTACTACACACTGCCTCTTTGTTTCTAGAACTTGGGGATCCTGTTTCTTTTCATTTTGGTGTTTTTAGGGGGAGCCACACCCATAGTTGCTCAGGGCTTAATCCCAGCTCTGCACACACGGATCATTCCTGGCAGGCTTGGAGGTCCATCTGGGGTGACTGGGGATCGAACCCAGGTTGGCGTGTGCAAGGCAAGCGCTTTATCCACTGTGCTATAGCTCCTGCCCCAAGGATCCTTTTTCAGGAAAACATCTCTGCATGTACATTTTTAATTTTCATCGTTTTGGTTTGGGGAGGGGTCCCACCTATCAGTGGTCAGGGGAAATTCCCAGCATGGGTTTTGGGGATGGGGAGAGAACCTGGGGCTCTTGCATGCAAAGAGTCTGTGCCAGCCCCCCCAAGCCACTTCCCCAGACCTCACCTCTGCACTGAGAGCTTGGTGGCTGGAACGCGGCTTAGTAGTAAAGTGCCCTTTTTTTTTTTTTTTTTTTTTTTTTTGCTTTTTGCTTTTTTGGTCACAACCGGCGATGCACAGGGGTTACTCCTGGCTTTGCAC
>JAOXYA010000045.1:47350544-47396658 GCA_028565675.1 Sorex palustris | reverse complement strand
CCAACATGGCCGACCCGAGTTCGATTCCTCTGCCCCTCTCGGAGAGCCCGGCAAGCTACTGAGAGTATCTCGCCCGCGCGGCAGAGCCTGGCAAGCTCCCCATGACGTACTCGATATGCCAAACACAGTAACAACAATGTCTCCAATGGAGATGTTGCTGGGCCCGCTCGAGCAAATCGACGAACAAGAACAACGGGAGGGCCTTTACCTTTACCTTTACCTTACATGGGAAATGTAGCAAGGTACCCTGGTCACACTTCCTCAGACCCTGTCGATGTTCATAGACTCATTCCTGGTGGACCTCGCAAAGGGCGTGTCCCCAGAGCAGATTGTGTGGTTGTGGCTGAGTTAAGTCCCTGTGTGTTCGTCGTGTTATTGATGAATGTGTGTGTCCATTTGTTCTATGGGATCTGTGAGTGGCTGCTCCTGTCTGACCCATTCTGTGTGTGCATGTGCATGTGTATATGCATGCATGTGTGGGGAGTTTATGAAACAGAGGGAAAAGGAGACACTGAGTAGGTGACAGATTCTGCGTGTGTGTTCATGCATGTATGTATATGCTTGTGCATGTGTGTTTGTGTGCAGGAGTGTGTGTGGGGTTCATGAGACGGAGGGAGAGGGGAACACTGGGTGGGTGGCAGAGAGCTGGCGGGGTAGGGTGCTGGCACACACTGGCTCTCTGGAAGGAATCCCTGCTCTGTGAGTGCCAAAAGGGCAGCACTGCTCATCTCTAGTGTAGTAGTAGGGACTTTGTGGGTGTCTGATAAAGGTTTGTGGAATGAATGAGGTACTTTTAACAAGTCTCAGAGTACGGAGGCTCTGGGCAGACTGACTGGGATCAGACAAAGGTATTTGCATCTGCTCAGATGCACACATGGGTGGTCACATCTGGACATGACAGACCAGTGAGTGACACCCCTACTGACTCACTCCATCCTGCCTACTGACATGGCCTCTCCCCATACATGCTCCTCAAATCCCTGTCAATCCTAAGTTTCTAATGCTCCGAATGCACTCCCTGCTGATGCAGGGGATCCTCCTTGGGACTGGGGCTGTGGGACTGGGCTGTGAAGGGGAGCAGGACCAACCCCTCAACTCACTGCATGGGCAGAGGTCCCAGACTCCCCTAGCATAGGGATGGCTTCATTTTCCTCTGTTTTATTCTGCTTCTGGGACCGATGCTTTCCGGGGCTGTCAGTCCCTTCCCAGGACACTCTTTGTGAGTCTGCATGTTGTGGAAATTGATGATTTCTAGCCCTGGCATTCAGAAAGGAAGTTGGATGACTTGGTGTTAGATTTCTGTGTGCTTCACCCAATGCACCTTAGAGAACTTTTTTTTTTTTTGCTTTTTTGGAGGTCAAACCCGGTAATGCTGAGGGGTTATTCCTGGCTCTGCACTCAGGAATTACTCCTGATGTTATGCAGAAACCATATGGGATGCCAGGATCAAACCTGGCTCAGCCTCGTGCAAGGAAAATGCCCTCTCCACTGTACTATCGCTCTGACCCTAAAGAACTATGCCAGGGTGTACCAACCAACCTAACTCCAGCTCCTTGCATCTGGGTTCCTGAATCCTCTGTGGTTCTTCCTGCCTTTCTGGGGCTCGACCTTCCTATTTTGGGAGGAGCGTCCTCAAGCAGGGAGCCTAGAAGCCACTCCTAGTGGTAACTTGTCCGAATGGGGCCAGATGATACAGTGGTCCAGATTGGCTCTGCAGTGCCCTTGAGTCTCTGTGCCTAGGCCAAGCACCTATCCCTGAGCCGTCTTCCTAGCACCTTGGCCCCCCAGTGTACTGAAAGCCTCCTGGCTAGAAAATCTGTTTCCTTGCCCTGGGTTTCTGGCAACAGGCAGCCGGGGTCTATACTAAACCAGAGCCCTGAGTCTGAGCTAAGTCTGAACCTCAAGTCCATGCCAATCTGAGCACTGAGTTGGCTGAGTCTGATCCCTGAATTCACACTGAGTCTGAGCCCCAAATCCCTGCACCTGTTGTCGCTGCTTGGGAGTTGGCAGGGGTCTACATGTGACACTCTGAGGAGAGCTAATAAGGACTAAGGGGAGAAGGACATGCAAGCATGTATGGAAGGTGGGGCCATGGTAGGGTCACTGTGCTAGGGAGGGCATCAGGACCCGGTGGTCACCATGTGACAGGGAGGTGGTATTTGTCCTGCGAGTTGCTGATAATTGGGTGAATGGGGTATCATTGGTGCTGCCTGTTGTGCCACGGGCCTGGGACGGGGGGCTGGAGAGGATTTGTGAGGAGGTGGCAGAGTTGGGATGCAGAGGGGAGAGAGGGACCTGGGCTGGGAAGGCGGCTCAGTGATGGACCCTCGAAGGCCTTCCATGTGGGAGGCCCTGCCCTGCGTTGTAGCCCCTGTATCCCCTACACTCACATCCCTGCCCCAGCACTGCCAGATGTGGTCTTATTTAAAAATACAGGATGGGGCTAGAGCGGTACAGCGGTTAAGTGTACAGCAGTTAGGGTGTTTGCCTTGCACGAGGCCGACCCAGGTTCGATCCTCAGCATCCCATATGGTCCCTCAAGCACTGCCAGGAGTGATTCCTGAGTGCAGAGCCAGGAGCAACCCCTGAACATCTCTGCGTGTGACCCAAAAAGAAAAAAAAAAACAGGATGGCCAGAGCGGTAGTACAGCGGCTAAGATGCTTGCTTTGACTCGGGTTCTATCCTCAGCACCACATATGGTCCCCTGAGTGCCACTTGGAGTGACCCCTGAGCATAGAGCTAGGAGTCAGCTTGGAGCACCACCAAGTGTGGCCCAAAAGGAAAACAAAAAATAGTTATGGTTTTGGGGCTGGAAAGAATATATGGTGGGTAGGGCGTTTGCCTTGCATTTGATTCCCAGCATCCCATATGGTGCCCCGTACACCTCCAGAAGTAATTCCTGAGTGCAGAGCCAGGAGTAACCCCTGAGCATCTGCCTGCTGTGTCCCAAATAGAAAACAAGAGCAGGTCAGGTCGCAGCCCCTGTAAAATGGTGATGATAATGGTCCCCACCCTGCAGAATTGGGATAGTTGAGTAATTCCTGTGAACATAGGCGTGCAGGCACATGAACTGTTTGTGGCCAGACCCCGGCAAACAGTGTGACTCATGCTCCCCATGAGGCGACATGCAAAGGTCATAGGCCCTGAGGCTCAGAGCAGGATCTGAGTCTGATTTCCCTACTCACAGCGTGGACATCAGTGTGAGGTAACTTTGCCACCTCTGGGTTCTGAGGAGAGGGAGTGAAAGGCACAAAGGCACTGGAGAGATGGTGCCTTTGGAGAGATGGTACAGCAGCTAAGACACTTGCCTTTCATGTAGCTGACCCAGGTTCGATCCACCTATGGTTCCTCAAGTCCCATCAGGAGTGATCCCTGAGGATAGAACCAGCCCAGAGCACTGCCGGATGGGACCTCAAAACCAAAATTAAACCAACAAAAGGCATAAAAATTTCTCAAGATTGGCCAAGAACCTTCGCTTGTCTACTAAGTTTGAAGAAGGTCACATAAGCATAGAAAGTGGAAAGAATAGTCTAGAAGCCAGGACAAGGTAAAGGGGGTTGGTTGTCAGAGGTGCCATCCAAAGTGGACATGGGGAATAATGCAGGCGACGTCGTGGAGTTTAAAGTAGAGAAAACATGGGACCGGAGTGATAGTACAGTGGAGAGGCACTTGCTTTGCAGGTGGCCAGCCTGGGTTTGATCCCCACCATCCCATATATTCCCCAGAGCCCTCCCAGGAATAAGCCCTGAGCACTGCCGGGTGTGACCTAAAAAACAAACCAACACAACAGAAGAAATGAGGGGGAAATGGCTGGAGAGAGGAAAGTGGTAGGGCGCATGTCTTGCTTGTGGCTCACCCCAGTTTGATCCCCAGTGCCACACATTGTCCCCCAAGTTTGCCCAGAATGATCCCTGAGTGCCGAGCCAGGAGTGAGCCCTGAGCACTCTCAGGTGTGCCCGCCTGCCCATCCCCACCCTCAACTCCCCAATAAATATGGTAAGAGAAGCAGGGCTTGAGCTGCTGTTATTCACGGGCTACGTGGGGAGCACTGGGAGCAGATTCTGAGCAGGTCTGTGTATAGTGAGTGTGGGGTCACAGGGAAGTATTCAGTGGGTTCCACCCAGCAGAATTCAGAGTTTGGTGGAAGGTAGTTCAGGAAAAGATTCGGAGGTGGGATTCTGGGGAATGGGGTGTGGTGAGGGGAGCTGTGGCCACCCGCATGAGGGCGGGGCTGGGCAAATATGCAGAGTTATTTGTGGAGAGGTTTGGGGCTTATTTGTGGAGAGGCTTGAGGGGTTCAGAGAGGCCCAGCTTCTGGGTGGGCCGGGTGGGAGAGTGTATGAGAGGTGAGAAAAGGGGAGGAGGATAGGTAGAGGGACAAGCTGGGGTCCCAAGATCCTGCACGTGTGGGGTTTCACTTCCTCCCAGGGTTCCCAGCTGCAGTCAGTGGTTGGCTGCAGATGGAGGGAGTGTTGGATGCTCTGGAGGGAAGTAGGTGGTCAGGAGAGGTGCAGACCCCAAGGAGGCTGTGGCGGGGGTGGGGAGTGCAGGATGAACACAGATAGAGGTGGCGCAGAGGGACAGTGGCAACAGGAGACTTGGCCACGTCTCCGGTGTTACAGGTCTCTCTTCGCATTGAATTCTCAATGTCACAGTGAGCCACAGTAGCTGGGGTTATGCCCCAAGCTGACTCCAGGACCCATTCCCACCCCAAAGGAGAGGTAGTCCCTGGTGCGTGTCAGGGACCTCCCTGCCCCCACAGTAGTGAGGGGAAGTGACTTCTCCATTTCCCGAGGACTTGGGTGTCGTTAAGTCCCCTCTGGTGCAGCGCTGCCTGCATGGCCCTTGGAGTGACTCTTCGGGGTTCCTCCACCTTCCTCCCCTGGGGAGCCATGAGGACGCCACCCTGCCCACGTGCTCAACTCTGCTTGTGAATTTGGACACGAACTTTCCCAAATCTGTTGGAACTATGAGTCACCCACAGGAAATGGGTTCTGGGTAGAATCAGGAGCTTTGCTTGGAGGAAATCACAGGGCTTTTGTTTTTGTTTGTTTGGGTTTTCGGGGTCACGCTTGGCAGTGCTCAGGGCTTACTCCTGGCTCTGTGCTCAGGGATCATTCCTGGAGGTGCCCAGGGGGACCATATGGGGTGCAGGTTGGCAAGGCCCTAAGCATTGTATTATCTCTCTGGCCTCAAGTTTTTAATCCATAACTACTATGTTGGTGGTTTGGGCTGCTCCAACCAGTTTCATTTTCTTTTCCCTTTTTTGTTTTTGTTTTTGTGCCACCTCACCAGGCAGTGCTCAGATGCCACTCTGGCTCTGTGCCCAGGGAACCACATGGTGCTGGAGGTTGAACCCCACCATCCCACAAACCACCTTCCCAGTCCAGAACATTTTCTTTCCTTCTGGTCCTCAACACTGTCCTTGAAAATAAGTTTATTGGAACCCCAAGTTCGTGTTGGGTCACACAAAACCGTCTCTGCCGGGGCCCGAGCAGTAGCACAGCGGGCAACTTGGATTCATTCCCCCTTCCTGGTTCCCTGAGTCCCAGAGACGGGAAAGAGCCCTGAGCACCACAAGGTGTGGCCCCCAAAGAACAAAACAAAACAAATCAAGATACCTTCTCCACAGAGTGGGGTGAGAGCACTGTGAGGGTCGCTCATGGCAGTGGGGAGCTGGCTCCCTGGGTCAGACAGGTTGCTCAGAGAGAGGTAATGGGAGAGAGATGTTTTGAGAGCCCAGAGGCGAGCAATGCCCGAGGACAGTGCTCTCAGGCAGAGTGACTGCACACAGCCGGCTGCCGCGGGCCCCTCGCGTCACTGCTCACTCGCTATATGAGCCCAGGAAAGGGACTCCATCTTGTTCCATCTTATTCTTTGGCATCCTGTTCTGTGAAGTGGAGGTATCTTTATTGTCATGAGGACTAAATAAGCTGACCCTATGCCTCTCTATCATAGTGCAGGGAGTTTGCTGAGTGACCCACGAGTGAACACAGCCCTGATCATTAGCCGGTGGGCTTGGAGAGCCTCCAGGAGGAGGCAAGCCTGGGAGACTGCAGCTGGTGGAGGGCAGGGCTTCCCCCGCTGGAAAACAACCTTAAACCAAGGGACAAGGGGGTGTAGCTGAGAATGTCCAAGCTGATGGGGAGACCGAGAGAGTTGCAAGTTGTGGTTTGTGGGAGAGGAAATTCAAACTGAAGCGTCTAGAAATCTTGGCTTCTCTGCTCAGAATGTGCCCGTTGGAAGTTTTGGTGCCACACAAATTTGGGATTGGGTTTTGACTCTGCGCCCCTGCCGGTGACCTCGTTTTCCCTGTGCGAAGCTCTCCTAGCAGTGAGCACAGGAAAGTTGTGGTCTAGCTGAGGAAATAAAGTGTCTTCCAGGGAGAACGGGTGACTCTGCTGTGCCCAGTGGGGGAGAGAAGTCAGAGCATTTTGGTTTTATTAGTCATTCAACAAACATAGGAAGGCCTTTTTTTTTTAATCCCTCCCTGAGCCAGCAATTGTGCAAATGTGCAAACAGCTGGAGAGAGAGAGATGGATGAGACATTGTCTTTGCCTTGAGATACCTTTCAGAGCCTTCTGGAAGCGGACGTGGAAGCACAGTTGCATGAGAGATGTGAGAAGTGGTAGCGCAGTATACGTATGTGCCGAGAGTGGCATGGGGTGGGCGACTGCAGGTTACTCTACAGCACCTGCCAGGCTGGGTTACCTAGAAAAGGAGCACTGTGGCCAGAAGGGTGTAGGAGTGATGGTCTGCCCCTAGCCAGCCCGAACCCAGGGCTCCTTCTGAACTCCGGGGCCTCCCTCTCCACCACTTGGGTTTTTTGCTTTGTTTTTGAGGGGAAGCCACATCTGGCCGTGCTCAGGGGTTACTCCTGGCTCTGTACTCAGGAATCACTCCTGGTGGTGCTCAGGGGACCATATGGGATGCCCGGGATCGACCCTGCATTAGCTATGTGTAAGGCAAGCTCCCTACCCACTGTACTGTCTCTCCAGTCCTTGATGAGACTCTTCGGAGAGGTTCATTGTCTCCACAGCCGTGGGAGCCGGGCTGTCTGGTGAAAGCAGCTCTGTGCTGGGGAGCCGCTTCTGCTGCAGAGATGGGCAGAAGGCTTGCATAGGTGGGCTGGGAATGGCAGATGGTGGTCGGTGGATCGATGGTTTGATGGAGTGAATTGGTGGTCGATGGGTTGGCAGGCAGGCTGCTGGAGGACTGGATGGACAGATGGGTAGATAGGCCAGTGGGTAGAAGGTGCTGTGTTCCCGCAGACTGCGTGCGTGTGTGTGTGTGGGGGGGGTGAGCCTGTACCCACATCTCAGACTGTGGTTCTGCACTTAGCTTGGCAGTGTGTGTGTGTGTGTGTGTGTGTGTGTGTGTGTGTGTGTATGTGTGGTGGTGGTGGGGTGCCCCTGTGGTGTTTCTCAAGGTTGTACATCTGCTCCCCGCAGGGGCTGTCAGTTTGTGGGCGCGCTGATTTCTTCTTCCTTCTGCTGCCTCCTCTAAAAGCTCCAGGTTGGGGGTCAGGGGGATACTTGGGGACAGGAACCTCACCCTTCCGTCCCATTTCTCCTCTCTTGGCCCCTTGGGGGAGCCCATGCAGAGCTGTAGTGACTGCCCAAAGGCTGTGGCAGGGTCTGGGAGGGGCCAGTGGCCTCCCCAGCCCTGAAGAGGCCCCCCCACCAGCCGTGGTCTCTCCCAGCTATTAAGAACCCCCAAACCAGGGCCAGAAGGATCACAGAAGACACATTGCCTGCCCCTCTTGTTTTTTGAAGCCAAGAGACTTGGGAAAGGTTGATGCCCCGCTGGGTCAGGGAGGCTGCAGGACAGGGGGCTGACTGCACCCCCTGGGCTTCTCCTGGCTCTTCAGGTGCCAGCAGCATCCCTGGGTTGTGAGGTGCTTGTGTGAGTGTTCTCAGTGTTCTGAGTGTTCTCACCTGAGAACACCCCATGCGTGTTCCCCATCTCTGAGGTGCCACAGAAGGTGAGGTGTGGTGTGAGGGTGTGGGAGGCCCCACCGCTGCTCTGGTTCTGCTCGATTCCCCATGGAACCCCGCCTGCTCTGGGCCTCACTGTCACTGTCACTGTCATGCTGTTGGTCATCGATTGCCTCGAGTAGGTCCCAGTAACGTCTCCTTCGTCCTAGCCCTGAGATTTTAAAAGTGTCACATTCGAGGCTCTTTCAGGGACAGGAGAATGAGACCCATCATTGCTACTGGTTTTTGGCATATTGAATACACCACGGGGAGTTTGCCAGACTTTGCCGTGTGGGCAGGATACTTTTGGTAGCCTGCCAGGTTCTCCAGAGTAAGACCTAGATAATAAGATGTTGTGCGGCCGTGAATGCGGCCGTGTGCTTCTGGGAGCAGGGTTTTATAGTCTCTGGGTCTTGGCCGTTGATGGGATTACACGGCGCCACTGGAGGCAGTTAGTGGGTGTAACGCCTACATACTGGAAGGTGGGGGGATCTGGGTGGGGAAGGCCCCAGTCCCAATCCAAGCAGGCTTGGAGATCTATGCCCTGGGTCCCGCACACCTAGGTTCCTCAGCTGGTTCCTTCATGCGTGGAGCTCATTTGAACGTGTGGAGAGTGGTCTTAAGCATGACTGTGGCTGGAACTGGAGGTCTTCAGCTGCCGGGGCTCTGGTTGGGGTGGGGAGGGAAACTCAACCCACCCTCCTCCAAGGCTCTGGGCCTCAGTTTTCTGAAATGTGACTCTCAGAGTGAGGGTCTTACGTGTGGGGTGCTGCCTCAGGGGATAGCTTCGCTGTGTGCTGGTCAGCATCAGAGACCAGGCTGGGTGTGTGTGGGGGGCTGGGTGGGGGCTGCTGTGGGGATCCTTGTGCGTGGCGCCCGCTAACCTCTCTCCTCTCTCTCTGCCCTGCCCTGCCCTGCGGCCTGCAGAGGAGCACCCCATGGAAGGTGAGTGAAGCTTCCCTCTGTCCTGGGGAGCAGCAAGCGCCCGCGTCTCCATGGGGGATGGTCTGGGGAGAAGCACCGGTCAGAGGTCCTGGGACTGGCTCTAACCCCCATCTTCATCCCTGTCCACTCTCTTCCTGCTTCCTTAGGGAGGGGATGGTGTTGGCTGGTGACTTCTGAAAGGCCCAGGCAAGAGTGAGCACTGTCTAGTAGGGAACTTAGCCAGGTTGCACCCCAGGCTGCTGGGGCGGGCTCTGGGGTCCTTGGGTCACTGTAGTCTATGGGGGGCCTCACAGCTAGGAGGTGGGGGGTCTACTTCATCCTCAGCCCAGGCCCAGCACCCGGGGTGGGGTGCCTACCTTCTTTTGGGGTCTCTCTGTCCTTCCATGTCTCCTGCTCCGCTGGCCTCTTCTTTTTCTCTCTCTGGTTTTGTGGTCACCCCTTCTTCAGAGCTCTGCTCTGACTCTCATCCCTGCCCTTCCCTAGGATCTTTGGGTCTCTGTCCTGCCCTCCCCTCCCCCATTTCTGTCCTCCTGGGTGGGGGGCGCCAGGTCAGGGAGAGGGAAAGCCGGCGGGAAGGCGGGAAGGCGGGCCGCAGGGCAGGTGAAAGACGGGGTCCCCGCACTAGGCTTAGCCCATGTTCTCTTTGGGCGAAGAGGGCTTGGGGGTCCGAAGGCAGACCTGGGGGTGTGCCCCCGCGGAGAAAGAAGCGGAGGCAGTGTGGGGCTGGACCCCCTTTCCTGCTGCCATAGTCTCACTGGTGTCCCTTCTAGGGTGTCTGCAGGTGTCCTAGCCTGTCTGGCACGTATGGATGTGCATGTGCATATGTGTACATATGTCCATGTGTGTGCTTGCCTGCATTCATGTATGTCATTGCCTGTGTGCACGTGTGCGCTTGCCTGTGTACATGTGTGTTCCTGTGTGCGCTTGCTTGTGTGCATTGTACATTTGCCTGTGTGCGTACGTGGACTTAGCAGTGTCCATGTGTGCTTGCCTGTGTGCGCTTACCTGTGTGGATGTATGTTCATGTGTGTGCTTGCCTGTGTGCCTTTACCTATGTGCAAGTGTGTGTGTGTGTGTGTGTGTGTGTGTGTGTGTGTGTTTGCTTGCCTGTGTGTATGTGTGTGTGTGTGTGCTCACCTGCGAGTGCATGTGTGTGACGGTGGGCGGGGTGCGCGACCTCCTCGTCTCCTGGCACGGGGCACCCGGCACATGTGAGGCCGCGGCAGCCAGTGTGCCCGAGCTGGTGGCCGCGGCTTGCTGAGGGCTGGAGATAAGATTTAGTGCTGATGTGACTTTTACTTGCTCTTGATGTCATGTCTCCTCTGGAACAAAGGGAGAGGGGAGGGAGGAAGGGGGGCAGGGAGCCAGGAGGGTGGAGAGAGAGTGAGGGGAGGGGGCCGGGGGAGACAGCCAGGCCAGCAGAAAGCTGGGAGGGGACAGGGCAGCTGAGGGGAGGCTGGGAGAGAGGGACGGGGTGGGGTAGGAGGGACCGGGAGACAGCGAGGATTGACTGTAGCACAGTGGTGTGTGTGTGTGTGTGTGTGTGTGTGTGTGTGTGTGTGTGCATGTGTGTATGAGTGTGCATTTGTGTATGTGCGCATCTGTGTGTGCATGGGTGCATACAGGTACATATAGGTACATGTGTAGTAGATGTGCATCTGTGTTTACACATAAGCAGATATGCAAGACTGTTCACATGTGCGTGTATGTGTGTCCACATGCATGCGAGTGTGTGCACATGTGTATTCATGTGTGTGCGTGTGCATGCACCCTGCAGAGGGTGCATCCATGTTTCTCTAGTGCTATGTCTGCGGGTGCATCTTGCCATCTTGTCCCTAGAACTGTCTTCCTTCTCTAAGGTTGGGCCTCCTCAGGTCTGGGTATGTGAGGAAGGGCACACGCTGAATGTGGGAGCGGGGCATGGTTGGGGGTGGTTTCTGGGAGGTGGTCTTGGACTTGGAGTCCCCTTTCCCATTTTGTGGTCTCGGGTTCTTCACCCTTTTCTGGTTCCTGATGCTCTGCCCTAGGCCTCGCTTCCTCCCAGAAGCCCTCTTACCACCCTGTCATTCAGATCTCAGGTAGGGACCCCAGCCCCGGTCTCCACACCCCCAGACTTTGTGGGGGGGTGGGGGGAGTAGAGCCAGGCCTGCCTGGTCCAGGGTCCTGGGGAAGGCCTCTTGGCCATCAGTCACTGCAGCCTGCACATTCTGGGGCGGGGTGGGAGGAGAATGAGGAGGCCACAGGTCACGAGGGATGAGCATGAGGAAGGAGCTGCTGTTCTGGGCTGGGCAGAAGTCACACCCTGGGACCCTCTGGTGAGGGGGGGACAGGGCAGGCAAGAGGCCACCCCTTCCCCAAGATGGCAGGTGCCGTCATGCCTGACAGAGCCGAGCAGCTGGTTGCCGTGGTGACAGGGGGAGAGAACCGCATGCTAATGAGACCGCGCTGGGCAGTGGAGGGTCTCCCAGGCCAGCCTGCGGGGACAGAGGCGCCATTGGCCCCTGGACCCAAATTCCCCGGGTGGGGGCCGTGTGAGGCTGGTTTCTGAGCAAGAGGTTTTCAGGCTCCGGGCCTGGATTCAGGGACTCCGGAAGGAGGAGCTGGTAGTTTGTGGGCAAGACCAGGAATAAGACTCAGATGCTTCCTGCCCCCCGGATAAAACATGTTTCTTCTCCAGAGTGGGGCTGGTCCCTGCGCCCCTTCCCCCCCAAAAACTGGCTGCAGACCCAGAGGCGGGGAGAAACCTCGGACTGCTGCCCTGGGAACAGCGGGGCTGGCAGTGTTTCCTCCCAGAAGCCCGGTACCCGGCCCTCCACTTGCTCCAAGGAACCCGAGCTGCCCCCACTCTCCCCACTTTCTGGCCAAGGACCACGTCTCATGGCGGTGCCACGTATCATTCTGCGTACCATGGCTCCTCTTCCACTCTCATGGCCAGCCACCATGGGAGCAGGGGGCACTGGGGGCCCCAGAGGGAGACTGGCTGGTTATCTTGGGGAGCCCTGGGGTCTCAGAGCCTGGCTCTGGACACGACCCCTTGCTTGGTGCCTGCTGGGGCCAGGGGATGGGATCTAGGATGATGAGGCCCTGAGTCAGGGCTGACCCCTCACTCCAAGGGCCTCGCACCCTGGGGGAAAATCCTGGCTAAGCTGGCCGAGGCTGGGTTCAGGGCTGGTTCCCGTGGGTCAATACCAGTTTGGAGTCATCGCAGAGAAGGGGACGAAAGAAAGGGGGTTCCCAGGGGACTCTGGAAGCCCCATGTTCTGCCCTCAGAGTCCCAGCCTTGCCCCGGGTCTGTGGGGGCACTGGGGGGCCCTCTGGAAGAATGAGGTCCCCATGCTGGGCCACACTTCTCCTTTCTACTCCTTTCTACTTCTACTCCGTGTCCTTCTGAACCCCTTGTAGTGTCCAGGTACCTGCTCCCTGCCCGGAGGTTTGGGGGACACAGACAGATGCCTTCCCAAAGCCCACTTGGGGGGTTCCTTCTAGCCCAGGCTCCCCGCACCCCTCCTTCTGGGCCAGGGTCAGAGGGTGGCAGGCCGGACACGGCTGCTCGGGCCGGCTGGGCTGACAGGGATCTGTCCCTCTCCAGGTGGTTCTGGGTCTGTGTCGTGCTTTATTTTCTCCTCCATCCGAATCGTTTTTCTCGTTGACCGTTTTTTTTTTTTCTCTCCGCCTCCTGGAAGAAAAAAAAAAAAGAAAAAAAGGAAAAGGAAAGAGCAGCCCTCCCCGCCTTGTGCTTCTGCTCCTTTTACTTTTTTTTTTTTTGCCGGCAAGAAGAAAAAATAAAGAAACCAAACCCGCACCCCCTCACTCCCCGCCGTGCCCCCCGCCCTGCCCCTCCCTCTGGTTCTGCCTGGACCCCCCTCTTGGTGCCCCCTCTCTCTGTTCTCTCTCTGTCTCTCTCTCTCACCCCCTTGTGCCCCCCTTTATTTCGGCATCGGGGCCCCTCTCCTCAGCCTCTGGGCTGGGGGCTTCCCCCGATGTCTGTCACAAGTTAAAAGGGTTTTAAATTGTGGCAGCAAAGGCTTCTTCTCCCCGCTCTCTGGCTGCTTTTGATGACTCGTGTTTTCTTTGTTTCTTTCCCTTTTTGCTTTCTTTTTTTCTTCTTTTTTCCCCCCTTCTTTCTTTCTCTCCTTCCCCTTTCCAAGGTCCGGCTCACCTGACGTTAAACAGCGAAGGTATGGTTTGAAGTTGGGGTTTGGTTTGGATTCCCCCAACCTGCGCCTGGATTTTCTGTTCTTCTCCCTGTGCCCCGCCCCCGCCTGTCCCACGCCACCTTCCTGCCCTCCCTGCCCGCCTCCCCCGCCCCCATGTCCTTGTTCTATTGGGGGTGCCGGGTGGGGGTGGGGGGCTGGCCCCTGTCTGTGCCACCCTGTCCCATGCCCCCCCACGCGCTCCATCTGCCCTCATCTCTGCCTGGTTTCTGACATCAAGAGATGTTTGAACTCCTGCCGTTGTCTCGTCCTTCGTTTGTTTTTTGTTTCCTTTTCCGGGGAGTGTATCTTGCTTTTTTTCCCTTTCTCATGGTGCCGTTTTATTTCCTTCCACTCATTCTGATCATTCTTTCTTTTCTCTGGGACCAAGAGAAGAGAGAAAGCAGGAGCCACAGAAGGGGGGCTTCTAGGCAGCCTCTGTCCCCTCCCCTGCTTCTGGCGGGGGGTGGGGGGCTCCACTGTGGGGAAGCCGAGTCAAATAGGGGGGATGGAGGAGCAGGGTGCCCCCGGAATCTGCACCCTCCCACCTGCCCCCACCTTCACCCTCGGTAGCCTCTCAACCCTGCTGGACAGAGGGGGTCATGTGGGCCCAGCAAGGTGATGGACACAGAGACGGGGACACATAGGCTGGTGACGACACACCTGGAAGTGGTGGGATGGTGTGCTTGAGCCTCTCTCCCACCCAGTCCCCACCACCCTTAACAGCCTGGACACAGCGCCCCACTGGATTCAGCTCCTGCTACCACATGGTCCCTCGAGCCCCCAAGCACCTGAGTGCAGCCCCCATGCACCAACCAGGTGGCCTGAGTAATCCTCAGCACTGCAGAACCCCCAAAGCACGGTACCTCTGTTCGTTCCCTTTCATTTAACCCCCTACCCTACTGGCAGAAAATTGCTGGTGGGGACCCCGGTCTCCTGAGCACTGTTTCAGAGGTCCTGCCCAAAAGCCTAGAGACAGAGTCCAGGAGACCTAGCCAAGACCTCCGCCGACCCGCTGCCCACCCTCTGGAGCTCCACCCATTTGGCCCCTCTGACCCTCTGACATATCTTGTCCTGCCCAGGGCGGCTGTTGGGGCTCCATGTCCCTGAGGGTTCCTTAGACCACAGGCAAGAGAGGCCACCCATGAAGGCCTCATTGCCGAGAGATTGTACCCGGGGTGGGGAACAGCCATGGGGTTGAGGGGGACCCAGGTCACAAATGTGGAGCAAGAGAAGACCCCCAGGTTCCACATGGGGGATCGGAGCTAGTAGTTCACCCCATCCTTCCTCCTCTCAGTGCCTGGTTCTGGGGGTGCTGCCTGGGGTTCAGTTTGCTCAGAGCCAGAGGTCTCAGGGGTCCTGGAGGGGCGTCTCGCCTCACCAGGCTCACAGCTCAGCCCTTACTTTGGTTTTAGTTGGTGGGTTTGGGCACAGGAGGCAGTGAGGAGAGGGTGCTTAAGGTGCCCTGGGGAGGGGCGCTGGGGAGGAAGGTGCTGTGTGGGGACAGGTAGGGTGCCCAAGCGGGCCTGGAGCCCAGGCGCGTGGCACTGTATGCCCCAGAGCTGTCGGAGAGCCGGTGAGGCACAGATGCACGGGGCTGCCCAGCCCCTGCGAGCACCCCTGCAAAGTCCAGGAGGCCCTGCCCCTGGTGTGGGGCTGGGTGTGTGTGGAGAGGCTTCTGGTGTGGATCCTGGGTGTGCCCCAGGGAGGTCCTGGTGTGGCTCTGGATCTCTGGATCCGGGTTGCTGGGGGGACCACGCTTGCTTGAGGACAGGTGGAGGACAGATGAGGTCTTTCCGGGAGGGTGTCAGGTGTCTGGGTGCGTTGTAGAGCGTGAACTCTGACCCACAGCAGAACGGGGCTGGGCCAGGAGGCAGCAGGGGAGGCTGAGAAGTGGACGCTTGGGGCCTCCGGGTGACCCCAAGGGCCCTTTCGCACACTGTCTACAGTGGGGTCCTCAGACAGGTCACCCCAACCTGGGCTAAGGGAGGATCGTGGTTGGGGGTCTGAGGAGTCTGTCAGGCCCAGGGCCCTTGGCTCATCAGTAGGCTCCTCCCCTAGAGACCCCAGAGCAGCCCCCTGACTGGCACCCCGAGAGGCCCTCCAACATCTCGGGGCTGGGTGGGGCTGGCTGGGCAGCTCCTGGTGCCTGACTCCCCAATTCTGCTTCTCCAGTAGGGTCCTTACTGTTCTCCGAGGGGGGGGCCGGGAGAGGAGGAGCCGGCGATGTGCACCAGCCAACGAAAGGTCAGTGACCCCCAACCCCCAGAGAGCCCAGCCTGCACCCCCCCTCCGTGGGCTCCCTACACTGCCGGGGTTGCCCAGTCACCTAAGTGTGTACCCCCACTCTGAAGTTATAGGACTGGGGGATATGCAGCCCAGCTCCTGCCCCCGCTCCATTTTTTTCCTGCCACCCGAGGACCTTTCTAGAACCTTGTGACCTTCCTTGTTCAGGCCTGCCCTAGCCCGTCTGTTTCTCTGGTGGAGTGACCAGGCAGCAGGATAACCCTTCCCCCCTGTGCAGGGGGAGGGATGGTGGGGGGGAGGTCACACTCCTTGCCTTGGGGTAACTGGTGAGGGTAAAGGCCCGGACGGCCAGCATGCGGCCTTGTGCCTGGCCCCGGCTCTTGGCTCTTAGCTCCTTCTCCCTTGCCGAGGCCATGGCCTCTCTGCAGACGGTGGGGAATTCCCAGGGCACTTAGCGAGTTCTCAAGGACCGCTTTGGGGGCCAAACCGGAGCGCTGTGCGTTCCGGGCACTGTTCCGGGCCCCTGGCCTCCCGCCAGTCCCGGCTCTTTCTGGCTGGGGTCCACCCCCGGAAGTCTCCCTTGAGAGCCCCAGACAAACCCAGTCCCTGCTCCTTGCTCCCCCAGTTCACATCCACACCATGGCTGCCATCCTCACCCCTCACTATTCCTCGCTCAGCCCAGCTCCCTGGGGACAGCGCCTGTGTCCCTCCACGGGTACCCCCCACCTCCGTGTACACGCACCCAGGGCTGTGCTTGCTCTGATGCTCTCAGTGTGAGAGTGGTCTCTGTCCTCAGGGCCCGGCAAAGGCGGGGAGACCCACAATGAAGCGCCACAGAGGAGGGGAGTGTGAGGGGAGAACAGGGCGCGCCTTGTCCAGCGACTTAATCCGCTCATTGATCTGGGCAGGCGCTCGCTTGCTTGCACAGAAAGTTCCCGACCAGGCCGAGTCGAGTGTCTGGGCCCGGGTGCAGCGTGGGAAGCTGCGTCCTTGCTCTCATTCTCGGGCCCCTGCGGCAGCCCTTGGGGCAGGCCCGTGGGAGCGCCTTTGTCTGGAAGGGAGAGCCGGGCTGAAACTCCGAGTGGAGCGGCCAAGGTCACCAGGCGGGGCCAGGCGGGGGAGAGCGGGCCTTCGTGTCCAGGCGTCTTCCTCACATCGCACTTCCTCTCAAGGGAGCAGTACAAGATGTTACTAGGCAGGAAGTGCCAAATGAGCTGAACAGACAGCTGGAGTGCTGGAGAGCGGGGCGGGCCTGGCGGGGTTGGGGAGGGGGGACGGACGGGCTGGAGAGCTTCCCAGAGGAGGGCCAGAGCCCAGCCTGCAAAGAGGCAGCTGCCCCGTCCCTCCCGCCCCTAAGAAACCCTGGGCCTCAGCAGCTGCTGTCTGGCCACATGCAGCGCGACGAGGGACACTTGTGGGGCTCAGACTCCGCGACTGCAACAGGGGGCAGAAATTAGTGTCACTTCTCACCCCCACCCACCAACCCGCCTCCGGTGCAGGGACCCTTAGTCCCGGTCAGCATAGTCCGAGGCTGCTGGGAGTTGTAGTTCTGGGCAGAGAGCGCCCCCTGGTGCAGGCCTCTGGCTCCCAGCTCCCCTGGCGTTCTGGGGGCACGCTGGGCAGTGTGTCCCCCTTGCAGGGCCTGCCTTGCCATCTTCCCACCGCCCTCAGGTTTTCCTGCTCCCAGCAGCCCCGCTCACCCCCTGGCCCTCTCCGCCTATTCTCTCAGCTGGCTGCTCTGTGCGAGGCTGGTGGCAGCAGAGCTCCGGGCTGGAGGACACGCGACCCGACTGCAGAGTGGCCGCTGGCTGCGCCTCCCTCTTCCCCCAGTGGGCAGAGCCAGCCCTCGGTGCTGCCTTGGCGGGGGCCAGGCCCGCCTCTCCCCTTGTTCCCGGCTCTTTTGTTCGGTCCTAATCACGTCTTCACGTGGCCGCCTCACTCTTACCTTCCCTTCTGCTCGGCTCTGCCTTTAATGATATTTTCTTTGACTGCATGAAGGTGAGGGAGCGAGAGGGAGGGGAGGCCTGACTTCCGGCAGGGACAGGGACGCGTGGCAAACCCAAGGTCAAACGCGCTTCCTTTCCTGGTCCTTGAGCCCCCCCCCCACCCTCCTCTAGGCCCGGTTGCTATGGAAACATTGAGGCCCCCGAGGAAGCCCTGGCTTCCCTTCCTCAGAGAGCCCTGTCCCCCTTCCCTCACTGGCCAGCCCCCTGCCTCGCTCCTTATCTTCAGCTGCTACTTCCTGTTCCTCTTGACCCTCACGCTGAGCTACCCACCTCTGTCCCTGTCCCCACTGGTCATCTTTCTGCCCTTCTCCCCATTGCCCCTCTGCTAGCTGCCCCTTCAGGCTCAGCCGAATTCCTCCCCTTGCTTTCTGGTCTTCAGGTGGGCAGGGGAAGGGGTCCCTGCTGTCCTGACACGGCCCCCCCCACCCCCAGACTGGCTGCCCTGTGGTCTGAGGAAGGCGGGTCTTGCCAGCTGCAGTTGCAGGCTTGGCTCCGGGCAGCAGCTGGTGCTTTGGCATTCGGAGGGGGAGGACGACGCTCTGGGCAGCCTGCCCGGAGGGGGAAAAGCAGAGCGTTGTGTGCGGGGCCAGGGGCACCTGCAAGAAAGGCTCCTGTGAAGGGTGCCCATGGGGCAGTGCTCGCCAGTGCCTTCCCAGCTCCCCCGCTCTCCTCATAGGCTCTGTGCCTGCTGGTCAGGCCCCCATCCCCACCCTGGCCATTCAGGGGCCACCAGGTCCCCATCAGAATCCCAGTCACCAGGGCACGTGTCTCTCCCTCTGCCTGAGGCTGGGCCGTGGCCTCCCTCCACTTCCTTGCATGGCCCCCCCCCGGGAGTACTGCAGACCCCTCGGCCCCTGCATCCCACCCAGCGACCCCCACCCAATCCTGGGGCCCCTCTGGGCTCAGCTGAGAGGAGGAAGCTGGGGGTGGGGGCTCCCGGAGGCTCTTTGTGCCCACGTGTCGTGTGAAGGGCCATGTCAGCTGAGGCGCTGGCCCTCCAGAGGCCCCGCTTCCTGTCCCTCTGTTCGCTGATCTGCGTCCTCTCTGCGGCACTGTGTCCCCTCCCTGGTCCCTGTATCACCTCCTTCCTTTGTGTCTCCCCTCCCTGTCCTCCCCCCCCATCCACTCACTGCTCCCCCCAGGCCTTCTTGCCTATCCCTGTGGGGGGCCCAAGAATGGCCCACCTGGGAGAAAGGTGTGTGTGTGGGGAGAGAGACTGGGCTGCTCTCAGGAGACCCTCAGGTACGCGGCAGGGTCTCATGCTTCAGAGACATGCGAGGTGTCCACACTGCTGGGCAGTGGCCCGTGGGGCTGGCCCGGGCGGCCAGAGACGGGTTGTCCGGCTGGCCCTGTGGCCTGGGGTATGGCGGGCCCCAGGAGCGCCCCTGGGCAGCCTTCTGCCTTGGAAGCGAATGTGGAGGTGGGGGGCCTAGGTGGCCAGAGAGGAGAGGGCCCGGGTCAGGGGAGGGGCCGGGGCGGGGGTGGGCGCGCCCCACTCAGCTCCCTCCCTTCTCTCCCCACGGTGGCCCGCAGGCAAGGAGGAGTTCGTGGCCACTTTCAAGGGCAGCGAGTTCTTCTGCTACGACCTGTCGCACAACCCAATCCAAAGCAGCACGGACGAGATCACGCTGGCCTTCCGCACGCTGCAGCGCAACGGGCTCATGCTGCATACGGGCAAGTCGGCCGACTACGTCAACCTCTCCCTCAAGTCCGGCGCTGTCTGGCTCGTCATCAACCTGGGTTCGGGCGCCTTCGAGGCCCTCGTGGAGCCCGTCAATGGCAAGTTCAACGACAACACCTGGCACGAGGTCCGGGTCACCCGAAACCTGCGCCAGGTAAGGGGAGCCGGAAGCCGGCGGGGGGTGGGGGGCTCCCGGGGGGATCGGGAGTTCGGAGGTGTAGGAGTGAAGGCCGAGGCGGGGAGCTGATAGGGTGGCAGGAGAGTGAGGAGTGAGGGAGAGGAGGCAGGCCCGGGGCTGGGCACAGGGGCACAGGGCAGAGTCTTGCTCCCTCCTCACTGCTCCTCCCTCCCTGTCTGTCACTTCAAAGGCCTCCCCGCAGGCCCCAGCTCTTCCTGTGGTGCCCACAGTCGCCCCCAAAGGTGTCCAGCCCCCTCCTAGCTGGCCTCTTCGCTTCCCCTGCATCCTCGGCCCATCCACGCTGTCGCTGCCAGGATGACACCCCAGCCAGGCTTCTGTGGGTCTGTGGTCCCACATCCAGTTTCCACCAAGACCTTTCCACTTCCGGCAGCTTCTTGGAGCGGCCCCTACCTCAGCCTTTCCCCACTGCTTCAGGCCGTGGTGGGTCTCTCTCTCCCTCGGTGCTCTCTGGCTGGAGGGCGAAGCATCCTGCTTGGTCACTGGGGGCCAGTAGTCCCCCTTCCTTGGTGTCTGGGTGCCAGCCCACCATGTGGTCCCCTCATCCTGCATCCTCTTGTCCCCACGCCTCAACTGAGAGGTAGGGTGGGCGCTGGGGAGTCCAGGCAGCCTGGGAGTGTGATCTCATGGGGTTCCGCTTGTTCAGTGCCCCGTTCCCCTGCCGGCCCCCCAGACCCCCATGAACCCAGGTCATTCTTTCTGCTGGAACTGGGCTCAGTGAGGCCCCGGCTCTTCATGCCCGCATGTCCTGTGGCGGGCATGTCGGGTGGGGGCACTCTTCCTGTCCCTCTGTCACCTCATCTGGCTGATCATCCGTGGGCCTGCGAGCCCGATGCCTTGTGTCTCTCTGTCAGAGTCTGAGGTCCCAGATGCCGGCTTTGGGGTCGGGGGACTTGCCTCGAGCTGGCCAGAGCTGTCACAGCACGAAAACCCGGGGTCCCCACACATGTGGCTGGGTCCTCAGTAGTCCTAGGGTCCCTGTGGGTACTATAAGTGTGACCCCCGGGAACAGGGCTGAGTTCCACGGTGTCTCAGGGAGAGCCCTGAGGAAGGGGTGCCGAGGCAGGTGCACTCTGGGGGTTCTTGGGAGCTGCGCCCTAATTGTCCTGTCAGATGAGCAGGTCGTGCGAGCCGGGGCAGGTGGGGACCCTTCTGGAATGGTGTCTTAATAGGGCCTGCTCAGTGCTCAGTGCCCGCCTTATTTTCAGTGACCCTTGCATAGGGCGCATGCTGCCATTGTGCCAGCCCAGTTAGGGACCAAGACCATCCTCCCCAGGTCCCCACATTGTTTCAAGGAGGATTCAGCTGCTCCCTACTGCGCTGATCGGCCACTTTGGCTGTGCCCCCTTCCCCGTGTTCAGCCGTGACCCGGGGGTAGGGGTGGCACAGCTTCAGGAGGGGATGTTGGGCTTCCAGAGGTTGGAGACTGAGGTGCCCCCTGCACAGATGCCCTTTGCATGGATCTGCCCACATCGAGGGGCATGGCTGGGAGCTCCTGTTCAGGGTCCCCAGGGTCCCACTGATGCCCTGGCCGTGAGAAACCCCCCATGATCTGAGTCATTCTGGGGAGCTGAGTGTGTGACCCAGGGTCCTTCTCTCCAGTATTTGGGCCCCCTGTGAGGGGCCCGGAGTGATAGTATAGCAGGGAAGGCATTTGCCTTGCACGTAGTTGACCCGGGTTCAATCCTGACACCACATATGGTCCTGGTCCCATGAGCACCGCCAGGAGTGATCCTGAGCAGAGCCAGAAGTAACCCCTGAGCACCACTGGGGGTGGTGCTGAAAAACAGAACATAAAGAAAAATAGCCCCAGATCCAGCTATAGGTGTGTGTGTGTGTGTGTGTGTGTGTGTGTGTGTGTGAGAGAGAGAGAGAGAGAGAGAGAGAGAGAGAGAGAGAGAGAGACTCAGAACACAGGCTCCCCAAGAGCAGAAAGGCACTTCCTTCCCCTGTAGCCGCACCCCTCCATGGGTCAGGGGCAGCTCTCAAATCTGCAGACAGCACCCCACCCCTTCTCAGGACTGACGCTGCCTGGGAATCATGGCGGCCTCTTTGGTACAGGGCAGATAGGACCCCAGGAGGCTGGGCAGAGCCGTGCCTGGCACTGGCTGCCCATGTGGACCCAGTCTAGTGGCCCCTGCCAGCCGTGTGGGGCTCTCTTTGCGGGGGGCCGCATGATCTGGACACGTCACCCCACTTTGCTTCCTTGAGGGCTCAGTGCTGCACCCATGTTCAGTGAAGGCCCAGCCGCTTCTCCCCCGTGGTGATGGCTGACCCCTTCTGCCACATCCTTCCTCTGTCACCTTCCTGCTGCTGCTCCAGGCACCAGCAGACTTCTGGCACTTTCTATGGCTTGGGGACACCTTCCTTGCTCATTTGGAGCCTGTGTCCCCGAGCAGCCCTGGACTGGCTGGGTGGCGCTGCCCTTGGAGGCTCCACTGGGTTTTAGCCACAATGGCTCTCTGGGCCGTGCTCACCAAGGGTGGCCTCCAGGTCCCACCCCCGCCACACCTTCCTGCTGTTTCCGAGGAGCCTGCCTCTCCCCATGGTTTCCCTAGGGCCCATCTCTGATCTGCTCGCTTCTCTCCCAGTCTCATTTTTTTTCATTTGCTCTTCTCAGTGTCAAGATTAGACACTGTCCGTGAACATGGAAGACTATTTCTCCCCCTTCTCATTCGGGCTCCAGCACTGGCTAAGACCCGAGGAGAAGTGTGGGGTTTCTGCCTCTGGGCATTGCCATTCTTGGGTGCAGCTGACTCAACCCGAGCTAGTTGTTCTGCATCTCTGCTGCTGGGGTGACTTGCTCGTTAGATGCAAGGCCTGTCCCCGGGGGCAGCCTTGTCCTCTGTCACGCTTGTCCACTTGCCGTGGAGACAGTCCTGGCAATTCTTCACTCCTTATGGCAGCTCTCTATTGCTTTTGGTTACTTTCGATTTGAGGAGGCCCTTAGTGATTGATCTCCACAGTTCGGCCGGTGGCCCCTCTCACCCAGGGAACCCTTTAAGCACCTTCATTCCTAGGTTGGAACCACAGTGTCTCTCAGCTCTGAGACCCCATGGAGGCCGCCTCTGTCCCCTTGACTCCTGCCCAGACACTAGCATCCTTCTGGAGCTGGTGCTTTGGGGCATGAGAAGAGAAGATGATCTTAGAGTCCCTTGGGGGTGCGGGCATGGAGGGGCTAGCAGGAGGCACTAGAAGACACTGATTTCTCCTGTCGGGAGGAGTAGGAAGGGACTTAGGGGTTGGTGGGCCTCTTTCTTTCTTGGTGGTGGGGTGTGGGTTGGGCAGTGGGCAGCGGGGCCTTCTGGAGCTGGTGGTGCATGTCTGGGAAGAGGTGGGGCTTCCATGGGGTGGGGGGATGCTGGGAGGGACAGGAGTTCAAGGAGCCTGGGGAGCACTGTGGGAAATGTGGGCCTGGAAAGAGGGGTCTGCTCTGGGCTGGGGAAGCCGGGCAGGAATCGAGGGGAACCTTCTTCCTGCCTGCAGTGGCTGGTAGGGGAACAGGTCTTCCGATGCCCTGCTTTGGAGGTGACTCACTCCCTTCCTTCCTCGAGGAAGGGAAACAACAGAAAAAGGAGCCGTCCCCATGACCCCTGGTAACTCCTGGACCAGGTGGATCCCGCCATCCCCAGGCAGTGAAGACACCCCAAGCCCCTCTGATGCTCCTGGGGAGCCCCTGCCTGCCCTCAGCCCCCACTGGGGCTGCCTCTCACTCTAGCCAGTCCCGAGATTCTCCAGGGCAGCGCGGGCCCCTCTGCTCGGAGCCAGCCCACCAGCCCCCTCCATCGCCCACCAGTGACCCCACTAATGTGACACGGCCAGAGGCCAGCCAGTTGGCAGCACCGATGAGCTCCGTGGCCGGTGCTCGGGGGAGCCGTGGGGCTGACCAGTGAGCCGATACACCCACTGGTCTGGCTCCACGGCCTAGGCCCACGGCCCTTCCCTCTCTCACACCCTGTTCCCACCCTCCCTCCCTCCCCCCAACTCCCTAACATTTTCGCCCACCCGCCCCCTAGGACTTACTAATACCGCATCACCGGGTCTGCTTCTTAACCTGCCTTCCCTCTCACCCTCTGTTGGAAAGCCCCGTTGGTTGCCGACTCTGTGTGTGTTACTAACACGCTTTCCCCCCACCCCGGGAGTGAGGGCCCGGCTGGGCCAGGGGCTGAGGTATGAGTGACAAACCCACTAACCTTTCTGTCTCATCTGCGGAATGTCGGTCATCTCTGAGTCTTTGCTTCCCTGGTCCAGTTCCTTTGTCGTCTCCTCTACTAACCGGGTCTAATTGTGCCCCCTTCTCTACAGCTGGCGCCTCCAGGAGTGGGGATGGTGGGGCACAGGGCCGGGCAGCGCGGGGGGGAGCCGCGGGAGCAGAAAGGATGGGATGGGGCCGTGTTTGATTTCTCCCGCCCGCTCCGATTTACCTTCCTGAATCCGAACACTTGACGGAAGCTGAGGCGGGAGGGCGTGAACTGACCGCCTGGTCCCGCTGGGCGTGTCGAGCTCTCCTCCCTCGAGTTTCACGGTTGGTCATTTTATTTTTCTTTTCTTTTCGTTCTGTTCTTTCGTTGTCGTCTCTGTTGTTTTTTGTTTTTTTGTTTTGTTTTGTTTTGGACCCCCTCCCCCTCCGGTGAAGCACGCAGGGATTGGACACGCTATGGTAAACAAACTGCATTACCTGGTAGATATCACTCTAATTGTCTTACCGTTTGGTTTGCCGTGGGTTTTTTAACTGTTCGACTTCCCCCTTTGGTTTCTGTTGTTTTGCTCTTCCTATTTTGATTTTTTAATTTTTTTTTTTTTTTGCGTCCTGGACAATCTGTAGATTCGGCTTCTCCTCTCTTTGTGTTTTTTTTTTTCTTTTCTTTTTGCCCTTCTTTCATTTCTTCTTCTTTTCCTTTTTGCTTCCAACTCAAAGCCCAAAAGATAAATGGAAACCAAAGAATTCGGCCCGCGCCTGCCCCGAGCCCTACGCCCTGACAGAGCCGTGGCCGGGGCGTGGGGCCACCTGCACGTCGGCCGGCCGTGGTCCGACCAGTCGGGGCCAGGCTGCTTGTTCTTGTCGCTTTATTTTCTTCCCTATTTGTTTCGTTTTTGTTTTGTTTTGTTTTGTTTTTCCTCTTGGATTTAGTTTCTTTCTTAGTCTCCTGAAAATCCATGGAAAACACCATCCCATGACACGCTACGCTCTGCTCACCGTCAGCTCTCGGATGGGCCCCTCGCATGGGGGAAGGTGGCAGGGGGCGAAGCCTCCGGCGCAGTCGGCTGGGCAGCTCGAGGGAGGTGGCCCTGGGAGATGGCCCAGGCCGCTGCCCAGAGGCCTTTGGTCCCCAGGGAACACCGAGGGGCACTGCCCGGCGGGCTGTCAGGAGGAGGCGCCCCCTTCCCGCTCTCCCCTACACGAGGCCCCGGCCCTGGCCCTCCCTCATCGTGCATGGCATGAGTGGTCCTCCCCACCAGGGACAGCGTCCAGTCTCCCCGTGCTCTGCTCTGACTAACACTGTGTCTCACACTGTCTCCCCCTCCTGTCCACTCCCCGCCTTCCCGCTCCGCCCCCCACCCATCCGTCCTGCATGGCCTCTCACAGGGGCGGGGGCGGCTTCCTTCCTGCGGAGGGGGTGAGCAGCAGGCCCCGGGGTGAATCCGGGGCAGCCGTCACCCTCTGTTTGGGCTGGGCTCCGTGGCGGGGAGCGGAGGTGTGGGTGTCTGTGTAAATGCAGCTGGTGTGTGTTGGTGTGTGGGTGCGACTGTGTGTAAATGTTGGTGCGACATTTAGGGGGTGTTAGTGGGAGCCTGCGCGGTGCGTCTGCGAGCTGCTGCCGGTGGCTGCGTGCGTGAGGGGGGAGCCCGGGCGGGCGCCGTAGGGGCCCCCCTGCTCTGCAGGCCTGGCCGCGCCCTCCCCTGGGATTCCCCGCAGCTGCCCAGCTCTGGCTCTGCGCGGCTGGCGGTTACTCATCACCTATTAATAATGCAGTGTGATTGAGCGCCGGCCGGGGGGGACCCCAAGGGTGGATGTGTCTGGTCCCATGGGTCCAGTGCTGCGGGTGGCAGGGCGGGCAATGGCCTGGCTTTGCCAGCCAGCCAGGTCCTTATGGCCCTCTGGCTGGTGAGGAGGGACTTGCTCAGGGACTAGGGCGGGGAGGGCGCTCTACCGCGTCCTGATGCTTCCCTAGGCCTCTGCGTTCCTGTCCCCACGAACCCAGGATAGCTCCATCCCCGAGGCTGCACCCACTCACAGCCGCCCTCCCCTCCTGGTCTAGAGCCTCCAGCTGACTGGTCAGGGGTGCCCAGCGGGCCCGCAGGGGCAGGGCATCTGGAACCACTTCTGGCCCTCCCTGGACAGGCACCCTACACTCTGGACATGGACGAATCCTCGCACCCTGAGAAGGATGTTCTCCGCTCTCGCTCAGGGTCAGACTGGGGACAGGGGCTGCAGCTGGCTGGTGCCAAGCTCTGCGGCCGTCCAGGGTCAGTGAGGCCACGCACAAGGGAGTGGGGTGAGGCGGGTCTGTCGCGTGCTTCAGGGAGCATCCCATCTCAGGGGGTTCCCTGAGGAGCCATTTTGTGCCCTTCTTAGGAGCCAGTCCAAAATAACTTCCTAGAGCCCAGGGGCCCCAGGAACAGAGGTGTGGGGAGCAGAGAAGGTCCGGGGTAAGTGAGCCCAGAAGCCAATTTCTGGGGCAGTTTCTGGCCTCCCGAGCTCCCACTGAGCGCGCAGAACAGGGGACCCCGGGACCAGCCCCCATTCCTGGGTGCTCAGCCTGGCTTGGCTCATCCTGAAGCCACAGACTCTCAGGGCATCTGGAGGAGCAAGGCTTGGGGGTGCTGCAGGGAGCATTGGGGTCTCCTGCTGACCCTGACATGCCCTGCACGAGGCGCACAAATACCATGTAGACCCCATGGGTACATGAGTAGCAGGGGTGACAGGCATGGCTCCCCATTTCCAGGTGGGGATACTGAGGTCCCCGTCACTGTTATGGAAGGGTTCAAGCCATGCTCCCCCGCTTCCCCCACTCCCCCGCCCTCTGTGACAAGCCTGTGGAAGTGGGGACATGACAGAGACTGTTGGCTCCCTTAGACAGAAAATTCAGGGAGGGAAAGGAGAAAGTTCTGGAAAAAGGAAGAGGCTCAGGACAGGGAGAGTAGTCTCACCCCTCCCAAGTCAGGAAGTCAGGACCAGCTGTTGGGGGACCCTCCAGCAGGTGGCTAGAGGTCCAGATGTCCTTCCTCCCCCCCCATCCATGGAGAGGTCAGAACCCCGTCCTCAGCCTCAATCTCCCCCATTCAGGGCCCTGCCAGGAAGCCAGCGCCCCCGCACCCCCTTTCTCAGCCTGAATCCCGCGCGGGCCAGGGGCACCCTGGCAGGGATATTTAGGGTCCAGACGTGGTTTCCTCTCCCAGCCCCTCCGGGAGAGGGGGACCGGCCCTGTCTGGTTGCTGCTGCTCCTTGCAGCTGTCTTCAAACCCCCTCGAGGGAGCTGGGCTGTCCCCCCATCCTGAGAGTGCCCTTTCTCCGCACACGCCTGTGAGGGGCTGGGATCCCCTCTGAGGAGGGGAGGCGCCCTCGGGAGGGAGGACATGTGGTGTCTGGCGATAGGGACCCCCGTTTCGGCCCTGGGGGAGGGGCCTCCTCCCCATTCCTCCACGGGACGGAAGCGTCTCCTTCTGGCACCCCCATAGCCCTTTCGCCTCCATCGCCGCCTCTCCCTGTCTGCCCGGCCCTGCATGCCCTCCCCGCTGGCCCCCGCCGCCCCTCTAACCCGCATGCAGCCCCCGAAGCTGTGGCTGTGGCTGTTCGTGTCGCATGGCCCCGTCCTCCTCCCCCGCCGGCCCTGCCCCTTCCGGAAGCTGTGCGAGGGGGGCGTTGGGGGGCCGGGCCTCACAAGTCCCCCGGGTGGAGGGGGACGGGAGGGGGAACTCCTCCCGTTTCTTGCTTTTACTAATGAACCTGCCATTTTTGTGTCTGGAGTGGATTGTCCAAGGGAACAGTGGTTACTAACCCTCATCTCTCCTTGCCCTTCCCGGAATCCCCTCAGCCCTTCCTGCTTCCTGACTTCCACCCCCTAACGGTCTCCCCCCGCCCTGCTCCCTGGCCTCCCGCCTCCCTCTGCCCCCCTCTCCCGGGCCTGGGCTGCTCTAAGAAACAAGCAGTTGTGAATCTAGGGGGCAGCTCAGCAGGTGTCCAGGCCCCCCATTCCCTTAGGGGCGTCTCCTGACAGGCGTACACAGAACTCTGGGGAACCCAGGCCAGATTGGTGCCCAGAATGGAAAGGAGGTGAAGGGTGCCCTGTGGCAGCCCCCAGAGAGCAAATCTGGGGAGCAGGCAGGAGGAAGGCAGGGACCAGCCCTGCCGGCGGCTGGCTCTGTGCCCCGAGAGCAGCTGGAGGGGTGAGGGGGGTTCTGGAAAGTCAGGGTCCCCGAGAGAGACCAGAAACCTCATCTCTGGAACAGGGGAGCAAGGGCGCCCCAGGAATTTGAGGGCCCTACTCCCCAGAGACCCCACAGGGGGCCCTGGGTTACTGGGTACTCACGTCCCACTGAGTCCCCATGACCATGGTGTGTCCCCTGCACGGTGTTGGCATGTGTGGGGTTCAGGTACCTGCCAGGTGGGCCGATCCTTCCAGAGTTGACCATCGAATGTGGGTGCGCAGAGGAGCCTCAGAACTCCTCAGGGGCTGTGTCCCTGGCACCCAGTGCAGCGTGAGGAGCATGGGGTGAAGCAAAGCCGCCCGGCGAGACCCCTCAGTCTGTCCCTCTCCTGTCCCCCTCCCCTTCCCCATCCTCTCCTCCCTTCCCCCAGGCCCTTCCTGCCCACATGGGCCCTGATCCTTCCCCACCCCATCCTCGGGGACCATCACCCAGCTTTCCAGTACCCCTCCCAGGACCATCACCCCCTTCCCTCCTGCCCTCACACCCAGGCCCCCCAGTACAAGGTTTGATGGTTCCCAGGATGGCCCCACAGCCCCCACACTGCTGCCCCCCACTCACTAGGAGCCTCTGGTCCCACTTATAAAGCCCCCCCCCGTCTTCCTAAGTGCCTGCGGGCTCCTCGGACCCTCCTAGCCCTGGCCCCCAAGACCCCTGACTCCAGGCTCTGCGGGGATCTGGTTGGGAATGTCAGATCCAGTGGACCACACAAGCCCAGTGTTGATGCCCTGGGCCTGAGGTCCTGATGGCCCTTCCTCTGGGCCCCCCTGAGCCTCTATTCTCCTAGGGTGGGGCTTGCAGCCCACCAGATTCTGGGGGGCCTCCTGTGGCTTATCCTTTTCAGGGCCGGGTTTGCCCAATATTTGTGACCCCCCACACACACACTTCTGCTGACCTCAGGCTCTTAGTGAGCCCGTCTCTTCCCTGGGGAACCCCCAGCACACCTCCACCCCTACCCCTCTGATGGAGGACTCAGGTAAGAAAAGGTCCGACCTGCGGCACCCGCACCCCCTAACCTGCTCCAGGGCTCTCCCCGCACCCCCAGAGCAGAGTTGTGAGGTTGAGGAGACTGGCCTGAGAGGGGTTTGGGGGAAAGGGAAAAGAGGGGGGCTGGAACGATAGCACAGTGGGTAGGGCATTTGCCTTGCACGCGGCCGACCCAGGTTCGATCCCCAGCATCCCATATGGTCACCTGAGCACCGCCAGGAGTGATTCCTGAGTGCATGAGCCAGGAGTAATTCCTGTGCATCGCCGGGTGTAACTCAAAAAGCAAAAAAAAGAAAAAAAAAGAAAAGAGAGACAGGTCTGGGAGGGGACATGGGGGTGGGAGTCTGCCCTGAGGACAGGCGCGTGCCCCAGGAGGTCCCAAAGCCCCCCACCCCCCTTCCGTGAGACTGAAGGACTGGCCGGCACCCTGAAGGTGAGTGTCTACGGGCGGCCCCAGGGGAAAGGCACCCTGAAACCGCAGCCCACTCCAGGGGTCCTGTGGGAGGACAGTAGGGCACTTGAGGGTGCCGCCTGTACCCAAGTAGGGCCAGAGCCCCCCGCAATGAGCGCTTCTGGCGGGCAAGCCCCCCAGACTGGCAACCATCAAATCTTGTGCCGCCCCCCCCCGCCGCTCCCCCCCACTGTTCCTCCTCTGAGACACAAAAATGGGGGCCCCCTCCCCCTTGCCCCCCCCGCCCCCCCAGCCCAGCCCGCGGCTCTTCCCCAGGGTTGATGCAGGTCGTTTCCCTGTCTCCCTCCCCGCGGGGCTGGCCAGGTGACCATCTCGGTGGACGGCATCCTGACCACCACGGGCTACACGCAGGAGGATTACACCATGCTGGGCTCCGATGACTTCTTCTACATCGGCGGCAGCCCCAACACAGCCGACCTGCCCGGCTCGCCCGTCAGCAACAACTTTATGGGCTGCCTCAAGGATGTGAGTGCAGCCGACCGGCGGGTGGCCTGTGGGTGGGCGCTGTGGTCAGAGGCGGCCCCCGCGTCCTTCCTGCGCCTCTCGGCCCCTGAGAGCCCAGGGCAGTGGGTGGAGACCCTGGCAAGGCCTGGTGAGCCTGACTGGTTGGCCGGCACCAGCCCTGGGGCCTTGCCCCAGTCCCTTGCCTTAGTTTTCTCATCCGAGAGACAAGGGGGGCTGGAAGGAGCCGCTGGGTAACCATGGGAAACGCCAGCCATTGGTCCTGGGGCCACTGAGCTGCCGCGGGCTAGGAGTCCCTGGGTAGGGCTAGCGCAGCACAGACCCCCCCAGCCAGGGCGGGTATGCCGGCCAGGGACCCACTAGGGCAAGGCGGCCCGGCCCTGAGTGTCCCTTCAACCCCACCCACCCCAGGTGGTCTATAAGAACAATGACTTCAAGCTGGAGCTCTCCCGCCTGGCCAAGGAAGGGGACCCCAAGATGAAGCTGCAAGGGGACCTGTCCTTCCGCTGCGAGGACGTGGCCGCCCTGGACCCCGTGACCTTCGAGAGCCCCGAGGCCTTCGTGGCTCTGCCCCGCTGGAGCGCCAAGCGCACGGGCTCCATCTCCCTGGACTTCCGCACCACCGAGCCCAACGGGCTGCTGCTCTTCAGCCAGGGCCGGCGGGTGGGGGTGGGCAGCGCCAGCGCCGCGCAGCGCGCAGACTACTTCGCCATGGAGCTGCTGGATGGCTACCTCTACCTGCTGCTCGACATGGGGTCCGGGGGCATCAAGCTGCGGGCGTCCAGCCGCAAGGTCAACGACGGCGAGTGGTGCCACGTGGACTTCCAGCGGGACGGGCGCAAAGGTCAGGAGCCCCCCGGGCCCACCCTGCCTGGTGCCCCAGCCTGTGTCTTCTGGCCCCTCCTCTGGTCACATCCTGGGGTGAGGGGGGGAGAAGGTAGGGTGCCCAGGAACAGTCAGGTCTCAGCCAGCTCCTGTGCATGTGTGTGAGAGAGACTCTGTGTGTGCGTCTGTGCAGGGTGTGTGTGAGTGTGACTGTGTGTGTGTGTGTGAGTGTACTTGTGGGATGTATGAGTGTGGGGGGGCATGTGTGAGTTGAGTGTGTGTGTGGGGTTGTGAGTGGGTGTGGGAATATGTGATATGTGTATGGTTGTGTGAGTTTAAGAGTGTGTGTATGAATGTGTGCAGGTGTCTGAGTATATGTGTGTGTGTGTGTGTGTGTGTGTACAGGCATGAAAGTGTGTGTGGGGGTGAGTGCGTGTAAGAGTGTATGAGTGTATGTGGGTGTGTGAGTGCATGTGAGAGTGTATGAGTGTGTGTGCAGGTGTATGTGCAGGTGTGCGGGAGTGTATGTGTGGGGTGTATGTGCAGTATGTGCAGGTGTGCAGGAGTGTATGTGTGGGGTGTATGAATGTGTGTGTGTGTATGACAGAGTATGTGTGGATACGAGAGAGTGTGGGGGGGTTGAGTGTGTGTTTATGAGTGAGTGCAGGTGTGTGAGAGTATGTGTGGGTGTGTGACAGCGTGTGTGGGGGTGTTTGGGTGTGTGAGTGTGTCTGAGTGTGTGTGGCGATGTGACTTCTGGCCCGCTGCTCAAGGGTTTGAAGCCTCCCTTCCCTTATTTCTAGGAGAAACGGTAGAGCAGGGTCCCAGGCACCAGATCTCCAACTTGACCCACTTGCATCCCCTGTTCACCCAGAAATTTTTATAGGATCCTGGGCATCTAGGTTTATCCAATAGGAATACAAAGGAAATTCTGATGGGTCATCAGTCAAAAAGAAATCTATTCTTAAAAATAACAGAAAGGAAATTTATCCTAAAAAAAATTTGAAAGATATTTTGTGACAACACACCCACCCATGTTCAGTTACGCAGGCCGAGTCCTAACCCACAGTTTAGAAAGGTAGGATGCAGAGGAGAAAATTCTAGAACACCTATGAAATCACAAGCACAGTGCTCAGTGGAGCAGGTACCTCGCTCCCTGAAGAAACGAGCTCCCTTTTGGACGGGTCACTTTCTGGACTCTGTCCTGTATCCCAGGGGGCTGGTGCTGTCCAAGGTGCTGTGACAGGGAGTCAGGGAGAGGCTGGTGCAAGCTGACTGACGCTGTGCATCGCCCCCAGGAACCCAGCTGGGCTTGGGGCGACCGGAGCTACATCGGGGGTGCTCAGAGCCACACCCATGTGCTCCCTCCTTGAGGCCCTCTCAGCAGGCATTATTTCTGGAACTTTCTATTATTTCCAGCCCTCCTCTCTCCAGCTCTCTGCTTTCAGCCCTTTCCGTCTTCTCATTTTCCATCTGAATCTCCCCTTCTCCATCTTGCCAGACACAAGAGCATTATCCAAGGGAGAGCTGGGAGGGAGGTTTGTACAAGGTCCATTTTGCACGCCCTTCTGCGGCAGTTCTGTCTCTGCGGCCCCCCTGCCCCACCTCGTCACCACACAGAACCGAGAACGGCTGGAATCACCACCCCCGCAAAAAAAATGAACAGGAAGGAAGGGGTCTCTGGGACCTGCTGCTTCCCTGCCCTCCTTTCTTGGGGAGACACAGCTCGTAATGGGCCCCACTGTCCGCCCCCCACTCCTTCTGGTGGCCCAGCATGCACAGACTCTCACTGTCCCCCTGCCCTCTTCTGGGCAGCCTGGGGGCAGTCACTGCCTGTCCTCTCTGCTCCCCCCTCGCTGACTTCCTCTATCCCCTCTGCGCCACTGGCTGTCCCTCCTCCCCCTCCCTCCAACATCTGGAGCATGTGCAGAGTCCAGTGAGGTGGGGTCTGTCAGGAGGCCCTGCAGCGGGAGGATGGGGCAGGTGTCTGGGGGAGAGGGGAGGTGTGGCTGCAGGTTCCCGGGGCAGCTGACTCCTCGATGGGGGATCTTGGTTGGGCCCCTGGGGTGGCAGTGAGTGCAGGGAACGGCCCCTGGTCTGCTCTGCAGTGTGACTCTGTACCCTCCCCTGGGCCCCACTGAGGCCCGGCCCTCCTCCTGTGGAGACTGGCTGAGGGCTTTCTGGAGAATCCTCCAGTCTGAGGAAGGCGGAAGATGGTGAGTGGGTAACTTCTGGGCCATGCTGTGACTGGCTCACGGGCTGGAAGAGGCCACCAGGTGCCCTCCTGGATCAGGGCTGATGGCCTCCAGCCCGTCCCCCTCCTCCCTCCAACACCCCTGGCGTTGCCTCCTGTCCTACCTTGTGTACCAGCTGAAGGGGTCAGAGGCATCCTCTGGGGTCCCCGAGTTGGATGCCTCCTGGGTGACTGAGACTTGAAGGGTCGTGGCAGGCATC
The DNA here is from genome assembly GCA_028565675.1 of Sorex palustris. Lineage (NCBI taxonomy): Eukaryota > Metazoa > Chordata > Mammalia > Eulipotyphla > Soricidae > Sorex > Sorex palustris. The sequence continues at coordinate 47,363,786 of JAOXYA010000045.1, read as the reverse complement.
CGTGCAGTGGGTCCTCACCTTTGACCTGCTTCGGGTGCTCAGCCTCTAGTTTCGGGATGAGGGCTGTGAGGACCCGCGCCGGCGGGGAGGTAGACTGAGGCCCTGCACCCCTCCCACCGGCCGTCCTGCCACTCCCCAGGCTCCATCTCGGTGAACAGCCGCAGCACCCCGTTCCTGGCCACCGGGGAGAGCGAGGTCCTGGACCTGGAGAGTGAGCTGTACCTGGGCGGCCTGCCCGAGGGGGGCCGAGCGGACCTGCCCCTGCCCCCTGAGGTGTGGACAGCGGCGCTGCGGGCGGGCTACGTGGGCTGCGTGCGGGACCTCTTCATCGACGGGCGCAGCCGAGACCTCCGGGGCCTGGCGGAGGCGCAGGGGGCCGCGGGCATCGCCCCCTTTTGCTCCCGGGAGACGCTGAAGCAGTGCGCCTCGGCCCCCTGCCGCAACGGCGGCCTCTGCCGCGAGGGCTGGAACCGCTTTGTCTGCGACTGCGTTGGGACCGGCTTCCTGGGGCGGGTCTGCGAGAGAGGTGAGAGCCCCCCATTGCCCCACCCCCCTCCTCCGTGGGGTGCCCTCGGGAAGGGCCTCGGGGAGGGCTCAGCCCCACCATCCTTGTGTTGATCTCTCGGCCTTTCTCTCTCTCCCTCCGCTGGCTTCCACCTGCGTCCCTGTCACCGTGTCCCTCACTCCCGGGGCAGAGGCCACAGTCCTGAGCTATGACGGCTCCATGTACATGAAGATCATGCTGCCACATGCCATGCACACGGAAGCCGAGGACGTGTCCCTGCGCTTCATGTCCCAGCGGGCCTATGGGCTCATGATGGCCACCACCTCCAGGGAGTCCGCCGACACGCTGCGCCTCGAGCTGGATGGGGGCCAGATGAAGCTCACAGTCAACCTGGGTAACACCCTGCCCCGGGCCCAGCCCTGCTTCCCTCCCTCCCACCCTCACCCCCTCTGTCCGGAGAAGCTGCTGGTGACACTGGCCAGATTTGGGGGTGGGGCGGGCAGCCTGGGCCCTGAGCTCTGTCTGACCCCTGCGATCCAGTTCAGCCCCGTGCCCACGTCCACTCTCACTCAGCCTGAGTGCAGTGCAGTAGCAGATGCAGGGATGCGTGTCCATGCCGGGTGACCTGGGCACAAGGGGACACACCGCCACCCTTCGTCAGTGCTCTCTTTTGAGTCCCCTACATGGGAAATCTAGTCATATGGGATCTAGCCAAGCTCATACAGTCAGTGGTAGAGGGCGTGCAGGGGAACCCCGGCTTGAATCCCGACTGTGGTGGGCCCCATCGCTTCGTGCCTTGAGCAGAGGAGCCAGGGTGGGGTGTCAGGGGCAGCCCCCCACATAAATGCCCACCTCTGACCCAAGCAAGCCTCCCTACCTGACCCACAGCCCTGGGTTGTCTGTGAGGGAAGGACCCCAGCTCCACAGCCCCTCCCTGGGCCAGTCGGGAAAAGAGGGCAGCGGGCCCATTCCCGCTCATGTTTTATTTTTTTTCTTTTTGGGTCATACCCGGCTTTGCACAGTGGTTATTCCTGGCTCTGCACTCAGGAATTACTCCTGGCAGTGCTCAGGGGACTATATGGGATGCTGGGAATCGAACCCGGGTCGGTCACGTGCAAGGCAAACGCCCTACCCGCTGCGCTATTGCTCCAGCCCCAGCCCCTTTCCTCATGTTTATTCAACACCATGTAGGTGCCAGGGCCGACAGGGGTGGCAAAGGTGTGTTCCCCACGGGCAGGCAGTGGCAGTGGCTGCTGCAGGCCCTCCCTACGTGTCCAGGCCAAGGTCCAGCTCTGCCTTGAGAGGGACTCAGGCCCCTGGTCACTGTGAGCAGACTTGAGAGAACCCCGCACCAGTGCTTGAACTTTGCTCTTTAACCTGGAGTCTTGTCCTGGCCCAGGAGCTCTGACCTGTTTGGGGACTGTTGGCTCCTTCAGAAACGTGCCCAGGTAGGATGGTACTTAGGGCATGTGCCTGGCACACACTCGACCCGGTTAGATTCCCAGCAGTTCCACGGTTCCCCCAAGCATCACAGGGTACAGAAGCCCTGTTGGCCGAGAATGGCCGATGGGAGGGTCCCGACCTCTTGAACATCACTTGAGAAGCCAAAAATGAAAAACCAAAGAAAGGGCAGCTGGAGTGATAGTACAGTGGGGAGGGAGTTTGCCTTGCATGGGGATGACCCGGGTTTGATCTCCGGCATCCCATATGGTCCCCTGAGCACCGCCAGAGCCTGAATACAGCATCAGGGGCAGGTTCTGAGCATGGCTGGGTGTTGCCCCCAAACCAACCAACCAACCAAAAAAAAAAAAACACACACACAACCAAAGAAAGGAATGTGCCCTGTTCTTCCCTTGCCCCCTGGGCCAGTATCTGCAGAGAAGGAGGGACCACACCCCTGCTGCTCAGTCTCAGCCCCTGTGGCCGCCCAGCAAACAGCAGGATGGGAACCGCCCTTTGGCCAGCACCCCACAAGCCTGTGTAGCGCCCCATCTGGCCTCCTGAAATAGCAATGGGGGATAGAACCAGAAACAGGCCCCCGAGGTCTCCGTGTTCAGGGGAGGCCCTTTCCTCCCCCTTAGAAAATCCAGGGGCTGGGGTTGGAGCAATAGCACAGCGGGTAGGGCGTTTGCCTTGCACGTGGCCAATCTGGGTTGATTCCCAGGATCCCATCTGGTCTCCTGAGCACGCCGGGGGTAATTCCTGAGTGCAGAGCCAGGAGTAACCCCTGTGCATCGCTGGGCGTGACCCAAAGAGCAAAAAAAGAAAAAAAAAAAGAAAATCCAGGGCCTGCTGTGGCTGCTTCCTCTGAAGACCATCAGCGTCCCCTGGGAAGAATCAGGCTCCCTGAGGGCTGACCAGAAGCAGGCCCTGACCCAGATGGCTCCTGGGGCCTGGGGACACTTTCTCCTGCGGCGTCCACTTTCATTTGAGCTGGGGAACAGGTGGATATTCAAGAACTGACCCTGGCAGGCTTGTAGCTACAGTGACCCCAGAGAGATGCGTCTCTAACACGCCTCATAAGCCACCTCCAAGCACAGGGTGGCGGGAGGAGCAGCCGTCTCTGTCCACTGAGTGACAGGTACCGGGGCCACAGGGCCAGAGACACGGGGTTCACGCAGACTGAAAGGAGAAGAGTGTGGGCGCTAGGCCTGGTCCCCGGGGTGGCTGGAGAAACTGCTGGTGCTGTTGCATCTGTGAAACGGGGTCACCCCGCCTTCTGCTTGCGGCCTGCGGTGGTCCTGAGGCTGCAGCGGAATCCTGTCACGACGGGAGTGAAGATGTCACTCAGATCCACGCTCCGTGCAGACACATGCCACCCCCTGAAGGACACGGATCTGGTCGAGGTGGCCAGACCTGGGGTGACCGCCACCCCCTCCCCCACCAGCCCCTTCCCAGGAACTTCCTTCTCCCCACGCTACTTACTGCCAGGACTGGGTCCCAGCTGGGACAAGCGTGGAGACAGTGTGTCTCGTCTCGTGGGCATTTGGAGAGCAGCTTGGTGGACTTTGGGGGCAGGTACGGTGTGGGTGCCTCCTGCCGCCCCTTGTGGGGCTCCAGTCCCTTCCAAGGGAGCAGGTGGGTTCCCTGTACCGGGATGATGGGGGGCAGCGCCTCGCCTGGCCTCCCTGCTGCTATGCGGGCCATGTGGGAAGGACACTGAGGTAGAAGGACCTTTGGACCCTGATGTGGCTGCTGTCTGCCCAGACCCCTGCCAGGAGCGCCTCCTCGGATGGGGGTCTCCAACAGAAATTCTGCTGGGGAGCCTAGGTGTGCCCTCCGGGTCAATCCTCCTGGTCAGGGCCCTGTCCAGCTCTCTGGCTCCCCCTGACGGCCCTGAGGGAGGGCAGCAGGGGTTCCCGCAGCTACTCCCCTACTCAGGCTGGGCAGCCACACTCCTCGTTTCTACCAGGGGAGGAGACGTCTTGCACCTGAGACCCCGCTTCCCCCACACCAGGCTTCGGTCATCGAGTCTCAGTAGTTGTGGGGTGCTGAGCTCTGGGGGTGCGGCCCCTCGCCCACCCTCTACCACTCAGCTTTAAGGGGTGTCCATGTCTCAGACACCCGGGCATGGGGCTCCTGAGGGGGGCTCTGGGGTGGCTGGCACCAATCTCTTCTCTGGACAGACGGGCCCCCTTTCCCGGCACCCCCCTGCTGGGAGACTGAGTTGGGCGCCTGCCTCGGGCCTCTCCCCAGCAGGGGACCTGCCTGCCCTCAGCCCCTTTTTTCTTTTTTGGACCCTTCATGGGTGAAGACTCTGCTGGCCCCAAGAGAGTCCCCGTGACCCGCGGCCAGGCCTGGCACCTCCCTCTCAACCCCCCTGCCCCACTTTTGCCCCCTGGCCCATACCCCCCTCCCCCTGCCCCCCCCACTTCCTCCTGCTGCAGCTTCTCCGACTGTCTTTCATGCTCTCTGCGTGCCAGGTCGAGGCTTGGGGTCCCGGTGGCTCCCCCCACTCTTCTGCTGCGGTTGACCCGTGTGTGGAGCCCAACTGTACGACCCAAGGGGCCCGGGGCCCCCCAGAGCCACAGGGGTGCCATCATCCTCTGCAGGAACCTTCGGGGCATGCCAGGCGCCACCCCCTTTCTTTGGGGGCCCCGGGAAGGGGGGCAGTCTCCTTTTGCAGAGGGGGGGGCCTAGCTCCTGAGCCAATTTCCTCCGCCACGGAGAAAGAGCCTGCCCTTGGGGGGTCAGACGCAGCCTCGCATGCAGCACCGTGCACCCGGCTCTCGGTCCCGCCTCCGAGCACCGGAGTGATCGTTAGACACTGCAGGGCTGCCCACCCCCCCCCACCAGGCGCCTCCCTCCAAGCCAGGGAGCACCCCGCCAGGGCCACGGGGTGCTTAAAGTGTATCTTGCCCCCCATTAGATGTGGCTCCTCAGACATCAAACTCTGGATGCCTCCATGTTCCCCTTCTCTTCTGGAGGAGGGTCCCCAGGTCAAGAGGCAGCCTGGTCAGAAGGGTGGAAGAAAGGTTCCTGCAGGGGTGCTCGCCCCAGACTCTGAGCGGTGCCGGGCTACGGGCAAGGGGGCCCTGGGACAGACTCCCCTAATTTTGCTCAGGGCCCAGTGGGGCATGGGAGATGACTCCTTACCTGCACTCTGAGCCGGGAGTCGTCCCAGCGGCGGGGGAGCGAGGACTGACCCTCCTCAACATCTCCCTCGCAGAGACTGGGAGATGGGGGTGAGCCAGGCCCTCAGCCCCCCCGTAACCCCCAGTACAGCGGATTCCAAGGTGCCCCATCCCTCAGACACCAGCACCCTAGTCTGACGGCCCTGCCCCCTGCTCGGGGGAGGATTGGCGCCCTCTGGGGGCAGGAGAGACCCGGGTCCAGCAGGGAAGGGGAGAGGGCACCTGTGCACGCGTGGTCCCCGGAAAGTGGCCCTGGGGGGAATCCCCACCTGCAGACCCCCTCCCTGTGAAGGATGTAAAAAAAAAAAACTTGTTCTGCCTTTTTGTCTCCCCTCCCCCTCTGCCCGCCCCATGGCCCCCCAGACTGCCTGCGTGTCGGCTGTGCACCCAGTAAGTGGCTTCCCTATTCTCGTGCAGCGACCCCCAGCCCGGGACGCTGGCTAGTTGGGTCTGGGGAGGGTGGGAGCAGCCTTCCTCCTGGCGGGGAGGGGGCGGGCCAGCGGGGCTGCGGGGGCAGATCGGGTGTGGTGGGCTGGACCAGGGGAAACTGCAGAGAGAGACTTGGTGGAGGGTCGAGGTCCCCAGGCCCTGGAGGTCTGGGCGGAGGAAGCCTGGGAGCTGTCTCCTCTCTGCGGCACCCCCGGGAGGGTGGGACACCCTGGGGGACCCCCACTCAGGAAGGAGCTGAGCGCACTGCATTCTGCTGCACCTCCAGAGGCGGCCACAAGAGGGAGGGCGAGGCTCAAGCAAGAAGAGGCCGGCGGGAGCCCCCACCCTGCATGGCGCCTGGGCGTGCTCCTGCCTCAGAGGGGCGCTGGCATGGGCCTTGCTGGGAACCCCACCGGTGCCCAGGCTCAAGGCCTCCTCTGTCACACTAGGCCACAGGCAGTGGCTATTGTGAGATCGGGGGGGGGCATCCTGGTCCCTTAGAAGGGCTGCTCAGCTCGGCACCATGTTATTATTATTATATTATTATATATTTTTTATTATATATTTTGGGTCACACTCGGCGATGCTCAGGGGTTACTCCTGGTTCTGCAGTCAGGAATCACTCCTGGCAGTGCTCGGGACCATATGGGATGCCGAGGATCAAACCCGGGTCAGCTGCGTGTAGGGCAAATGCCCCACCCGCTGTACTATTGCTTCAGCCCCTATTATTAATAATAATAATTATTATTTCATTGCCATATTCAAGATTGTTAGAACCACCTTTTATTTTTGTGGGCTCTGTTTTCTCAGGAGGCCCCAAATGCTGAGAAACTTTGTCTTCTCTCACCAGACTGGGTTTTAGGGATCATATATGGGGTGGAGCAGAAGAATGGTCCATGGGTCCCTCCATGGATGAACGGACTGTGTCCATGTGGCGGTCTGCGCATGCGGGTGAAACACTGCTTCAGACCGTATCTATGTCAGGCGTGTAGCTGCTGGCTGCATGGGAGGGGCGTCAGGGGACTTGGGGGTTTGGCTGTGGGTATGAGTGAGGGGTTCTAGGCACCTGCTCGCCTCAGCTCCTCCGAGCCCTGTGTGTGTGTGTGTGTGTGTGTGTGTGCGCGTGTGCGTGCATGTGTGTATGCCCCTGTCTCTGACAGGATGTGTGTGAACATGCATGTGTGCAAGGGGAGGTTCTCTGGGTCCCTGCTGTGAGCCGTGGGGTGCCCTGCTCACTCCCCCCTTGGTGCCGCAGGTAAAGGCCCCGAGACCCTCTTTGCGGGGCACAAGCTGAATGACAACGAGTGGCACACGGTGAGGGTGCTGCGGCGGGGCAAGAGCCTGCAGCTGTCCGTGGACAACGTGACCGTGGAGGGTAGGTGTCGCCCTGCCCGGGCCCCCGCAGCTAGCCATTGGCTACTGCCATTTCACCCCATCAAGGGGTGCAGTAGAGGAGGAGCCCTGCACCCCAGTGCGTCCCTTGGCTGCCTGGAGCTGCAGAGAGGGTCCCGACAGGGCAGCCCCGACGAGGTGGGGAGGCTCCAGGTGACCCTGGAATAACAAGTCCCCGTGTCCTGGCTGAGCAGGGCAGATGGCGGGGGCACACACGCGGCTGGAGTTCCACAACATCGAGACGGGCATCATGACGGAGCGGCGCTTCATCTCCGTGGTGCCCTCCAACTTCATCGGGCACCTCAGCGGGCTGGTGTTCAACGGGCAGCCCTATATGGACCAGTGCAAGGACGGCGACATCACCTACTGCGAGCTCAATGCGCGTTTCGGCCTTCGCGCCATCGTGGCCGACCCCGTCACCTTCAAGAGCCGCAGCAGCTACCTGGCACTGGCCACGCTGCAGGCCTACGCGTCCATGCACCTCTTCTTCCAGTTCAAGACCACCGCGCCCGATGGGCTGCTCCTCTTCAACTCTGGCAACGGCAACGACTTCATCGTCATTGAGCTGGTCAAGGGGTGAGGCTGGGCTAGGGACGTGGCGCTCAAACGCGTGACACACTAGGCTCCATCCCGACCCTGCGCACACGCACATGCGCACACACACACACACACACACACACACACACCAGACAGGGAGAAGTGCTGGGCCCACCTTGCTCTCCAGGACCCAGTGCCCCCCGCATCTGCACGGATGCAGGTGCAACCCTCCCCACAAAGCCCTGGTCACCACGGTTCAGCTGTCAGCTTCCAGCCAAGCTGGAGAGGGAGTCCCAGCGACTTCTGCACAGGCTTGTGTAGCCAGTCTCCTGCCACTGTCCATGTGTCAGAGGAGCCAGCTACCCCCCTCCCCCACCGCCAAGCAGCTTGTCCCTCTCTCCAGGAACCTGTTGCCCTCATCAGCTCCCCTCTGAGCCTGTCCCGGGAGTCCTTCTGGGGCCTCCTCCCCTAGCCACCTCTTGAGGGCACCTCACCCAGGTGGGCTCCTTCTCCAGGGGTCTCCCATACCCAGCATGACCCCCCGACCTGACTCAGGGTCTCCCGCTCCCCTCACGCGGGGCAGGTACATCCACTACGTGTTCGACCTGGGGAACGGCCCGTCCTTGATGAAGGGGAACTCAGACAAGCCGGTCAACGACAACCAGTGGCACAACGTGGTGGTGTCCCGCGACCCGGGCAACGTGCACACGCTCAAGATCGACTCCCGCACCGTCACCCAGCACTCCAACGGCGCCCGCAACCTCGACCTCAAAGGTGGGGCCCAGCCAGAGGGCCCCCCATTCCTGCTTGTCTTTCCTGCCAGAGGGGGGCACGTCTGCACCTTCACGAGGGGGGGCAGTGATGAGGGAAGAGGGGGAAGCTCAGGGTCCCCACAGTCCGGGACAGGGCCAGAGCGATAGCACAGCAGGTAGGACGTTTGCTTTGCATGCAGCCAACCAGGGTTCGATCCCCGGCATCCCATATGGTAGCCCCAGCACCACCAGGACTAATTCCTGAGCATCGCTGGGTGTGACCCAAAAGAAAAAAACAAAACTCCTCAGGCTCTGCAGTCCGGGTCACCCCCAGTCAGGACAGGAACCTATGTCCTGGGTTGTTGGCTACCGATGGCTCATTGTGGCCAGGCAGAGGGGCTGTGGGAGCCGGCAGGGAGAATTTCAGTCTGTCCCATCGCACACCAGGGTTGGTCCCCATGGTTTACGATTCTGCTGGATGTTCCCCATTCCTGCCTAGGGGCACCATCAGGGGGCTGTGTGGGGCCCCGTTTCCCTGGTGGGCTGTCACACCCAGGCCTCACCTGCCTGGGGCTATCTCCAGAGCTGTGAAAGTGTGCTGGAAGGGCAGCCAGAGGCTGCGTGAGGACAGTGGGCCGAGGGCCAAGGACTGAGACATGAGGTTGCAGCCTGCAGCTGCTGTGGGGCCCAGGGGCTGGACCACACCCGGCAGTACTAAGGAGCTGCTCCTGGCTTGGGACTCAGGGGTCACTGCTGGCAGGGCTTCTGAGGCCAGATGTGGTGCCGGGCACTTGACCGCATCCAGCTGTGTGCAAGGCAAAGCACCCCCTTATCCCCCCCACATAGTCTCTCTAGCCCCACCTCAGACCTCTGAAGAGGGAAAGGCTGAAGGAGCCAGGAGCTGGGGCCAGCCCCGCCCTCAGGCTGGGCCCGCTGCTCCCCATTCCCCCTGCTTCCAGAAGGGGGCGCCATGCGGCAGAGAATCCTTCGTGACAGCAGCCTCAGGGGGTCTGGACAGGCAGCCGGGGAGGACAGCAAGACTGAAGCTCTGCTGTGACTGCCTCCACCCCTGCAGTTTGAGCCCAGGTGGCCGGGCAGTGATTGAGGGCCAGAGGGTCTCCATGGATGGGCAGGTTGCCCCGGTTCCCCAGAGTCCCCAAACTCTAGAGGTTGGGGGAAGGGAGCCCAGCTCAGAACCTACAGGAGAGAAGCCAGAGTTGGGACAGTCTTGTGGGGGAGAAGGGAGGACGTGTGTGGTGGGGAGGGGAGACCAGGCTCCACATCTATGAAAGGCCCTGATTGCAGGCAGGAACCGGAACCAGATGTGTGGGAGAGAGCCTGGCGCCGGCTCCTCCAGCTGACCCCCCGCCCCCCTCCCGGCATCTGGCTTACTCTGGGAAGGGGGGGGCATGCAGATGTGAAGGAAGAAGAAAGGGGGAACAGGCTGCTTTGGATGCCTCTTCGGGAATTGGACTCTGCTTGGGAGGGACCCCCAAGTCCCGGGACTGGGGTTGGGGTCCCGGGCCCTGTGGTGACTGCCTGCCTTGCAGGGGAGCTATACATCGGCGGCCTGAGCAGGAACATGTTCGGGAGCTTGCCCAAGCTGGTGGCCTCGCGGGACGGCTTCCAGGGCTGCCTGGCCTCTGTGGACCTCAACGGGCGCCTCCCAGACCTCATCGCTGACGCCCTGCACCGCATCGGGCAGGTGGAGAGGGGCTGTGATGGTGAGTGGGGGGGCCTGGCGGGGGGCCTGATGCTAACGTGCTGGGCGAAGGGGAGCTGGGGCCCTTCTTGCTTCCCAGTTATCGCAGTTCAGGCCAAGCCGGGGGGGGGGGGCGTGAGTGTTCTTGCCCCCGACTCGTCAGTCCTGGCCCGTCAGGCTGGTAGCCGAGGTGGGGGGCGGGGGCGGCTGAGCCGGGGTGTCCTTCCTCCTGCCCCCTCAGGCCCAAGTACCACCTGCACCGAGGAGTCCTGTGCCAACCAGGGCGTCTGCCTGCAGCAGTGGGACGGCTTCACCTGTGACTGCACCATGACGTCATACGGAGGCCCCGTGTGCAATGACCGTGAGTGTGGGTGGGCCCAGGTGCGGGCGGTGGGGGCTTCCATGAGAGCCCCTGGTGGGGTCGCCTGTCCCCCGAGGCCTCTGCTCCTTATACCCTCACACTACACTGGCATGAGGCCCACCCAGTCCACACCCTCACCCAGAGCGAGGTCTGGGCCAGGTCCTCATGGGCCAAGGGCCCACCTGCTGTCTCTGGCCCTGCACAGGCCACTCCCCTTTTCTTCGGGGTCTGCTGGTCTCCCTGGACACGCCACGCCGCTCCGAGCTCTCCCTCAGGAACACTGGACACCCCCTAGTGTCCTCACTGTTCTCAACCTCCTGGGGCATTGAGCCCCCAAAAGACTGGAGCCTGAAGAAAGGGTAACGGGATGGGGGAAGAAAGACAGCACAGCTCTAGGGGCCGTGTCATGCACGCGGCTGACTCGGGATAGATCCCCAGGACCAAATATGGTTGCCCAGGCCCTACCAGGTGTGAACCGAGCACCTCTGGGTGTGGCCTCAATGAAAATGAAAAAGAAAAGGCACCTTGGCCGGATGGGGCTGTGCTTGGGGGAGATCCTGCGGTGAGGCCAAAGACACACAGACACACCGCACAGACAGACGTGCAGACACACCACACAGACACACAACACAGACACACAGACACAGACACACCACATAGACAGACACAGACATACCTCAAGACACATGCAGACACAGACACACCACACACACAAACACACACACACACACACACATAGACACAGACACACCACACAGACAGACACAGACACACAGACACAGGGAGACACAGACACACCACAGACACAGCCACACCCCACAGCCACACCCCACAGACACACACACAGACACTCCAGACACAGACACACCACGCAGACGTACAGACATAGACACAGACACACCACACAGACATCCACACAGACACACACGCAGACACACATTCACACAGACACACGCACAGAGACACGCACAGACACACCACACAGACATACACACAGACACATCACACAAACACACAGACATACAGAGACACACACACGCAGACGTAAACACACAGATACACAGACACAGATACGGATACACAGACACACACTCATATCGGTGGGGCTTCTCCATTTTATTTGTTTGTTTGTTTGCTTTTTTATACCACCCCTAGCATACTCAGGGCTTATTCCCAACTCTATTCAGGGACCATATGGGATGCGGAGATCGAACCCTGGTCAGTCGTGTGCAAGGCAAGCGCCCTACCTGCTGTACTGTCTCTCGGGCCCTGTTTCTCCATTTTTCAAACATGGAAACTGAGGCAGGAGGAGACAGAGCAATAGTATAGCACTTAGGGCGTTTGTTGGGTTCGACCCTCAGTATTCCCATAAGCTCCCCCGAGCACCACCAGGAGTAACCCCTGAACATTGCTGGGTGTGGTTCAAAAAGAAAAAAAAAGGAAAAAAGAAAAGAAACAGATAGATGGGTGAAGTCAGTGACTTCTGGGGGTAATTCAACAGCAGATCTGGCTTATGGCAGGGTCACTGTGGGCATCTGCAGGCCACGCTACAGCCTTAGGCACTGGTTGCGTTGTGGGTTGTGTTTTGTCATAGGGACGTGTGGAGAGGGGGTGTCACTGGGGCCATTCCTGGTGATGCTCAGGGTCTAGTGGGGGGGAGGGCCTCATGCTATGGAACTGGGAGGGCCATGGGTGCCCGGGAGAGAACTAAGGATCTGGCACAAGCAACGCCCCTGCTCCGTCCTTCAAGATACACCCCCACCCAATCTCCCTGCTGTCCCCCCCATGAAGTCCTGAGTCTCCAGGATCTTTGGGCTGCCACAGGCTCTGGTGGCCTCGGTGGGCCTTGGTCTTGCTTCCTTCGTGGCTGGGGCTTTCCTGGTGCTCCCAGGCCCTTGAATGCTTCCACACCCGGCCTGTCCCCAGTTTTCTTGTTTGACCAACACACGGGACTTTCCAAAGTCCCACCTTCAACAGCAGCAGGGGCCTCTTCTCTCCAGCTCCCTCATCTCGCACAGGGCGTCTGAGGAGGGCGACTTCTGCGTTGCTTGAGAGTCCTAGTCACTTCACCTGTGAGAGTGGCCGTTCCAGAGTAGCTCAAGAGGGGCTGCAGCGATGGTCCAATGGGTAGTGCTCCTGCCTTGCACGCGGCCGCCCCAGATTCGATCCCCGGCATCCCATACGGTCCCCTGAGCACTGCCAGGAGTGATTCCTGAGTGCAGAGCCAGGAGTAACCCCTGAGCATTGCCGGGTATGGCCCCCAAACAAAACAAACATAGTTCAAGAGTAGTAGACGAGACCTCAGATGTGGGGTGCAAGGAGGGGAGTTGTCATCTCGAACTGATAAGGACCCTGCCCAAGCCGGGGGGGGGGGCGCGTCAGGAGTGCAGGGAGGTGGGAGCTCTCTGGAGTCTGGCACTGTGTTAGTTTTCAGTGCCACCCGGGTGGGAGCAAGAAGCACTGCTGCTACCCTGCCACTGGGGGGCGCCTTCTGAATGGGGGCTCAGGGAGGACCGGAACCAGGAGTCACGCTGTCTTCCAGCCTGTGGGATTGTAGGCAGGTGGGAGTTGGCCAAGGGGGGCAGACAGCAGGAGCAGAGCCCTGAAGCTCAAGACAAGGTGGGTGTGACCTGAGACGCCGGTCTGCATCCTGCCCCGGCTGGCCTGACATCGCGGCCCCCAAGGGCAGGGTCGGAACTGGGCGGTGTCCCCACGTCTGCTCACAGACCTCCCCCCTCCTCCCCGGCCTCCAGGCCAGCTCTGCCTCACTTCCTGCGGCCTCTCCCACTGGACCCCCAAGTCCTGCAGGAGCCTGGCCGCACTCCCCTCAGTGGCAAGGCCCTGGAAACCGCCGAAGGGAGGGAGCAAGTGGGAAAGAAAAAGCGGAGGAGCAGGGGTGCGCGGCTGCCTTTAGAAGGGAGGGGGGCGGT
>JAOXYA010000045.1:47321761-47338791 GCA_028565675.1 Sorex palustris | reverse complement strand
CTCTCTCTCTCTCTCTCTCTCTCTCTCTCTCTCTCACACACACACACACACACACACACACACACACACACACCTCTGCTCTGCTGTAATTAAACCTTGGCTTCTTGATGAGGCAGCTACATCTGTCTGGGTGTGCGCAGGCCACACCGGGCACCCGCCTGCCAAGCCAGCTGTGCCCGAGGGCTGCAGGGCCGGGGCCGGCAGGGGTGGGGTCCCACGAGGAGCTGGGGGTCCCAGGGTTCTGACCCCGGCCCCATGGACCTGCACCGTGGCCTCGCTCCCCCGAGGTCTCACCCCCTCTCTCCCTTCCCTTCTCTCCACAGCCGGGACCACGTACATCTTCGGGAAGGGGGGAGCGCTCATCACCTACACGTGGCCCCCCAATGACCGGCCCAGCACGAGGATGGACCGCCTGGCCGTGGGCTTCAGCACGCACCAGCGGAGCGCAGTGCTGGTGCGCGTGGACAGCGCGTCGGGCCTGGGGGACTATCTGCAGCTGCACATCGTAAGCCTGACACCCCCCTCGGCCCCCCCGCCACCCTCAGCGTCTTCTGCTTGTCCTCAAATATCGGGGCCCCCTCCAATTTCTGGGCCTTTGATTTCCTGCAGCTGGCTGAAATGCCTCCACATGGGGGGGGGATTCTGCACCTGGCTGTCGGGGCGCCCTGTGGATCATGCTGGCCCCGGGCAGCTCCCCCTAGTCTGTGCGCTGCCCCGGCCTGCTTCCTGCTCCTCTCTGTGGCCCCTCCATGGGCAGCCGCCCCCTTACCTGGGTCCCTTGGGGCTGGCCGCCCTGTCTGCCTCCCTCTCCCCTCTCCCCTCCTTCCGGGGGCCCTGCTCCTTCTCCTGCCCCCAGGCATCCAACTGGCTCCCCATTACCCTTATACTGCCCTTATACTGCCCCAACACCCCCTGCTTTCTGTAGGGCCTGCTGGCCCAGCCTTCCACATCGCCTTTTCAGGGGTCCCCGGTAGCACATTCCGCACCCCTAGAGCGAGGCAGGAGGGGTGCAGAGGGCTAGCCCCGGGCCAGTGGCGTGGACATGGCCCGCAGGGGTGCCCTGGCTGTGTGAGTGGGGCCGCAAGGCCTGTGAGGTGTGTGCTGGCGTAGTCAGGAGCAATCCCACCTGGGCCTGGGCTGGGCCTGGGGGAGGCCGTGTTTGAGGGGTCTGAGGCCTGCCCCACCCCCACTGTGATGCTGGACAGCTGTGCCTCCTCTGCTGAGTTCTGCCCTGCCCAGCCTCATTCTACACATCTGCTCAATGGCCACACCAGGGTCAGCAGTGGCCAGAGGTCTGGGAAGCCACCCACCCCCCACCTGCCGCCCCATGGCTCATCCCCCTGGGGCCTGGTGCCAGCTGAGTGGGGGTGCAGGGATCCCCAGTGCTGAGTGGAAAGGGCAGAGGCGGAGAGTGTGGGGGGAGGGTTCCTTCCTCTGCCTCCTGGCACCTCCTGGTGCCTGCCTGGGGCTGGGGTGCCTGGTGGGGGCAGGGCTGGGGGTCCTAAAGGAAGTGTGGGAGCCGTAGGGGTGGGTCCGCACTGAGAAAGGAAAGGGGCCCCCGCAGCCCCCGCCCCCCGGGCAGCCCCCAGCCCGTCTCCCCCGGAACCCCAGCAGCCCTCACCCCGCATCATTAGCAGCTCTCAGCGAGCGGGGAGGCGGCAGCAAAATAAGAGAACGGCAATTTGACGTTTCTAATAAAGCGTCGCTCCACTTTGCCAAATTAATTTTGACTCCCATAATTATTTGCTGTAGGAGCGGCCGCGTTCTCCCCACCGCCGCCTAATGAGGTAATTGGGGAATTAGGAATTAATGACTTTAACAGAAGTGACAACTGACTTCACGTCTGCGCAGCGAGCTGCCTCTCCCTGGCGTGCTCAGTTTCCAGCTCAGCGCCACCCGGGAAACCCAGGTGTCCTGCGCGCCAGCTGCTCAGACCTGCTCCGGCCACCTGGGGGCGCCCTCGAGCCCCCCAGGGAGGAACCTTGGGGGCGACCATCCCAGGGCTGATGCTATTCTGGGCGATGTTATTCCTAACAATAGTCGCAGGCAGCCCCCACTGGCTCCCCTAGTGTGCTGGGAAGCTGATCAACGGCTCCCCGGGGTGCTGCCAGCCTGGGGGTTGGTGGATGGGTGGGGCTTGCTAGTACGCTTCAGCAGCCCAGCCTCAGTTTCCCTGCTGGATGAGAGAGAGGAGAGAGAGGCTGTGACTGTGATTGGGAACGCGTGGGTGTGCATGTGTGTTTGTGTGGGATGTGGGAGATTGTTCCAGGCTCCGGAAGGAGAAAGTGGGCAGCTGTGGGGAAGAACCAGGGCCTTGTGTGAACCCCACTTCCCATCCCAGCGCCCCCAAGCCTCTTGGGCTTGTGAGGGGCTGGGAGGCGGCAGCCGAAGGGCCGTCCTTCTGAGAGACCCCTGGAGGCCAGTGTGTTCTGGGGTGTCCTGGAAGTGAGCTGGGCAGGGTTCTGTCCAGTGGCTCCCCGGACTAGCGGGCAAGGAGGAAAGAGCACTGGTTCTGGAGTCAGGTGGGCTGGGGTTCAGATCAGGGCTCCCTTTTCATGAGCTCTGAAAATGTGGGTACTACTCAGCCTCTCCTGAGTCTGTTTCTTTCTCAGACGGGGACCCCGTATGTGTCCTCGGAGGGTGGCCGGAGCCCAGGAGAGCATGTGCCTGATGTGATTTAGGGGTTCGGCATAGCGCTCCCTCTCACCTGGGCACCTTTGACAGAAGCCTTCCAGGGCTGTGTCCCCGGGGTGCTCTGCAGCGTGCCCTGTCTTGAGGCTGGAGTCTTGGGTCCAGAAGTTGCTCGCCCCAGTTTGCTTCCCTTCTCCCTGCCTCAGTTTCCTGTCTGTCCTCTGCCTGTCCCTTCCCAGGTCCCGGTCTCCACTCCCATTCCCCCCTGCTCTTAGCAAGTTCAACATTGTTTCTCCCCAGTCTCTCCCCACCCTTATCACCCCAAACATGTGCAGTGTAGGCCTCCACCCTTCCCTCAGTGACTGCAGGGGGGGTCGCCCCCACGCTCCACCCATCTTCTGGGGGACCTTGCTGTCACCTGCCTGCAGAGTCCTTCTCTGGCCTGGAGCCAGCTTCTCTCTTCCTGCCTCTGCACTCTGCTCCTGGGCTAGTCCCCGGCTTGGTCCTCATCCTGCCTGGCCAGGGCTCCCAGCAGAGGGGCGCCCCGACCTGCCAGGGCAGAAGGCTGCTGTGAGTCCTGGAAACTACCCCCCCATCTCCCTCCCTGGGATCCCATCAGGCTCTGCGGGCCCCCTGGCTTCCCCAACCTCTCTGAGTCCCAGGCCAAGCCCTATTGGGGAGCGGTGGGGGCAGGCCGGCGGGGTGCAGGAAGGGCAGAGGGGGCGCCGTGGCCGTGGCGTGGCAGGTGGAGCTGGAGTCCTGCGGGGCGCTGACCCCTCCCTACCCGTCCCTAGGATCAGGGCACCGTAGGGGTGATCTTTAACGTGGGCACGGACGACATTACCATCGACGAGCCCAACGCCATCGTGAGCGACGGCAAATACCACGTGGTACGCTTCACAAGAAGCGGTGGCAACGCCACCCTGCAGGTGGACAGCTGGCCGGTCAACGAGCGGTACCCGGCAGGTAGGCGGCGCCTGTGCCCGGAGCGGGGCGGGGCGGGCGGGCAGCGTGGCCTCTGATAGGGCCGCAGTGCACGGGGCGGGGCCAAGGGGATTTCCGGATGGGCGTGGCTTGCAGAGGGCGGGAGCAGGGGAGTAGCGGAAGGAGCCAGGGAGGGTTTGTGGGGCAGTCAGTGGTCAGTGGTACGTGGGAGCTTGGAGGTGGTCTGGGGAAGATGACGGCTAAGGGGGAGGAAGCGGGCTGAGCTCAGGAGACTGCAAGGCCGAGATGCAGCGTGGGGACGTGGGGAGGGGTGAAGAGATGACGGGGGTAGGGGAGAGATGATGGATTGGTGGAAAGGAGGCACCTGGGACAGAGGGGCAGGAGGAGGGCGGAAGGCAGCGGAGATCCTGAGGGATCCGCGGGCGGGGAGGAAGGACAAGCAAGGAAAGAAAGTTCTTCTGAGGTCCATGGCAGGAGCTCTAGGTCAGGGAGAGGTGAGGGCGGAGTCTAGTGATGGCCAGAGTGAAAGGCAGGGTGCCGCATCCTCCCTGAACATTGCTAGGCCTTGGGGACACCGGGGATCAGGGCACACCGTCAGTGAGGAAAGGTCTGGGGTTCAGGCCCGGTGTGACGCCTGTGGGGGCCCAGCCAGTCAGGGACAAACTGGGGTGTGAGGAGTATGGAGGTCCCACCTGCACAGACACTGCCAGCCGGGCTAGGGCACTGCTCGGCTTGCACCACGCTGCTCTCCATCTCAGAAGGGCACGGAGCAGTGTCTACATCAGCTGATGCCTGACGGGCTGGACCAGGGAAACGGGGGGTGGGGGGTTGGCTCCCCCCATCTCAAGCTGTCCCTTTGGAGCTCTGCAGGCCGGAAACCAGTTTGGAAGAGTCAGGCACGCCCGACCACGGGCCCCCCACCGGCCTGTGGCTATGTGTATGGGGTGGGCAGAGCCTCTGCAAAGGCACATTAAGGGGCTCAAGCTGAGCCTATTTCCTTCCTCAGCATGGCATCTGGTCTCCCGAGTATTGCTGGGGGTTCTGGAGGCTGCTGAGTCCCACAGGTGGCCTGGGTACCTCTAGCCCCTTACCTCCAGGGCCTAAGCTGTCCTGTATCCCTGGGCCCTTGCCTTGAACCCCTGGCCCAGTTGGCTGAGACTCACTAGAGAGGCCCCGGGGCTCCTGAGCATTGCTTGGAGTTCCCCTCTGCAAAGCAAACAAAGGCAGTGCGCCATGGCAAGCCATCTTAGCCTGCGCCCAGCCACCCGCTCTCAGGAATCCAGAGTCCCGATGGGTGATGGGTTGGGCGGCTGCTGTTCAATCTTGGGTCTCTCTGACAAACCCCATGACCCGAACTTCAGTCTCCATCTGCAAAGGGTCAGTACTGCTGTCCCAGCTAGCCAGGCCCTGAGTGGCCCCAGCACCACCAGGTATAGCTTTGGTACCTCCCAAGCACCTCACTATAATAAAGGAAAGAGGGCTGGGGAGGGGGGGAGCACAGTGGCAAAGTACTTGCCTGTCTGTGTGGGATCGAGTTCTGTCCCCGCACCTCAGAAGATTAAAAACAAAACAAAGAAAAGTGCCATCAAGCTATAAAACGGCATTGCTGAACCTTCACCATGTATGACAAAATGACAGAAGTGAATATGAAACAGCTACAGATGCATGATTCCAGTTACACGCTATCCCAGAGAAGGCAGAAATGCCAACAGTAAAGCAGTCATGGAAGGGCCCAGAGTGCCTGTCTCGCGAGCCAACGGTCATGGGTTCGAATCCCCTGCGCCTTACATGCACAGAGCGTGATTCTGGCAGCAACACCCTCTCAGCTCCCTGACACTAGAAGCGATTTCTGGTGACACCTCAGCCAGATATGTGTGAGCCCCCTCCACACACACACACACCCTGTGGACACAGCAACTCAAAAGTCTAAATGCTGGAACCGTATGCTGTGTGCAGCAGAGACCCTTCGAATAGCTCCTCTGAGAACCGTGTGCAGCTGCAAAGCAGACATACATCCTTGCCCCTGCCTCTCAGGACACCCCGACACACACACAGGCAGTCATAGATGCACATGGCATACGGACATGCAGACTTACAGATGCACATATGAACAGACACCAGCACATGCACAGAGACACAGCACACACCATGCACACAGAAGCCGAGCAATGCACACGAGGTCTGCTGGGACCACTTGCCATCCTCGCCCCCACTGCTAAGTCTCTTGTCTCAGATGTCCGGGACCATCTTTTCTCGTGCCTGACCCCAGGATCAGAGCATGTGTGCCCTTTCAAACACACACACGCTGTGTGGCCATCCATGGGGGTGCTCAGCCACGCACCGTCCACCATCGTGCATGTTACCGAACCAGGTGTTCAGTGGGGAGGGGGTCCAGATTCCCAAAGAGAATCAGTTCGACTTCCGCTGCGGGGGGGGAGGGGAGCCATCAGCCCACCCAGACGTAGCACACGCACACGTGCACTCATACATATAAACGCATCTAGAGCCAGGACATGGGAGCTGTGTGCAGGCAGGTGCTGGCACTGGGGGAGGAAACAGGCTGGGTCGGGGAGCACGGTGAGTTGGGGGTGATTAGCTGGCGGGTCCAGGGAAGAAGGGGCAGGTGGTCTGCACAAAGGGTCTGAGGGGCTCGGGAGGAGCTGGGTGGCACAGTGAGGTGCAGCAGAGGTGCCTGTGGGGAGGGAAGGGAAGGGAAGGAAGGGGTGAGTGGGGGCGGGTCCAGCTGGTTCTGGGGCATCACCCATGCTGGCACGGTGACAAGGCCAACTGGCCCCCTGAGGGAAGTGGCTGGGGGTTCCTGGACAACAGGGGAAGTGGGCGGAAGGGTCAGGAGTGGGGGGGAAACCGGGAGTCGAGTGTGGGAAGTAAGGGGAGCTGAAACGGCTTGGAGAAGTGCTTTAAACCCCCGTTAAATGCGTGTACCGGGCCACCCCCTTAAATGCCACATAAAGCCCCACTTAACCTGCCCCACTTCTAAAGCCCCTCTAAACGCAGCTCCCGGCTGGGCCTCCAAGGCCCCCCGCGCCCCCTAACTTAAACCCACTAAACACCCACCTTGCCCCACTTCGGCAGGGGGAAGGACCAGGGCATCATCGCCCAGCCCCGAGAAACACGGTGCACCCCTGACCTTTGACCTTCCAGCTGCCTTTTCTCTCCACCCCTTTTCCTTTTCTCTGCTGCCCTCTTTTCCTTGGGTTGCACCTGCCCCCCAGGGTGGGCACCCCGGGAGGGGGATGGGAGGACAAGGGACCCCGTGTTTCTCCTGCCGTGGGTGCAGCCCCTCTCCACCGGACGTGGCCGCTGACGCCTGCGAAACGCATCAGTACTTTTCTAACTCCTTTGGACTTCCGCCGCCTGAGAACCTACTGTCTTTCTAAACTTTTCCAAGGAAACTTTGATAACGAGCGCCTGGCGATTGCTAGACAGAGAATCCCCTACCGGCTTGGTCGAGTAGTAGATGAGTGGCTGCTCGACAAAGGTAATTAACCAGAATTAATGAATGAATTAATTAACTTTAAAAACACGAACTTAAAGGTGCAGAGCGCTCTCCCATCCGCCTCCCGTCCCCGCCCACCCCCTGTGAAGGGACGATTGTCCAGCCCAGACGCCCCCTTCCTCTCTGGGTCTGTGCCTTTTAGAGTGGGACTTTGGGGCCAGAGTTGGGGGGGGTCCTAGAGGAGAGAGACTCCGGGATCACTTTCTAATCCTGGGCCCGCAGGCTGTGGAAGGCAGCTGGGGAGGGGGTGTCAGCTCAGAGGTTTGGGGTGACCCACAGAGGCCTGTGGAGCTCAGAAAGGGGGGTGCTGAGGCAGAGAGAGCCCGAGGGGTAGGAGGGCTGCCCTCGGGCAGGGGTGAAGGGCAAGGGGGCTCCGATCTACAGGAAAGGACCCCCACCCCATCACAGGGGGCCGTGACCCCCGATTGGGCCATCCTGGTCTCCAAGGCCGCAGCGGGGACAGAGGGGGCCGAGCAGGGCGACAGGCCGAGGGAGCCCGTGGGGTGTCTGGGCTGAGCTGGAAGGCTGCGGGGCGAGAGGGGGGCTGCTCTGTACCTCTAAGGCTAAACCTCCACCTAACCAGCTGATAACTGTGCTTCTAAATGTCCCCGGGGCCTGCCCCAACTAAAACCCCCACGTAACCTCCAGCCCCCCCCCACCGGCGGGGACTAAACACGCTGATAACCAGTTGTGATAAACCCATAACCGGACAAAAAGTTAAAGGGACTGAGATGCCAGGCTGCTCTCTCCAGGGGGCGAACTTTAACCCTTTGAGGAGTTCACGGACGGAGGGCGGGCTCCCCCCACTCTCCAGATCAGAGAGGCCCAGGGAGCCCCTCGGGCTGAGGCGGGACCACCTGTGAGCCCCAGGGTGGGGAGCCCGGTGGGGGCGGGAGGGGGAGCTCCGGAACCCGACTGCCTCGTTCTGGGTCTCTTCCAAAAAGCACCGGATCTTTCTGGAAGATCTGCCCCACATCCTCCCTGTGCGGGAAGACGGGGCAGCAGACGGTGACTGGACTGTCAGGGCCAGCCTTGGCGGTGTTCAGACCTGCCGTCGTGCCCCGGGCGAGGCTATCGGGCCTCCGGGGCTGCAGGGACGTGGGTTTGTTCAGGGCGCTGAGGTCACCTCTCCATTTATTTCTCCATCCCCACCCTCAATCTGTAAGGTGTGGGGGTGCAGAGCAGAGGCCGAGGGGTCCCAGGGAACTGCGGTCACAGGTGGGGCCTTCCTCAGCCCGGGGCAGGGGGCAGGGCCCGCAGCACCTAACGCTAAACCAGAGCTCTAACGAGGCGCTAACCAGAGGCTAACGAGGGCTAAGTCAGGTCTTAAACCCCCAGCACCAGCAGCTCAGGTCCGCGGGAGCAGGGGCCACGTAGCCGTCCCTCTGCCTCCCCCGCTCCCCAACCAGCCCCACCAAAACCAAAGCTAAATCTAAACTTAAACATAATAAACGTCTTTTCTAAAAAACCAAACCAAAGCAACAAACTCAGAGGGTTAAACCGCCCCCAGATCTGCTAAACTGAACTGCACAGCCACCCCGCGGGTGCCCAGGCGGCCGGAGCGTTTATGGGTGGCTGTCAGTGAGTGAGCGAGCGCGAAGCAGGTCCCTTTAACATTTTCCATCTCCGCTTGCACCCCAGGAGGGAGGTGGCCTCTGCCCCCCTCCAGGGCAGCGTGCCTGGGGGGTTGGGGGTCCAGGTGGCCGGAGGGCAGAGGGTCTGGAGGGGGGCTGGGTGGGCAGACAGGGGTGCGGCTGCTCCTGATCTCTCGCACGCTGCTACTCCACCCACCTACCCGCCCCTCTGTCTGTCTGTCCGTCCGTCCATCCGTCCATCTGTCTGGCCTCCTCCGCCCTGACCACCTCTGGCTGGGAGGCGTTTGCTCTGTCTGCCTCTGTCTGTCTGCTGCTTCCGAGGGGCCCACGGCTCGGGGCTGGACACCGGGGTGGGAGGATGGATGGGGAGCAGAGGGCGAAGGGGGGGTCTAATGGAAGGAGGAAGGGGAAATTCAGGGCTTGATGTCCCCCAGCAGGAAAGCCAGGGGGAGGGGAAGGTTGGAGGCATGAGCATGGAGGAAGGGGCAGCGCCCCCCCCACGCCCCCATCCCCCTGTGCCCTGCTGACCCTCGCCCGGGTCCCCCGGGGGCTGTGCCTGTGGCTGACAGGACTTTCCCTCCCGTGTCTGTCTCCCCCTGTGCCCTGCCCGCCCCCTCCACCGGCTGGTTTCCATTCCCTGCCCCTCCCGTGTGTCCGCCCGCCCCCAGGCCGCCAGCTGACCATCTTCAACAGCCAGGCCGCCATCAAGATCGGGGGCCGGGACCAGGGCCGCCCCTTCCAGGGCCAGGTGTCCGGCCTCTACTACAACGGACTCAAGGTGCTGGCGCTGGCCGCCGAGAGCGACCCCAATGTGCGGACCGAGGGCCACCTGCGTCTGGTGGGGGAGGGGCCGTCCGTGCTGCTGAGCGCGGAGACCACAGCCACCACCCTGCTGGCCGACATGGCCACCACCATCATGGAGACCACCACCACCATGGCCACTACCACCACCCGCCGGGGCCGCTCGCCCACGCTGAGGGACAGCACCACGCAGGTGAGCGTCTGGAGTACCCATGCCCCCAGACACGCAGCAGGTTTGCAGGGGTGAGACTGCAGTCCTCTGGCTGCTCGGGAGCTGGGCCGCCCCTTCAGGGGGACTGCAGGCCCCTTGGGGGCCTGGGGGGTCCCCAAGCCTCCAGTCTGCTTGGGCCTCTGTCTAGCTGGTGGGCTTCTTGGGGCGAGTGGGAGGGAGGGGAGTTCTGGGGGACACAGGCCAGGCCTGGCGCTCCTGCTGCTCGGAGTCACATGTCCTCTGTCCCTGTCCCCGTGCTGGCCGGGGAAGCCTGGCAAAGCCCCCACCGTCCAGCCTCCCACACTGGGGTGGTCTGGGAGCAGTCACGGGGGGCCAGGCATGCTGCTCTGGCTTTCACAGCCCCCATGCCAGGCCTCGCCAGGAGACCCCACACAGGCGGGGGGAGAGAGTGGGCCAAGGAGGGGTCCCGGCTGAGCTGGACACGGCCCCACTGGGAGGCCGGCGTAAGGCTGGGGAGCAGAGTTCACTTGCCTTCCAGGCGGCTCTGCAGCTAGGGGTGCAGGAGCAGGCAGGAGGGGACCCCCACAACTCTCCACCCAGACCCCCTGATCCCCACTTCAGCTGGGTCTCCTGTACCCCAAATCTGCCCTTGCCTGGGTCTCTTCCCTCCCTGCATGGGCACCTCACCCCCATACACACACACACACACACACACACACACACACTCATCCTGGGGATTTTCTCTCTTTGCAATTAGGAGGAGAAAATGCTGACAGAGTCGGCTCCCGTCGCCATGGCAACCAGAGCCCTAATTACTGTACAGCTCAGGCTCTGGGAAGGGGGGTGGGTGAGAAAGAAGGGTGAGGGGGTGCCCCCCCAGGAACTGCTTCCCCCCTGCCCATGGAGGCTCCAGAGACTCCCTCCCCTATGCCTCATCTTCCCATGGTCGGGGTCTGTGCCCCACCTCCTGGGCACCCCAGGCATGAAGGCAAACCCTTCCACTGCGGTATGGGGATCCCTCGTCTGGGGGAGCCTTGTCCAGCTGTGTCCAGCCTCTCCCCTCCATCCCACCTCCCGCACAGTGCACCAGGGCTCTGTCCCCTGGACCAGGCCACACCTCAGGAGGCGATGTGGAGGGTCCCCGACCCACCCCAGCCCCCTCTTCCTTCCCTGCCCCTCCTCTCACACCCCAGAACACAGATGACCTCCTGGTGGCTTCGGCCGAGTGTCCGAGCGACGACGAGGACCTGGAGGAGTGCGAGCCCAGTACTGGTGAGAGCCTCTCCCCCCTCCCCCGCCCGGCCCCCCGCTGCTGGGAGGGGGGCGACATCCCAGGCCCTGCCCACCCCCAACCCCCCAGAGGCCCCTGGACAGGCAGATGCCACCCTTCAGAGGTAGTGAGGTGCTTAGCTTGGGGTTCCTGGGTCAAGGGTGGAGAGTGCCGGGAGAGGGATGGAAACTTTTCCCCAGAAAGAGGAGTCACTGCAGTTCTCATGAGTCCTGAAGCAGGGGAGGGTTGGGAAGGTGGGCGGGGGTCCTGGTCTAGGAACTACAACTCCCATCAGCCCCTGCGACACTCCCATCAGCCCCTGCCGGAAGGTCTCTGGTTCATTCTCAAAAACAGGCGTCTCCTCGTTTCTGCACCGCCTCTTCCCGGGTTTCAGCGGGGTGTCTGGTCATCTGGGCCCAAAACTGCCAGGGCTGCCAGGGCAGTGACTGGGAGTGTGTGGGTGGGAGGTGCCCTGTGGCCACGGCCGGGTCCCCTGGGAAGATCGGACCTGAATCCTGGCCTAGATTTCTAGCTGCCTCCAGCTGGGTGGGGAGGGAAGGACCTTCAGTTGGGGGGAGGGTGGGCTTCCGGGCCTCTGCAGACCCCAGAGCAAGGGCTACTGATGGCCGCGGGGTGTGGGGCACCAAGGCCGGTGCCTCTTGCTTGCCCCGCAGGTTGGGGGCGCTGCAGGGAGCTGAGGGCCTGCTGTCCGCCGTGGACAGGGCAGGGGTGGACAGGAGGTGGCGGAGCCAGGTGCCTCGGTGAGGGGCCGGGATGAGACCCGGGTACTTCCAGCCCCCACGCTTTGCACTGTCCTAAGGGCAGCTGGGCTGATGGTAGCAGATGCTGGAGTTGGGGGCAGGGCTGGGCAGCGAGGCCAGACACTTGCTGTGAAACTGGCCAGGAAGGTCTGGGGGGACCGGGGGGGGGTGTCTTTGAGCCCCAGAGGAGACACCTTGGCCACGTGCCGGGGTGGGGGCTGCAGTTGTGGGGGAGGCGGCCGATGGGTGGTAAGGTCCAAGGGCTGGAGGCCTTGGCAAAGCTGCAGTTTCCAGACACAGACGGACTCTCATTCCTCTCTGTCCCTCTCAGCGACCAGAGCCAAGGGGGCATCATTCCAGCAGTCGGGGTGCAGAGGCCTGGTGGGGGGTGGGGGTGGGACTGCAGGCTGCAGGGCGCCCCTCTGCCAGGCCTGTCACTCACTCTACCTGAGACTGGGGACTCTGAGAAATGGGGGTGACTCAGTGCCAGTGCCCACATCTTTACACTAGGACCCCTGGGGTGGGGTTGCCAGGTCCCCTGGAACAGGACTGGAACGGGCAGTGGAGGCGTGCACAGTGCTACCCCAGTGTGTGCGGGGCCAGACTCTGGGCCCCAAGGTGGGGGTCCGGGAAAGGAGACCCCAAGTGTGTGTACAGGGAGGCTGTGTGGGGTCATGTAATGGGAGAGGTAGTGGTCACTTTCCTGGGTCCTGGCACAGAACTAGTGTGTGAGGATGGAGGGGTGGAGGGGGCTAGAAAGGGGGGATTCAGGACAGGCTGGGGGGGCTTTATAAATAAGGGGAGTGGGGCTGGAGTGATAGCACAGCGGGTAGGGGATTTGCCTTGCATGTGGCTGACCCAGGTTCGATTCCCAGCATCCCATATGGTCCCCGGGCATCGCCAGGGGTAATTCCTGAGTGCATGAACCAGGAGTAACACCTGTGCATTGCCAGGTGTGACCCAAAAAGCACAGCGGCAGGGCGTTTGCCTTGCACGCAGCCAACATGGCCGACCTGAGTTCGATTCCTCCACCCCTCTCGGAGAGCCCGGCAAGCTACCGAGAGTATTCGATATGCCAGACACAGTAACAACCCAAAAAGCAAAAAAAAAAAAAAAAGAAGGGGAGTGAGTTGGAGATGGGGTGCTTGCCTTGCATGTGGCCAACCCTGAGTTCAATCCCTGGCATCAGATATGGTCCCCAGAGCCGCACCAGGAGTGACCCCAGAGCGGGAAGTAAGCCCTGAGTACCTCCAAGTGTGGTCCAAAAAACAAACCGGGCTGGAGCAATAGCACAGCGGGGAGGGCGTTTGCCTTGCATGCGGCAGACCCGGGTTCGATTCCCAGCATCCCATACAGTCCCCTGAGCACTGCCAGGGGTAATTCCTGAGTGCAGAGCCAGGAGGAACCCTGTGCATCGCCAGGTGTGACCCAAAAAACCACAAACCAAAGCAAAAAAAAGGAAAAAAGAAAAGGGAGAGTAGAGTCATGCGGGAGCCCCTGGGAAACAGGCGGAAGCCACCATGGAACAGGCGGAAGTCTAGGCGAAGGCACCCCTCGGTGAGGCAACGCTGGCAGACACCCCCAGCGGGAGCCCCACATCGGGACTTCACTGTGGCTAAGGGGGAGCCCTGCCTCTGCCTGACCTTCAAGCTGGGCCTGGGGGTCTCCCTGCCCCCACCATTGGCAAGCCCACTAAGGGCGTTAGACAGGAGGGCATTTGGACCCCCAACCGCTTCTCACTGCCACAGCCGGCCTGACCCCCCCAGGCTGTGGCACAGCCCCCGCGGGCATCTGGCTGGATCCGGAACCCCGTGGGAAATGCACCCCCGGGCTGACACACAGGCACATCCGGGTCCCCGCCCACGTCTGACCGTGGCCCTTCCCAGACTTCTGGCAGCGCCTGAGTCTGCCTCACCACACACGCGTCGACACTGAGTCGAGCACACGCCATCTGCCTGCAGCACACACAGGGGCGTAGAGACAAGCACATGTTCCACCCAGACATGGCTGGGGAGTCCCAGCAGCACTGCACATGCATGTTTGAGCTGCACCCCCCAGTGGCGCGCTGGCACTCCGAGCCCCTCGCGGCCTGTGTCGGGGCCGGCAGCTCTGGAGCTGCCCCCCAGGACTCCTCACCAGGGCTGCTATCAGATGCCACATGGGGCCCAGGCAGCGGGTCTTCAGGACACTTGCATGCGGGCCAGAGATAGCATGGTGGGCAAGGCACTTGCCTTGCGTGCGGCCAACCCAGGTTTGATCTCCGGCACTCATATGGTCCCTGAGCCTGCCAGGACAGATCCCTGGGCATTGCCAGGCATGGCCCCCAAACAAAAACAGACACAAACAGATGTGCATAGCTCAGATGCACGGGGGCATGTGCTGGCCCCACCCCCAGGCAGGCTCACATACGGGTGCACATCCCAGGGGCGTACACGGATATGCTCAATCCTGCTCTCTTCCAGCACCAGGCACATCCTGCACACGCTCCCACAGTGTGTGCTCAGCCCGCCACAGACACACTCGGAACCAGTGAGGCGCACGCGCAAC
This sequence comes from Sorex palustris, assembly GCA_028565675.1. Lineage (NCBI taxonomy): Eukaryota > Metazoa > Chordata > Mammalia > Eulipotyphla > Soricidae > Sorex > Sorex palustris. The sequence goes on along the minus strand of JAOXYA010000045.1, from coordinate 47,324,552 downwards.
CTCGCACATACCAAGCCCATAACCTCACCCAAGTCCTGCACACGTGCCCACACCCAGCATTCACAGCATCTTTTCACACGTGCTCCCCGTGTGCGGGGCCACATGCCTGCAGATTCCCGCTATGGCCTCAGCCCAGGTAAACGCCATCCTATGGATGAGCCAGCGAGTGTACCCCTCCAAAGGAGCATGGCGCCACGGTACCCATGGCAAGGCTCCCACCCACCGCCCAGGGAACCCCCAATAACTCAGCCCGACACAGGCTTCATTTACATGACACACTCACACACTCATGCCCATATGCTGACACACACATTCAGAGACACGGCCAGGCTCAGAAACACTCATTCACACTCAGTCATACTGAAGACACACTCAAACATACATCACTAGGGGCTGGAGCGATAGCACAGCAGGTAGGGCGTTTGCCTTGCACGCGGCCAACCCGGGTTCGAATTCCAGCATTCCATATGGTCCCCTGAGCACCGCCAGTAGTAATTCCTGAATGCAGAGCCAGGACTAACCCCTGAGCATTGCTGGGTGTGACCCAAAAAGCAAAAAAAAAAAAATACATTACATTCAGGGCTCATACTGAGACACAGTCATAATCATATTCAAGACACACACTCAACCATACATCACACTCAAGACTCACACTCAGACATTCTTACTCACATTCTCACACTCACAGACACTCAGGCTGATTCATACCTAGGGACACACAGCACAGAGACACTCCTGTGGAGATACACACTCATGTTCACGCACTCTCAGGTATGCTCACACACTCAGATACATCTGCACTTAGGTATGCCCTCATACTCAGACATACACTTACACTTACACTCATATACCCGCACTCTCAGACACACTTATGCTCAGATACACCTACACCCAGACACTCACACTTAGGCACACCCACACTCAGACTCATATTCAGATACATCCACACTCAGGCATACACTCAGACACTCAGACACACTCATGCTCAGGCACACTCCTGTAGGCTCAGACACACCTACACTCAAACTCATACTCAGATACACCCCTCAGACATACACTTACACGCAGGCAAACTCACACACCCACACTCAGGCACACACTCAGGTATGCTCAAACATGCGCACTCAAATACACTCATATTCAAAACACCAGACACACTTATCCTCAGATCTACACTCAGACACACATTCAGATACACATTTAGATATATTCAAACACACATGCTCAGACACTCACACTCAGATACACTCATACTCCAATACACACTCAGACACATTCAGACAAACTCATGCTCAGGCACACTCAGGGATGCTCAGACACACACTCAGATACACCCACACTCAACACAATCATACTCAGATATACACTCATTCAGATACACTCACGCTCTGGCATATATTCATACTTAGACACACACTCAGATATGCTCAGACATACTCATCCTCATACCCATACACAGACACACAGTGCGACACACACTCATACTCGGGTACATGCTCAGATACAAGGTCAGACACCTTATACTCATACTCAGTACACGCATTCATACTCAGAGACATGCTCATGCACACTCAGGTATGCTCAGACCCTCACATTCAGATACACCCACATTCAAGCCCTCAGGCAGACTCATACTCAGATACACCCAGCCAAACACACATCCACAGATCCACACTGAGACACAGTCACATTCAGACACACATACTCAGGCACACTCCAGTATGTTCAGACAACCACTCTCAGATACACCCAGACTCATATAGACACACAGTCAGACACAGACTCATACTCAGGTACACACTCAGACAAGCAGATATAGACTCATACTCAGATTCAGGCACACTCAGGTGTGCTCAAACACACACACACACACACACACTCAGATACACTCATTCAGATACCCCCAGTCAGACACTTATCCTCAGATCCACACTCACACTCAAACACTCATACTCAGATTCACACTCAGACACACATGCTCAGGCACACTCAGGTATTCTCAGGTGCTCACACTCAAATACACTCATACTCAGGTCCATACTCATGCTCAGATAAACCTACACTCAGGCAACTTAGGTATGCTCAGACACATATACTCAAGACACACTAATACTCAGATCCATAATCATACTCAGATGTATTCACACTTTGACACACATTCATACTCATATCTTCACTTTGACACACACATTTACACTCAGATATATACTCAGACCCACACTTAGATATACCCACATTAAGACAGTCTCATACTCAGATATAGACACACTCAGACTCAGATACACACTCAGACATACATTGAGACACACACTCATGCTCAGTACACCCACTCTAAGACACATACTCATGCTCAGATACATTCACACTTAAACACACTCTTGTGCTTATACATTCATACTCAGATCCACCCACACTTAGACACACTCATGCTCAGACACACACTCATACTCAGATACATCCACACTCATACTCAGATCCACACTCTGATAAACTCATGCTGAGGCACATTCATGCTCAGATATACTCACACACATACACTCAGACATACCCTCAGGCACACACATTCAGATAGAACCACACTCTGTCACTGTCATTGTCCTCCCGTTGTTCATCGATTTTATGGAGTGGGCCCAGTAACGTCTCCATTGGAGACTTTGTTTTTACTGTGTTTGGCATATCGAATACATCATGGGTAGCTTTCCAGGCTCTGCTGTGCGAGTGAGATACTCTCGGTAGCTTGCCAGGCTCTCCGAGAGGGGCGGAGGAATCCAACCTGGCTCGGCTGGGCCGG
>JAOXYA010000045.1:47286999-47313107 GCA_028565675.1 Sorex palustris | reverse complement strand
AAATCATGGTAAAATCCCAATAAGCAGGGGTAAAGTGACAGATTCTCAGATGCACAGTAGTACAAATCAGATTTGTAGTAGATCGGATTACCAAAATAATTCAACTTCTTTACTCTGATGACTTGAATTATTTTGTGTTTAACCTTCCACATACATAGAGTGGTAGACTACCAAACCACAGGGTGATCATTTCCCATTAAAATTTTACAATGGAATAATCTGTGGCTAAGTGACTTTGGTAAAGTCACACAGAAAAAAGCACTTACAATACTAATTGCAGATTGATGGTTTTTCCAGAATTTGCTTTTACATTTGCTTCAGTCAGTAAAGAAACCTAAATTTCCTAAAGAACCTAGAACCAACCAATATACAAGAGACTCAGAAGTTGTAATTTCCATGGTTTGAAGCAGAGACCCAAAGTAAAGCAAGTAATTTGCACAGGTGCTCAGTAGCCCTTCAATTCACCTTATGTAAACAGAAACCACCCTTAACGTAGTTTCACGCTGCCTACCTAACCCAGCTGTGAGTCCTTTCTCTTAAAGACATTTTTTTTCTCAAATTTTTGGTAGTTTCTAAACAGAAAAGACAAAACAGGAGCGAATGATGAACTTACTATTCTACATAAATTATAAAATATCTTTAAACATGGCCTGAAATATTGTCTAGTTCTCATAAAAAATATCTTCTCTTTGTCAACACGCTGCAAATTTAGTCACATTGAACAAAATTTCAAGTGAAGCACCACAGATATTGTTTGATTGAAAGCTAACTCAGAAGCTCCATCACATCTTCCTAGGAACTGAAAACCATTCATTGGAAAGGGGTCCAAAACCAATTAGTATACTACCTTCACTGGCCCTTATTTGTGGTAGAAGGAAGCCTATTCTATTTGTCTCATCATGAAAGAAATTATTCATGCCAATTTGATTCCTTTAAGTGGGAGAGAGATTCTAATATATGTTGCATGGATTACATCAAAATAGCTACTTTTAATACACCAAAACAGAAAAGACTTGTTTTTGAAGGAGGAGATTATGCCTTTTCTATCTGTCTATCACAAGCAAAAGTATAAACCTAACCAGTTCTGGAAACTGAAGTCAACTGGCCTCATTGCTTCTTCCTCGGGATCCAAGAACACAAATACCCCTCTTCTGTTACAGAGATGGGAGTTACATACAAAGAAAACTGCACCAACTCTGTTTTGGACTCTCAGTGTATTTGAACTTGATGGGTTTTCTATTTTAAAAGTGAGGAAATTGGGGGCTGGAGCCATAGCACAGCAGGTAGGGCGTTTGCCTTGCACGCAGCCAACATGGCCGACACAGGTTCGATTCCCAGCATTCCATATGGTCCCCCGAGCACCGCCAGGAGTGATTCCTGAGTACATGAGCCAGGAGTAACCCCTGAGCATCGCCGGGTGTGACCCAAAAAGCAAAAAAAAAAAGTGAGGAAATTGACACCCAATGAGGGGACTTCATGATTTGTCCCAGTTAAGAGCTAATTTAAACCGGGTAAGTATTCACTCCACCCTCTTACCCTAGCCCACACCTTCATTCCCTTTTTCATTTTGCAAATGAATTCAATATGTGGTCAAAGATATTTCTGAACAATACGGAAAGCATAACAAATTCATGTAACACTAGTGAAAATTGTTTTAATCATACCAAGTGAAAACCAAAAGGGAGTGGAAAAGAAATAGGCATATCCTGTTTTGTGGTTAATAAAAGGTAATAACCTTAGCATGAACCTTCTTTCTTAAGATTCGTAGGCTCTAAATCAGAACTTCAACTAATTTGGAACCTTACGTCTAAATAGCCTTGAAATCCCCTGCAGTAGATTAGGAAAGAGATAGAAATGAATTGGTCTCATTTTCCTTTCACTGATCCCTAAGACTTCCAAAAATAATACTCCAGCCCAGCTGTTCAGTAAGACCTTTAGTTTATTTTGTAGTTAGTTGAAGACTATAAATTAAATTCAGCACTGTGAGGAAGAAATGTCAATCCTTCCAAATTCAACATTGAGAAGTCTTTCTTGTTTTTCTACTAGATGGATCTTTGACCCAGGATCCCCCAGCTTCAAAGATGAGGAGCCCAGAAAAAAAGTGGGGGTTCCATTCTAAAATGGTTCACGCTGGGCCAGAGTGATAATATGACGAGTCAGATGCTTGCATACAGACAACCTGACTTCAATCCCTAGGCCCTGTATGATCCCCACAGAGGCACAATGAGTCCACCAGAAGTGATCCCTGAGCACAGAGTCAGGAGTAAGCCCAGAGCACTAAGAGGTGTGACCTAAAAACCAAAACCTAAAATAAAATGATTCACACTAAGATGGCCAGCATTTTGTTTATTGTTTTTTATCTCCGAATACCTAAGCAGAAAGAGTCTGAGAACTCAGTGATTGAGGTGACACCAGGCTCAGGCCCTCCTGCCCTTCGAAGGAGTGCTCTTGTATCCTGAGTGGACAGCTGAAGGAGAGGACCACTGGCTCCATTCCACCAAGTGTTTCCATCATAGACCCACAGGTTCTGAGCATGAAGTAACCAGGTCCTGCCACCAAATACCATTTCATTGACTTCTGTGATATTTATTCTGCTTTTAATGCTGAACTTTGTCCTTTTCAAGTAAAAGACTCAGGCAGGAACACACAGAAACTTTAATTCTGAGTCCACAATCAATTATGTCATCAGAGAGATGAGTAGCTTAGACATAACACCTAATTGTTTCCAAGCTTCAATTCTTTCATTAATAAGATGAAGAGCACTAAACTTCTATGTGGCCATTTCCAGTTCTTTCCAGAAAGGATTGGCCAATTCTAGTTCTTTTCAGAAAGGATTTTGTCAGGGAATAAGTTGCAACTGTGGAAACAGTATGCTTTCGTTCCTGCCCTACCCACTAGGCTCTCCCCAGTGCTACTTTTTTGTCCATCTCTCCCCAGTGCTACTTTTTGTCCATTTGTAAGTAAAAATGTCAACTTTTTATCTACTGTTTTACAATCATGTGATAGTCTTTCTTTCTTTCTTTCTTTCTTTCTTTCTTTCTTTCTTTCTTTCTTTCTTATTATGGAATCACTGTGAAATAAACAGTTACAAATGAAATGGTTAGGTTTTAGTCATGCAGTGCTCCAGAATCTGTTCCTTCACCAATCTACATATCCCACCACCAATGTCCCCATTTTCCTTCCCATCACCCCCCACAGCCTGCCTTTGTGGCAGGCACTTTTAGAAGAGATAATGGGACCAAGTCCCCTTTATATACCAAAAAGGAAAAAGTTGGCATAAGAAACATCCATTTTCCTGTTTCCGCTATCCATCAGAAACTTTTAAATTTAGAAACTTGCTTCTGACGTTCCTACAGTCCCCACACAAGAGATGAGAGTTCACCACAGATTTTCACTGGCTTTGTTTAGGAAATATTTAAACAACAAAAGTCAACAAGGTGTTTCCTCTTGAACACAGACAAAAACAGCAAATGAGTTAAGACTATCTCCAGTACAGAGCACTTCCTAGGTGTATGTTGCAACCTTTTCTTGGAAATAGTTCCAACTCTACTTTCTGGGGACTGCAAGTGAGATCCCATATCAAATCCTTCCCTGTTTTGGTTAAGGAAGAAATTGATGGATGTTGTGTAAGAAAGAGTGTTGTATGTCAGTGTGTGTGAGGCGGGCGGGAGGGCGAGGCAAATGCAGATACATATTAAAGACACGTAACTCGGGACCGCGAGCAGGCGGCTGGCAGCCAGCGGCTCCCGCGGGGGCGGGCGGGCGGCCAGGAGGAGCAGGGGGAGGGGGCATTGCCCGCGGACTGCGGGGGTCATTTCCCTGCCCTGCTCCCCCACTTTTTTTCTCTCTTTGTTAACAAATGTGTCTGAGTCTTGGAAAAAAAACACCCCAACCCGGAAATGTGTGGGAAAAGAAAACAAAAACTTTCCAAATCCCAACCGTCCTGTGCCAGTTTGTTGGGGTGATGGTCCAGCATCTGGGCCCAGATGGGGGACTCAGGAGAGCTGGTAAGTAGGCGCCGAGGTTTGGGGCTGAACAGGGCCTTGGGCGTCTCTGGGAACCTGTCTTGTCCCAACCCAAGTGTCTGCAGGGTGGAAGACGGTGGGAGAGAGCCCCTCCCAACTCTAGAGATGCTGGTGTCTGGGCTTGGTTCTGCGCAGAGCATCCGGTTGACCCCTGAAAGCCAAGCGGATCTGCACTGCGGGGGGGCAGGTGGTGGTACTTCCCGGGGCTTGCGGGGGAGACGGCAGGACGGCAGGGCTCCGTGGCCACGTGCAGATTCGCCTCCAGTTCAAATTTCAGCCTTGCCCCTTCTGTCTCTGGGGTTTCCCCGCTGTCCCCCAATCCATTCTGAGGACAGCCCCTAGTGGGTTAGATGGGGTGCAACCCGGCTGGCCATGGTTCCTAAAACAGAGCTTAAATCCATTGACTGCATTATGAACCTGCCAAAGCAGGAGCCTGTGATCTCGCGAGAACTTTACGTGGCTTCGCGAGAACTGCTCGTGGCTTCATGAGATCGAGAACTGTCCGTGGCATCGCGAGAACTTCCCCCTGGCCTCGTGAGGTCGAGAACTGTCATGGCCTCATGAGGACTGTCCATGGCTCTGCGGCCGGGAGGAAGCGGGGGTCGGGCGCGTGGGCGAGACTTCTGCACCTCCTCGCTGCTTGAGGGGGCTCCCCTCCCCCGTCCTCCCCCCAACTCTCTTCCTCCCTAGCCTCAAGGGTACCTTCACCAGAGGTAGGCGCAGGGAGCCGTGGAACCAATTCCTTCTGGCATTTTCCATGTCAGGGCCGGGCTCTCTCGGTCCTCTCGGGCATCGGCTCTCAGGACTCCTGTCCCCCCTTCTTTCTCTCGGTTCCGGGGTGAAGCTTATGTCTTTGACCCTTGGGGGTGTGCTCCCAGGGGCCCCAGAGTCGGTCCTCGGGGGACTGAGCACCGCCCCGGACTGGCCCCTGGGAGGCTCTGCACGCCCCGTCTAGCCACAGCTTCTGAGTTTCCTGAATTCGGGGTCAGGACCGTCCCTGTGCCGATGGGGACCGAGCCCAGGGGGACATCTGCTGCTCTCTGCTCCCCCAAAGGACCAGGCTCCCCCCACCACCACCAGATCCCACGGAAGCACAGGACAGGCAGTAAGGGCAGTAGTACGCCTTTATTCCAGACGCTTCTGGAATGACCCGTGAACAGTCCGTGGTTCCAGGGGCAGGAAGAGGGACGGGGCAAGATGGCAAGACCGAGGGACTGGCCAAGGCCTTGCCCCTCATGGAGACCAGGGCTCCTGTCTGCCCAGGGAAGAGTGTGGGCCCCACCTTGCGTTCAGTTTCCCCATCTGTAAGGGATCATGGGCCTCCCTGTCTCTGAACCAGGAATCTAGTGTTGAACTGAGCACCTGCGCCTGAGCTGGGCTTTCTGGAGTGGGACTGGCCCAGCAGTGACCCCCAGGGGAGTCCAGACAGCTTCTGTGGGTGTCAGGAGATGCCTTCAGGGGACAAGTGGTGCTGTTGGTTGATGTCTTGACCTTGGAGCCCTGTCATTGCGGGGATGGAGGGGGCGTGACGGTGAAGCCCCCTGAAGTCCTGTCTGGCAGCAGATGGCCCTGAGGCATCTGCGTGTGCGTGTGTCTGTGTACAGGAGCCCCCTGGAGTGTGTGGGGGTACAGGCCTTTGGATGCATCCCAGGACACCTTCTTTCTGCACCTGCTCTTAGGGCAGCAGCCCCAGAGCCTGAGCCCCAGCTGCCAGTGCTGAGCTCTGCCGGGGTCCCTGAGACAGACTGCAGCAGGGGACCTGCTGGGTGCAGAGGTCCAGGCCTGCCCCGGGGTGAGCTGGAGGGCTTGGGGGGCATCTTCCCCTGGCCCTGGCTTCTGCTTCCTGGAAACACCCTGGGATCCCATGGGTGCTGAGCGGGGGTAGGAAAGGCAGCTGGGGCTCGGCTCGGGGCCACCTCACTCCAGAGGTTGTCTCTGTCGCACCTCCACTGTCTCCTGGGAGTCCTCACAGTTAAGAGGTGGCCCAGGGCTGGAGCTGGAACTGTGGTCAGGGAGGAGCGTCCCTCACCCCGCCCAGGGGCTCAGGCCCGAGAGCAGTGCCATCCCCTGGGCCAAGAGGCTGGTTCTGCCTCGCTCCCACCCAAGTCCACACACTGTGTGAGTGTGTGTGCTCATTCAGTGGCATATATTTGTGGCACACACTTGCCAGCATGTGTGCAATGGGGTGTATACACATATATGTGCGTGTAGCTGTGTGCACATATGGGATGTGTACACATATGGGGATGTGTACATATGGGGCTTTGTATCTATGGGTGTGTGTATGTGGGGTATGTAGATGTAGGTGTATACGTGTAGGTCTGTGGATGTGGGGTTATGTATGTGGGTATGTAGATGTATGTACATGTGGGTGTGTATATGTAGGGTGTATTTGCGGTATGTAGGGGTATGTAGATTCGGGAGTGTATACACGTGGGTGTGTATTGGGTGTGCGCATGTGGACTGTGTGTATGTGGACATACTTGTGTGGACATACTTGCACGGAACCCCCTTTCCCCCTAGCACAGTGACCCACTCAGCACATCCGAGGCTGCCCCTTGCCTGCCTGTACCCATATGTGAGTTCACTGGGGCAGGGAACTTGGGGGCCCCCCTCTGTCCAGCTAATTCTGCACAGTGTCTGCTGACTGGTGTGATGCAGAGTGGCCGTACAGGATTCTAGTTTGTCTGAGGAGGGGGCCCCTGACAGAGCCATGTGGTGTGGGGGTCCGCAGCGGACCCCAGACCGGGGATCCCAGCCTTAGTTTACCCATCTACAAAGGGGGCAGTGTTTACTTAGAGGAGGTTGGGAGGAGAGGAAGTCAGATGGTGGAGGCATTGCACACTGCCCAGGCCTGGGCAGGAAGGGGTGGGGAGGGCCCACAGCTGTCGTCCACTCTCCATTGTTCTTTCATTCGCTCTCCTCTTGCTGTCTCCAGCCCCTGTGGAGTGGGGGTGTGGGGGCCGCAGGCAATTCCCCCCCCCCCCGTGAGGGGGTGGGCCCCGGGGCTGGGGTTGCTGTAGGGGGGCCCTCTCATGCCCGGTCCCTGCTTCCCTCTGCAGCTGCTGCCCAAGCATCGGTGCCCTTTGCGCTCCAGTGGCCGCAGCGAGGGGCAGGGCGGGGACAGGGCCTGGGGTGCTGCCCTTCGCCTGGGGCCTGTTTCCCAGGTTCCCATCTGTCCGTCCTGGAGGCTAGAAGTGCGTGGACTTCAGGACCCGCGGCTCCTGGGTGCCCTTCGCTGCCTTCTTCACCATCCTGCTCAGGAAAGACATGGAGGGTGGTTCTCGGGGTGAGAAGGGTCCAGTGGGAGAGTGGGGGCCACTGAGCTCCCTACAGAGGCATGTGGGGGCGGGGCACTCAGACCCCAGGGGGGATGAAGAGCACATGGAGCCATGGGTTCTGGCGCCCTGAGTCTCCCCTCGCCCCTAGGAGTGCTCTGTGACCCGGGTCAACCCTGTCCCCCTCTGAACCTCCGCTTCTCCCTTGCGGGGTTCCCGCCTGGGCTCACTCACTGGATGTCCTGGAGAGTGTCGGGCAGAGGCAGGCCCCGAGTCTCGGGCAGCAGCAACGCGGCCAGGCCACTCAGCAGGGGCACAGCCCCATAGGCCAGCAGTGGCAACCATGAGCCGAAGACGCCCAGCAGCCGGACCAAGGGCCCGAGGATGGCACCGGCGCGGGCAGCCATCTGCCCCAGGCCCACGGCGGTCATCCTGCAGGAAAGGCTCTGTGAGGGCCACCTGTGGCCTGGACGGTGGCCTGGGTGAGACGCGGGTCAGGGGTGCCCCCAGCCTCACCTGAGCACGGTGGGGAAAAGCTCCCCGCTGTAGATGGTGACGCTGGTGAACGTGGACCCCAGGCTGACCAGCCCCAGCAGGGCCAGGGCTGAGCGCAGGACCCCCAGCTCTGTGGACAGGGGTGGGGTGAGCCGGGCTGCTGGGGGTGCTCTCTAGTCCAGCCCCATTCTGAGCTCCCTGTGCCCCAGGGTATCCCCAACCCCCGGCACCTCACAACTCGGTGGGCCTCTGGTGTCATCATGGTGTCCCCTCCCGGGGCCTCTCCACTTCCTGCCCCCATCACTGAGGTTTTGATTTGGTTTTATCTAGGGGCCACACCTGCTGGGGCAGAGGGGGACGGTGGTGTCTGGGATTGCTCGCTGTGTGATCTGCCACATGGGCTGTCTCCCCAGTGCCCCACCTCTGTTGGGGGACCCAGGGCCTCACTTCAGGGCAGGTGTGCTACCACTGAGCTCAGGGGCCATCTGAGTTCTTTATCTCGTTTGTTGCCATACTGTCGCCCCCCCCTCCCGATAACCCCCACCCCACCTCCTCCTCACTGCACCCACGTGCCCTCCAAGGGCCTGGATTGTTGTCCCTGCCCGGGCTGTCGCTCACCCAGGGGCACCAGCATGTTGGCCAGGATGCACAGCCCGGCCAGCAAGAGCGCGGCGGCCTGCGTGGGCCTGCGGCCAACCTTGGCCAGCAGCAGTAAAGTAAGCATCTTGCCGGGGACGTCGACCACCCCGAGCAGGCCCTGGAGCAGGAAGAGGTTGCTGCCCAGCGCCTGCAGGTCCAGGGCCAGCCCGTAGAAGGGGAAGCCAAAGGCGAACCTGGGGAAGAGCAGCGGCTTAGGCTGGGGTGACCAGATGGCCGGTGGGTGCTGACGGGTGAGCCTACGTGTGTGGACTACATTTCCCAGGTTCCCGTGCCAGGTCAAGTCTGACCAATGGGAGGCCCAGATGAGAGGCAGGAGGCGGGACCAGGGGGAACCGCAGGTCTCCGCCCTCTCGCAGTGATGGTGACCCCTGGGCTGGCCCTCCTCTTGGCTTTTGAGGCCCCAGTCTTTGCTGGGGTTGGGGAAGAGGGAGCGTCTGCCCCCAACTTGGGTGGGTGCCTTTTGGCCCAGCGTTTCCGGGCCTCTGGCCCTTCCAGAGCCTGTTCTGGGGTCCCCTCCTCACTTTGGGGGGGGCGGGGCTGCAGGCCACATCCCTGAGAAACTCCCACCCGCAGCGCTGAAAGGGAGGCACCTGGGGCAGAGCTGGGGTGCGGGATGTGGCGTCCCCGGGACCTACCAGCACAGTGTGGAGATGCAGGCGCGCAGGCGTAGTCCCGGCGTGCGAAGCAGCGTGCCCAGGCTGGCGGGTTCCCGGACCGCGCTCAGCTCCTCCCGCATGGCCTTGAGCAGGACCTGCAGGGGGACGCGGTCAGCACAAGGGGTTGGGGGGGGGAGCTACCTCCTGTCCATGGGGCTGTGGGACGTCCCGGCCTCACCTCGATGGTTAGCACGCTCCCCATGCCCCCCTTCTTGTTGAAAGCCGCCACTCGGCGCAGCTCCCGCAGGCCGCGCTCCAGTTTGCCCGTGATAAGCAGCCACCGCGCTGACTCTGCCAGCCACCTGTGCAGGGGACGGGGCATGTAGCAGCCTCACGACACCCCCCACCTGTGCCCTAGTGCCCAGCACCCTCGCGATGTCGGCCTCTCCCAGGTCAGCCCCAAGCCTGCTCCTTCCTGTTGAGCTGACTCCTCCCCCAATACCTCGTCCCTGTAGGGAGGCCTGCTGAGTCCTGCCACTGTCCCCTCTACCTCAATCTCTGACGCACCCCACAGCCTCGGCCTCTCTTCTTGCCCCTTGGCTCCTGACCGGTCAGCAACTAGCACTTCGTGGTTACCAGGGGCCTGCCCCCCACCACCCCAGAGTCAGCCCCTCGTATTCAGCAGACCCCTGGCCAGGCATCATGCCCAGGGCCCAGACACTTATGCCTCCTGCCTTGGCTCATGTGGGTCTCATCACACCCCTTCCCCAAGGCCTCCAGGATTTCAGAACAGGGAAGAGGTGGGGACTCCAGGTGCCTATTAAAGCTTGTGCCCTGCTGGACTTCAGGCACAGTGGGGTGAGTGAGGGGTCACAGTGCCAGTGCCTGGTGGGGGTTCCTGCCCACTGGGAGCCTGGGGGGTTGCAGGTGTAAGGATATAGCCCATCTGTGACCGACCTTGGAGTTGCTGCAGGGGCGCAGGGAAACTGAGACTGGGGTCAAGGGAGCACGGCTTGGACTCCCTAGAGGGGAGACAGGGTGCAAGTGAGGTCGCCTGGGGGAAGGGTGCTGTCGCATGCTACAGGGGAGGCTTGGGGGGCTGGGGTTCCACGCATAGGTGCCCCCTCCCCCACTGACTCCATGCTTATGATGCCCTGATGGTTGGGGTTTACTGTATAGGGTACACGCAGGGACCCTGACACCCTCAACCAGCGGCCTGCAAGAGTTGGGCACACCACAGTCATCTGTGGAATGAAATAGTGAAGTCATGAATGAATGTGGCACGCACACAGCGCTGGGCCAGGCCTCCCAGGAAGTGGGCTTCATCAGAGAGCCAGAGGGGTGTGTCCTGGAATCTGCACCCCAAACCTGGCCGCTGCCCTCTGGCACGCCTGTTGGGCAGGGCTGCTTTTCCTCCTAGGGCCCTGGCACAATGTGACAGCCTCTTGTCTCCTGCTCGGCAGTGGCTGAATGTGCTGTTGTGAGAGTTTTCCTGCTCTAGCGATTGTGCCAGGAGAAATCTGGGGAATTACTCAGCTGCCTAGTGTGGGCACAGGTGCCCCAACCTCCATGGGTCCCTGCCTGCCTTTCTACAGTGGCTACAGCAGCCAAATTACTCCCAGTTGCTCAGCCTTTATGTAAGTGAACTGGCCCAGCTCTGCCCTGCCCATGCTTCCCACCCACTCATCCATTCATGCATACTCCCAGCCATCCATCTACCCCCCCCACCACAAACACACACAGAGCCACCCATACTCCCAGCCATCCATGTATCCACCAACTACATACCTTTAGCACACCTGTTGGGCAGGACTGCCTCCTCCTAGGTTCCTCCCAGTCATCCATCCAGCTACCTGTCCATCCATCCATTCACCCACCCACCTATATACTTCCCATCTGCCATCAGTCTACTCTCCCATCTATCTTCTCACTTATTTACCTACTTATCCATCTATCTGTCTATCCATCCATTCACCATCCAGTTATTCATGCATCTATTTACCACCCATCACCTGTTCATCCACCTATCCATACTCCTGCCCACCTGTCCCCCATCCACCTGTCAGCCCATCCATTCATCTACATACCTATTAACCAATCTGCTCTCCTCTACCTGTTCATCTGTCTGCCTATTCTTTTTATTTGGGTGGGGGCACACCCAGCAATGTTCAGGGGTTACTCCTGGCGCTGCACTCAGGAATTACTCCTAGCAGTGCTTGGGGGACCATATGGGATGCCGGGGATTGAACCTTGGTAGGCAAACACCCTACTCACTGTACTATTGCTCCGGTCCCTGCCTGTCCTTTTATCTGCCCATCTATTCATGCACCGTCCGCTTATTTATCCATCCCCTTGCACTCATCCACTCCCACATGTGTTGTCTCTCCAGGCTCTCCTCACCTTTATCAATCTGCCTCTCTCCATCCATTTGGCACCACTACAAGCACCATGCCAGGCCCTTGATATGGGCTTTTGGTCATTTCTTTCAGGGCAGTGCAGACATTCCCTGATGCATCTACTTTGTGGGGCAGAGGTAGGGGACTCAGTGTCTCCTGACTCCCAAGTCATGCCCCTGTACTTCAATAACACCTATAGTAAGGCCGCTAAGGCTGTGCTGTGTGCCCGCATATGTGCCACCCCCACTCTGGCCTAGGGCCACCTCCTAGCAGAGTCAGCCCAGGACTGGTGATGGGAAGGAAGAGGACCAAGGGAAGGAGGGGCGGAGAAAAGAGGCAGGACATGGGATGGGCCGAGGACGAAGGTGCCTGGAGCTCCCCTGGTGGAAGTGGGCGAGCATTAAAGCTGGGCTGGCTGCTGGCCCCATCGCCTGACCACGTGCACAGGCTTCGCCCCAGGAGAGGGACTTCTCCCACCACGCCCCTGTAGAGTGATTGGTCCTGAGGCTCCGCCCCCAGGGGAAGGGCTCCTCCCCACCACGCCCCACACAGATGATTGGTCCTGTCTGAGGCTCCACCCCAGGGGAGGGGCTTCTCCTTGTCACGTCCCCCGCATAGATGATTGGTCCTGTCTGAGACTCCACCCCAGAGGAGGGGCTTCTCCCCACCACGCCCCTCCCACCTGCTTGGTCTCGTCTGAGGCTCTGACCCAGGGGAGGGGCTTCTCCCGCCACCACCACCCCCACCCTGCATAGATGATTGATGCTGTCAAGGGCCTGGAGCACCCACCACGAGTACAGGAAGCAGAGGAAGAAGGGGATGGAGACCGCCAACTGCAGCCACGCCCAGTCACGCAACCCATAGGCCAGAATGCCAGTGAGGACCTGGCCGAAGCTGAACCCCAGGCCGTTCAGTGTCATGGCCAAGACGCGGGCCGAGGTCCACTCCATCACTGCAGGGAGAGCGGAGGGTCAGACCAGCACGCGGCCCGGCCCTGCCCACGCTGCCCCTGACCGGACGTACGCAGCGTGCACGTGTTCATCATGACGCCCGCCACGGCGAAGGCCACTAAGAAGCGGAAGAGGCAGTACACGGGGAAGGTGGGGGCGAAGGAGGCCACTGTGCCCGCGACGGCCACCTGCAGGTAGTTCCAGGTCAGCATCAGTCTGCGTCCAAACCTGCAACACAGACACACACACAACACGCAGAGGGTGGCGGGGCCGCGTGGGCCCATGGGAGCCCACCCTGAGCTGGGGTGGAGGCTGGGCGGACCCTGGGTCAGCCCCGCATACCGTTCCTGCACGCCAGCCGGGACCCGAGGCTCCCCCCACCAACAGGCGCCACCAAGCAGCAGCCCGCAGCCCAGACGCGGACCGTTTTAGCAAGGACTTTTCACAAGACACGGGACCCCTCCCCTCAGCCCCAGAAGTCCGTGAAGCCCAGGCTCCAGGGCCCACAGCCTCCAGCTGCAGGGTTTCCCCCAGACTGGTGGGAGTGGCCACAGGAAGGCAGCGGGCAGGGCCCGTGGGGAAGTGGGGGTCTGACCACACCGCTTGGGCACTCACCTGTCGGCAGCCTGACCACACACGGCGGCCCCTACCAGGATCCCTGACAGGTAGATGGACTGGGACATGGGCCGTAGGGCCTGAGAGTCACACACCAGGTCCCACTGTGGGAAGATGCCAAGGTCAAGGGGCTGGCAGGGCAGAGAGCTGATGAGGGCCCAGTGTGTATCTTGTCAGCGACTGGGAGGGCCGCTGCCCCTCGGAGCCTACCCTCCCTGTGTGCCCCCCTTCGCCAATGGCTGCCCAACCCCCCCACTCATCCCAAGCTGCTTCCCTCCAATTCTCCAGAGACCCTCCTATTTCACATGCCCCCCCCAGTTTGCTGCAAACCTCCTTGGGAATCCTGTGACCTTTCCCTGGGGCCCCTGGACTCTCATCTCGGGGTGCTGCCTGAATCACAGGTAAGTGGGAGCAGCTGGGGTGTTGGGGAGCCCCTCTATGCACGGCCTCTTGGACCCTGAGCTCAGGCTAGATGACCCCGGAGTCAGGCCTGTATGTGCCGCCCCCAGGGGTGTCCTCACCTGTGCCACGATGGTGGATGTGAAGACGCTGCGGTCATATACCCAGCCGTCCACGCATGGCTCCGTGGCCGCTTCACTCCAGTTGGTGGCCGTGGCATTGGCGCCCAAGAGCTGCCACTGGGGTTGGCGGAAGCGGCGGCACGGATGGGGCCCCTGGGCAGGGCCCGGGGGGATGGAGACGGCCAGGAGGGCCTCGCGGTCCCAGGCACTGGAAATGGCCGGCTGAGCTGAGCTGTTGTCCAGCAGCGGCACCCAGCAGCGGTGGGCGGGCACGGCACCCGAGAAGTTCTCGATCATGTTATGCACGGTGAGCCACATGATGGGTACCACCAGGGCCACCATCTGCAGCACCTGGAACCTGCCCAGGCCGCCCACCTGCTCCAGCAGCTCCGTGAAGGCCATGGTGCCTGCCGAGGCCCGTGGCAGGGGAGTCCCCTACAGAGGCCACCCCGGGGCTTGCTGCTGCCTCGCCAGCCGGGCAGCCTGGAGCATGGCAGCGCCTCTGCTCTGCTCTGGGTGCTTGCCCGGCAGGCCTCAGGGCCCCTGAGCCCCCGGCCTCCGGCAAGCCCGACCCCAGAGTGGCTGGAGCTGGGAAGTGGGTAAAGGGGCAGGAGAGGGGGTAGAGTTAAAGTGTGACCCGGCTCGCTGGCCTCAATAATCATTCCCCAGTCAGAGCGGCCAAAGTCTAACCAGCCGGGGTCGGGGGGCATCAATGCCACACTTGAGCCCCCCTAACCACTGGAGAACCCGCCCACAGTCCCTGGGTCCCTGGGGGCCGCCCATCTCTCAGCACTCCTCATGCCTCTTTGGGTCGCCTCGCCAGCGGGAGCACTGGCTGGGGCCCTTCCATGGTGGCCTGGGGAGCCGAAAGGACGCCTAAGAGGGTGATGATCTCCGTGTGGGGCTGAGTCACCCGACACCATGGGAATCCCACAAGCCCAACCTGTGTGCCTGGCCCCCACCCGTGGTCCCCTGCTTTTCTCCTGCTCCCTCTGCTTTCACCCTCCCTCTCTCCGAGCCTTCATGGGGCGAGGGTCCTACATCAGCCCCTCCAGGTGTCCAAAGTTCCCACCCCCAAGATCTGCCCCCCACCCAAAGCACCTCTCAGACACTTGCTCAGCCCAACTCTGGGGTTCACACCTCCAGGCCCTCCCCTCCCCGCGGAGGCCAAGCCCTGTTCTCACCACCCCACACTGCAAACCCCCTCTTGCAAAAAAAAAAAAAATCAACAGACCTCTGCATGAAAGTTAGAGGATACTCTTCCTCGGCACCAGCTGGCCAACGCCTAACACTGGGGCGGGAATGGGGAGTCGTGTGTGCTTGGGACAGGGGAAGGGGATTCAGGAAAGGTGGGACTGTGTGGAGAGCCCAGTGGGGTTGGCACGGGCAGCTCCAGGATGAAAACCCGCCCAGGGCAGCCACGAAGTGCGCGTCAGTGGGTGGATGCGAGGGGCCGGAGCGACAGGACAGTGGGGAGGGTGTTTGCCTTGCACATGGCCGACATGGGTTCAATCCCCAGCATCCCATATGACCCCCGAAGCACTGCCAGGAGTAATTTCAGGATAATTTCTGAGTGCAGAGTCAGGATTAACCCCTGAGCACTGTCCCGTGTGACCCTCCCCCAAATAAAAGACAAGTGCATGAATGTGTGCATGAATGCATGGCTGTATTCTCAGGGTGTACATGAGGTTATGAATGTGTGCTCGTGGGTGTGCACGATTGTGTGCCCAGTATTGTCTGAATGTGTGTCAGGAGTAGATGCACGTGTGTCCATGTCTCTGTGAAGCTATGCTGATCTGTCTTCTCCCATGTTCTTTGGGGTGCAAGTCTGTCCTTCCCAAGCCCACATGTCTCTGTCTTGCTCATATTCTTCTGTCGATGCAGTTCATCAGGAACAGCCTCTCTCTCTCTGGCCGCTGTCTCCAGTATGCATCCCGTGCACTTTCTCACTCAGTGTCCTGAGCCCGATGCTGTTCCTGCACTGACCTGCAATTGCGCTGAGCCTCCTCCCCCAGGAGGCTCTCCTGGCTTGCCCTGGCCTCCTCCTGGCTCACCTGAGCCCCCTCTTCACTCCTGACACATTGATCTGGGAGTCTCCATCCCGCTGGTTCCTGGAGGGCAGGCAAAAGTTCCATGAAGACTTGCTTCAGCTGTGTCAGGCTGGAGTCAGCTCACGGGGCTGGAGTGCATGCTCTAGGAGAAACCCCAAGCACAGAGCCAGGGGGAGCCCCTGGGCACAGCTGGCAGAGCTCCCCTACCCCAACAACAACAACAAAAGCAAACCAGTTGCTATTGGGTGTCCTTGATTCTAGGATAAACTCACAAACCTTTGCTCCAAATTCAGAAAACAGGGAACAATTGCTCTGAAATTCAGTAGCCCTGGCCTCTGGGCCATTCCCCTAGACTGGGGGCAGTCTGGGTGGCTTGTCAGCCTGGCCTGTGACCCTGCTCCAGTCCTTCATATCAAACCCAGGCCTCTGGGGGCTGGAAAGATAGCACAGCGGGTAGGGCGTTTGCCTTGCACGCGGCTGACCCGGGTTCGACTCCCAGCATCCCATGTGGTCCCTGAGCACTGCCAGGAGTAATTCCTGACTGCAGAGCCAGGAGTAACCCCTGTGCATCGCCGGGTGTGATCCAAAAAGCAAAAAAAATTTAAAAAATAAAAAATAAAAACAAACCCAGGCCTCTGCCTTTAGTTCAGAGTTCACTGATGGGCCTCAGCAAAGAGCTGGTGCTGCCACTGGTTTCTTTACCGTCTTTCCCTTAATCCGTTGCTCCGGCCTTCCTTCCACCCAGCCAGCCACTGCTTACTCTTTTTTCCTTTCTTTTTCCTTTTTTGCGGGGGGACACACCCAGAGGTACTCAGGACTCCTGGCTCTGCGCTCAGGGATCTCCCCAGTCCCTTAGGGGCGCTGAGGATCGAACCTGGGCCAGCCCTTGTGCGCCAGCCCTTGTGCGAGGTGAGTGCCCGCCCCGCTCTCGTAGCTCTCCTGGTCCGTTCTTGCTCTTTCTCTGCTGTCTCACTTGCTTTCCACTTGCCTCGGGCCTGAGCCCACAGCCGAGGAGCTATTTTAGCCCGGCTCCTCCGGGAGGCTGCCCCCTCCTCTCACCCACTTCCCGGCAACACAGAAGCCAGCAGAACCCCGGCAGCCTCTTCCGGCCCACTGGAGTCGGTGCATCCACGAGGAGGCTGGGGAGGGGGTCTCTCCCTCTGCAACCCCCAGCCCACACCACGCTCACCCCTGCTCCCTGCAGACTCCCTGGCAGACCATTTCCACTTTTGTGCAAACAGGTGCTCTCCTCTCCATCCTCCCTACGGTGCTCCCTTCCTCCCAGCATCTCCCGTCTCCACAGAGGCTCCTGCCCCACCTTCTGATGCTTTAATTGCCTTTGGCCAGGGGGGTTGAGGTGAGGCACCGGCTGAGCCCACAGCGCCTATACTGACTTCAGGGATAGATTCCCGACGGGTCTGCAGAGAAGCCGCCCGCACCTGCCCAAGAGTGCAGTGGCCCCGCCAAGGGGGGACCCCACCTTCCTCCCTCCCCTCCCTCCTCAGGAGCTATTTTCCTCAGAGCCTCAATGACTTATTGTGATTTGTGAGTTCGCTGCTTTAGTTATTTATATTCCACATAGGAGAGAACCATCTGGTATGTGTTTTTCCTTCCGGACTCTAAACTTTTCTTTAAAAAAAAAAAAACAAAACAAAAACCCTATGTGTCAGGGCTGGAGAGTTCGTATGGAGAAGGCACTCATGTTGCACACAGGGGGGCCGGGTTCCTGTCACCACGCACAGTTCACTGAGCACTGCTAGGAGTGACACCTGAGCACAGAGCAAGGAGCAGCGCCCAGGCACCTCTGAATGTGGCCTAATCCCCCTAAATCTGCCATCAGTCTGGGGCCGGAGCAATACACAGCAGGCGGGGCGCTTGCCTTGCATACAGCCAACCCTGGTTCGATCCCCGTCATCCCTGATGGTCCCCCGAGCACCGCCAGGAGTGATTCCTGAGTGTAGAGCCAGGAGTGACCCCCGAGCATCGCCGGCTGCGGGCCCCCAAAAAACATGTTATCTGCCTGTGTCTCTGTCTTCCTGTCTGTGTTGTTCTCCCAAAGCTCTGGTGGTCTCTGGGGGCCCTGAGGAGACTTGCTCCCTTGCACAGACACCAGGGCCTTGGGGACACGGATGCCGATCAGGGCTGAGCTGTGGCCCTGGGCCCACGGCAACCTGCCCTGAGGTCTCAGGAAACACCTTGGGGGACATTCTGAGCCCCCCTCACCCTGAGTTCCATGTCGAGGAAGGCAGCCAGGCTCACAGCACCGTCCCCTGAGGGGTTCCCAGGCTTTCACTAGGGAAATGGGGTCCTCAGGCTGGACAGCGGAGCACTCTCCCCGCTCGGGCTCAGACAGGAGGCCGGAAACGAGGCACCCTCTGGCAGGGTGCAGGAGCCCCTCGGCCCCCTCCTGTACCCCTGCTCCCCCTCCCCGCCCTCTCTTTCTTCCATCCCCCAGGAGCCACCGGCAGGGAGTTTCCAGCTCACCTCCAGGGAAAAGACCCCTGCCCCTCCCCTGCGGTGTCGCTGCCCCAGCCGTCCCGTCTGTCCTCCTGTCCTCAGTCCCCTCCCTTCATGCCTCCGCAGGGAGCCTTGTTCCTGGGGGACCCCTCTGACATCCATGTAACTGTTTTTGTATGGGAGCCACACCTCGTGGTGCTCAGGGGCTACTCACAGCTCAGTGCTCAGGGCACCCTGGGATGCTGGGGACGGAACCCGGGTCTCCCGACATGTTACATAACCCTGAAGCTTCAGCTTCTCTTGTGGCTCCCCCAGGCCCTCTCTGCCCAGCGCCCCAGTACGATCCATTCACCTCTCGGTCCAGGGACCCAGTGGCCTCTTTCATCTTTGCCTCAGGAATCCCCTCTGCTTCCTTCCCGGGGGAAGCTTCTGGAACATGAGGGCTAGCTCAGCTTCGCGCACAGCTGTGGCTGTGGTTGGCTAGAGGCTGAGGTGGGGACTGGAAGCCAGCATGAGGAAGGACAGTGGCCAGCGTTGGAGGGGGTCAGCCTGACCGATTCACGGGCCCCTCGGGAGCAAGCTGGAACAGGGATTGATTTGGGTCTTGGGTTTTAGGTCACACCCAGTGGTGCTCAGGGCTTACTCCTGGCTCTGTGCTCGGGGCTCAGTCCTGACGGTGCTTGAGGGACCATATGTGGTGTTGGGGATCGAGCCGAGATCAGCCACATGCAAAGTTGGTGCCTTCACCCCTGCACCACTCTCGGGCCCCGAGAATGCAGACTTAAGACCCACCGTGGGACAGACTTGGAATCCGGGGTCCAGGGCATTTGGGGTTCAGGCCGGGGCAGCCTGAGGCAGGGGCTAAGCCCTTTGTGCCCAGCGTCTGGGCAGGACGAGGCAGGGGTGGAAGGACGGGGTTTGGGGAGCAAGCCGAGGGGAAGGATGTACTGCGGAGAGGCGGCAGGGCAGGGCCCAGAAGGAATCTGGGAAGGGCACGGAACTGCACTGCAGAGTGCTGCGACTCAGGCGGGCAAAGGGACCTTGGCCAGGTGACAGGGCAGGGAGACGGAACCCTGGAGAATCGCACAGATGTAGGGGTGAGGCTGGAATGGCAGAGAGGGGTATGTTCTGGGACTGTCACCAATTGTCATTTTCGGGGAGGAAGGCTGTGGGCCGGGCGGGCAGGCGTCCTGGTCTTGGTGACAGTGGCGGGTGGAGGGGCCAGGGAGAGGCCTCAGGACAGGAGCCGAGGGGAAGGGCAGGGGTGGGGGGGGCTGGTGAATACCAGGTGGACGGCTGGTGGGAGGGCGGCCCCCGGAGGCCCAGTGCAGGCCAGATGTCCCCGGCGCGTGGCACGCACAGTGTCACCTCTCCCGCTGAATCGTGCTGCAGATCTCGGGCCACTGCTCAGCCCCCGGTGCCCTGTGGTGCGGGCAGCTGCCGCTGGGTCGGGGCCAGTGGGAGCAGAGTGCTGACCGGCGGTGACTCAGCAAAGTCCCCACGGGGCTGGGCCAGGGGCAGCCGGGCTGGCTGAGTCCAGGCGGGCAGTGGGAGGGGTGGGTGTTTGCTCCACCTTCTCATCTCCGGTGGGGCCAGGGGTATTCAGTCTGACCCTCTCTTGGGGGGGTCCGTCTCCGAGGCCAGCTGGTGGCGGCGTTCTGAGACCGAGCTGGTCTCTGCATGTCAGCGCAGCCTCCTCACGCCCTCGGTCCGTGTCCTCGGCCTGTCACCAGTCTTGCTCTGCCACCTCCTTTGCTTGGCCTGAGCCAGCCCGGAGAGGCACTGCTCCCCAGACCGACCCTGCACCCCCTTGATCAGGGTGCTGTTTCCTGGTCTGAGTCGCCGCTGCTCATGGCAGGCCACGAGTCACCAGGTACAGGTAAATCCGGCTGGATCCAGCTTGTGGACTTGAGTCCAGAGCGGCCGCACAGGGCCCCTGTCCCCTGGGTTGGACACTGTCTTCCCCCACCCCTTTACAACTTCATCTTCAGAGGAGGTTTTGGGTTCTCGAGAGCCTCCAGCAACTCAGGCTGCCAATGTCCCAGCCTGGCTTGTTGGAGGCCCCAACTCTGCAAGGCCCACGTTTTTCCTGTTCCCCAATGCTGCTCCTGCTGGAAGTCTGGGTCCCCCCCAACACCTCACAATCCACAGTGGCCGGCCCCTCAACACTGCCAGAAGTGATGCCGGTACTGACTCAAGCTCAGTGCAACGGTCCACACTGGTCAGCTGGGAGATGCCACAGTTCCCAGTGATGATGGTGGAGGTGATGGTGACGTGATGTACCGTCAGCAACGGTGGTGATGACTGCACTGATAATTATGGTGCTGGAGGTGACAGTGGAGGTGATGGTGGAGGTGATAGTGGAGGTTGATGGTGGAGGTGATGGTGGAGGTGACAGTGGAGGTGACGGTGGAGGTGACGGTGGAGGTGACGGTGGAGGTGATGGTGGTGATGGTGGAGGTGACGGTGGAGGTGACAGTGGAGGTGATTGACGCTGGCTGTAGTGATGGTGGAGGTGATGGTGGTACCCACAGTCACTGTCGCATTGGGCGTATCCAAGATTCTCTTCCTCTATTAACACGCCTAACGCTTCCCACCACTCTCCCAGCTGGACAGGCCATTCTCATGCACCTTTCTGCAAATGTGGAAACTGAGGCTGAGCAGGGAACCAAGGCCCAAGATCAGGGTCCCACCCAGGCCTGCTCAGCGCCGTTTCTGGGCTTGGCTGCAGTCCTATGGGCCGCCAAGCAGGTTCCTGGGAAGGGGGGTCTGCAAGATACAGTGTGGGGGGGGGGCACTTGCCATGTACCAGAAGCTGGCGCGGCTCTAGTCCCTGACACTCCACATGGTTCCCTACAGTAGTGGCCCTGAGTACAGAGGCAGGAGCAAGCCCTGAGCACCACTGGGTGTGGCCCAAGAACAAAAACCAAATGAGCAAATTCCTGGAAACCACAGAGTGCTGGCACCCTGCCAGCACCCAGTCCACCCCCCCCACACTCGTGTCCCCCCAGCTCGGGGACACATCCTCTATGTTTTCTGGCCCCGGGGAGCCACTGCTAGGTGTGGCCGCATGGCCGAACACGACTCATCAAAGGGTCCGCCTCCCCCCCACCCCTGTGAACTTACAGAGGACCCCCACCCTGCAGACCCCCACCCTGGACTCTATGGCTCAGCCCAGAATCTGCCTGGCTCCTCCCTGAATCCCCACTGCACCTCCCTTGGGACTCAGGCCGTGGGCTCCGGGAGTTGAAGGCAGTCGGTCACCTGCATGACCCCAACATCTGCCCAAAAAAGTGGGGTGACTTCCTCTCAGGTGAGTGGCCAGGGCTGGGGGACAATAGCCTGGCTTTGATTGACGGCCTGCGTGACACCAGGGCCCTGACCAGAGTCCCTCTTTCTTTCATTCTTTTTTTTTTTTCTTTTTGGGCCACACCACCCAGTGATGCAGAGGGGTTACTCCTGGCTCATGCATTCAGGAATCATTCCTGGCGGTGCTCGGGGAATCATATGGGATGCTGGGAATTGAACCTGGGTCAGCTGCGTGGAAGGCAAACGCCCTACCCGCTGTGCTATTTCTCCAGCCCCTCTTCCCTCTTCCTTCCTTCCTTCCTTCCTTCCTTCCTTCCTTCCTTCCTTCCTTCCTTCCTCTCTTTCTTTTTCTTTTCTCTTCCTTCTTTTATTTCTTTATTTTTTCTCTTTCTCTTTTTCTTTCTCTCCCTTCCTTCATTCTTTCCTTTATTTTTTGGGGGGGTATGTCCAATGATACTCAGGGCTGTCTCCTGGCTCTGCACTCAGGAATTCTGGCAGTGCTTGAGGGAACCATATGGGATGCCGGGGTTCGAGCCTGGGTCGGCTGCGTGCAAACCAAGCACCCTCCCCACTGTCCTATCCCTCCTGCCTCTCCCCATTTTTCTGCTTCCCGGGAGCCCTCCAGGCTGGTCCCTCTGGGCCAGAGAGCAGATCCGCTCTAAGTAGGTCAAGGAGCGCCCGGCCGCCAGGCCCCTCCGCCTCCCTTATGCGCCCGCGGCTCCGGTGAGTCTGGCTGGCTCCACCAAAGGGACCTCGCTCTCCGTGCTGTGCCAAAGAGATTTTTCATGTTAAAATTCAACAGGGGTGTGTTCAGAAAGCGCCAGAACCAGGCTGAACTGTGCCCCTGCGGGCAGGGGCTTGCCCACCGTGGACAGCGAGCAGTGGGCACGTTTACCAGGGTACAAACCCTGCACCCCTCAACCTCCTGCACGGTTGCCCTCGAGGTGGGTCTCTGGGCACTCTTGTCCAGGGGTCCGGGCCAGCTGCTGACCCCCACAGACCTCGGCTTCCTGTCAGCCCCGCTTTGCCAGGGAAGTTCTGACTGGGAGTGCGTGGGGCTTGGCCGCGCCCCGTCCGAGTGAGAGGGCAAGAGACTGAGGGCACTTCTTCAGTTTGGCGCTTTGCAGGCTGTTTTTCAGAGGATCTGAGCCGCCTTTGGATCGGGCTGGGGGAAGGGCAGGGAACAGCAGCGCACGGAGCTTGGCACCGTCCCTCCCACTGCGCCGGAAAACAGTGGGGAGCTTGGCTGCGGCCCCGGGTTCCTTCTTGCATCTGTGGCCGGGAGTGCAAGCCGGGTTCAGAGTGGCCAGTGCTGGCCGCAGCCTGGACAAACCCCCGAGTCCCCTGCCAGCGCGTGAGTGTGGGGGCTGCCCAGCGTGGTATTTCTTGCTGTCGGCCGCTGTGTGGCCTTGGGGTGGTGCTCAGCCTCTCTGTGCCAGGGAAGAAGCAGGTGGTGAGCGCTCTGACCTCACAGCTCCTAGCCGTGAAGCCAGTTCCTTCCAGCAGTCCTGGCAAAGCCACATTGTCGTCACCACGAGGTGACACCATCTGATCCTGAGGACTAGGGACCGGCGGGGAACCCCCAAGACTCAAAGAAGAAGGGGAACTGGGGGTCAGACGAGGCCGGAGCGATGGCCTTTGGAGGGGGCACCAGCTGGACTCATGGGTGTGGCTGGGGTCCATCCCACGGGCCACTGCGCGCCACTGTCTTTCTGGAAAGGTCACTGGTGTCCCCATGTCATAAACTGGAGTTAATATGTGTGTGTGTGGGGGGAGGAAGGCGTGCGAGGGGTGAATCCCAGGAGAGTTTCTGGGGACTTTGGGAGCTGGTGGGGGGACTCTCAGAGGTTCTTGGGGGACTCTCGACAGTGCTTGGGGGTCTCTCAGCTGCTGGAGCCCCTGCCCCCAGCCTGGGTCCTTTCTGCCAGTCCCCAGCAGAGCTGAACCCGGTCTGCCCCCTGGCACACCTGACCGGGAAGGAGCATGTAAGGGTCACTTCTGCACACGCACACCCAGCCTGGCGGGGCTGAGATTGGGCTGCCCCTGCAGGGAGGCGGGGGTGACAGCTGCCTCCTCTGCCCCATGTCTCGTCCGTCCTCTCCTGGAGCCTGTGCGGGTCCCCAGGCTGCTGCGCCAGACCCCGGAACACAGACTCTGCAGCCAGTGCTCGGCCGTGACGCTCCATGCTGTGGCAGGCTGGAAATGCCAGGCCTCTCTATTCAGTTCCTGTGGGGGACCCGGAGGCACCCCAAGCCTGCATTGAGCCTGGTGAGATGTCTCACTGCCATGGGTGCCCGCAGTGTGACACAGACTGAGCGCTAAGGGACCCCAGCCAGCGTGAGTGGGGTGCGGGGGTGCCCAGGGTGGCGCCCACCCAGAGGGGAGTATGTGGTGACACCCAAGTCCCTTCTGGCCTCTGTACCCCTGAGGGGCTGGAAACTGCTCCCGAAGAATGCAGCCCCCTGCCCCTGCCGCCCCACCCCGGGGGTCTCGGGGCTTGGGCTGGCTCTGGCGGCAGGAAGCATGGGGCAGAGCTGGCACCGTGGCCCGGCCCATCTGTGGGCCCCGCGAGGGGCGGGCGGGCAGGTGGCGGGGGCGGGGCGGGCGGGCAGCCAGGGCTGTTGGCAGTGGCTCCCCTCAGAGGCTCTGGCCGGTGCGGGGCGCCCCCTATGGCCAGAAGCGGGTGGGGTCACGCTGCAGCCAAGGAAGCAGGGGAAGGGTCTGGACAAGGAGGACACCCCCAGGTCCTGTGGGTGGGGCTGGGGCGAGGGCACACGTGACCTCACTGGTCCCCCAGTCACTCGTGGCGGTGGGTACGGGACGTGTCCTCGGGGCCGGCTCTTCTGGAAGGGCGAGGCCCAAGGCAGGGGGGCCGGGGTGAGTTGGGAAGTGGGGAGCAGGGTCGGGAGAAGTGGGGGGCTGGGGTCAGATCCCCTGGGTCAGTCCCCTTTATTCAACGCCCCCAGGTCAGCACCCCTCCCCTGGGTCAGCTCCCCCATCCGCCAGGCACCCAGGTTAGCCTGTCCTCGGTCAGCCCCCTGGGTCAGCCCCTCTGGGTCAGCCCCCCTGGGTCAGCCCCTTCTGTTCCTCAGGCCAGTGAAGACCGGCCGGTGCCGACATCTCTCTCATTGCTCTGCGCGAGTCTGGGAGGAGGCTGACTGCCATGGAGACGCTGACCCTGGCTGGGGGTGTTCAAACGTGCGTGTGTGCGCACACGGGTGAGTGGACACATGTGCATATGTGTATGCATATGCATGCCTGTGTATATGTGCGTGTGCATGCATGTATGTGTGTGTGCGTGTGTATATGCACATGTGTGCGTGTGTGTGTGCATGGGTGCACATAGGCGAGCTTTTCTCATAGAAAAGCCCAGAGTGGGCAGAGACACCGGGTGGAGGTTCAGCCTGATCCCAGCACCGTGAGGCAGCCCAAGCACCGCTGGGGAGAACCAGGTCGGCCCAGGGAGGAATCTCCAAGAGGGTCTCACGGGGCTCCTGAGAGCTGTTTGGGAGCCCCCCGAAAAGACAAAGGCCCTGAACACCCAGCAGCTGGTGGCTGGCAGGAGCAGGCAGGGGACGGGGCAGCCGGGCACTCTGCAGCCCCACCCGGAAGCAGGAACATACAGAGCTACGAGAGGCGGCAGAAAGGAAACAACTGAGTCACACAGCTTCTTCCCACCAGCCTCGGTCTCACGGCCCAGTGGCGGCCACTCCACCGCCCGCCTGGCCAGCTCCCTGAGCCCACAGGCACTGCCCGCACAGCGCACGCGGCCACCATGTGTGAGCAAACAGAATGTGCTTCTGGGCGGCCGCTATTTTAAGGATGTGGGTGTGGGAGCAGGTGCAGCCAGAGACGAGAGGATGCAGAGCTCCCCGGGCAGGGAAGGCATCTGGGAAGGCTTCCAGGAGGAGGTGAGCTGAACCAGACCTGGATGCAGACGCACCAGAAAAGACCGGTTGGGTCCCTTGGGGTGGAGTGCAGGGGCCAGTGTGGCCCAATAACAGCCAGGCTCTCCTACACACCCACCTCCTGGCATGTTCTTCTGAATCCCTAAGGAGGACTGAACACCTGGCATGGAGGAGACCCTAGTCTGCGCTGCCCCACTGGGGGAACTGCCACCTGTTCATGGGATCTCAGCCGTCTGGTCATCCTCCCGGGGCTGGGCAGGGGCATAGGGTACAGGGAGCAGCGGCTCCCTGTGTGGGGTGCACTTCCTGTCCACAGGGCCTGGGAAGCAGCAACCCTCGACAGTGCGGCTCCGACTGGCGCAAGCAGAGGCAGAGGCAAGGTCAGGGGCAGAGGCACAGCAGTGACCAGAGGACCCCCTCGCCAACACACAAGACCCCCAGCATCCTCCAATATGCTCCCCCACACCCCACTTTACAGAGAGGGACCCAGCTGAGCCCCGTTTCTGCCTGCCAAGCCCCACCTTAGCAAAGTCTCCGTGTCCAGTGCTGCCCCCAAGCCAGACCCTGGCCCAGCACCCAAGGGACCCTGGGTCAGGAAAGGCCCCAAACAAACTCAGGGCGGGTCACGTCTGCAGCACAGGGGCCAGATGGGCCTGCAGCTGACCTGGGCTCCACACTAGGAAAGCAAGTACCAAATATTTCATTTAACCTGCACATACAGGCCAGAGTGGCAGACACTCGCTCCCTCTTAGAAAAGAGATTAAATGTGTATTTTTTTTTCTTTTTGGGTCATACCTGGCGATGCACAGGGGTTACTCCTGGCTCTGCACTCAGGAATTACTCCTGG
>JAOXYA010000045.1:47254609-47266836 GCA_028565675.1 Sorex palustris | reverse complement strand
TTCTTGATCGTTGATGGATGTCAGAACTCCGGATTCTTTCTCTCATTTGAGTGAAATGTGATATTCCAAGCATAGCTTGCGATCCCCGGGGGCCGGGGGGGTGGTCCTCACCTCCGGTGCCCAGCACCTTGAGCAGCTCGAAGTTCTCCACGCTCACCTTCTCCTCGTGCCCCGTCAAGTTGGCTGCGGGCACACGGGGGCTCCTGAGCCTGCAGCCCCGCCGGCCCGGGCGCCCACCCACCCACCCCACCCGCCCCGCGCCGCGCCCCGGCCCCACCTTCCGTGATCCGCAGCTCCACGGCGCAGCCCTCGTCCTCGTCCTCGTCCCCCATGTCCTGCGGGTGTCGGGCCCGCGCGCTGGGCTCCGGGAGGCGCCGGTTACATGGCGGCTGGGCCGGGGCGGGCGCTTCCTGGTGCCGCCTCCGGGCCGAGGCGGGCGCCGGCGCCGCCTCCCGCTCCCCGCCCCGCCGGCCTGAGTCAGGCGGCTGGAACGTGACAGCGGGCAGGCGGGGGCAGCGCGAGCTCCCGTGCCCGGGGCGCCGGGGCTGGATGCTGGGAGGGGACTGGGTCCCCGGCGAGACCCTCGTCGGAGCCTGGGGATCCCCCACCACCCCCGAGGCGTGCAGTGGCTTCGGGGGCCACCCAGAGGCTCCTCCAAGGGGTGCAGGCCCCGGGATGCCCGCCAAAGCTGCAGGGCATGAGACGACGGCGGCGGCGGGAGCCTCTGCCCCGAGGCAGGGAGGGGCGCCCGGCACAGGCACGCAGAGCTGGGCCCTCCCCTCCGAGTGCCAGCCAGGCTCGCCCGATTCTCAGCTCTGGGCAAAAAGGAGGCGTTTCCGGGAAGTCGCAGCGCCCCAGCGGCTCTCTGACCCTGCAGAACCCGCACAGACCCCAGAGGATTTAGGGGTCCCCTGAGACCACTCAGCAGCCCCCTAGTCAGAGCCTGTCGCTCAGTGCCCGCACCCCCAGGGTGCAGGGGGGGGAACTGCGTCCTCCCCACACGCCGACCCACACAGGTGGTCCTAGTGGGGGGGGCGTTGGGGGCGCATGCACCTGAGGACCAAGCCCTGCTCTGAGGTCCTCCTACCCTGGAGGACCCCCACAACTCATGGCATAGGGTCCTGCCCACGGCGCCCCCTTCCTAGCCAACTGTGCCCTCTCCCTCGGCGCAGTTCTTAGAGCGGCTGGTTCTGGCTCAGGCTTGCTCCCGCAAGGCAACATCCAGCCAGAGCCTCATAAGGGGGTGTCTCAGCTGCACGGTGGGGCACCCCCCAACAACTAAAGGGCTGAGGAGATGCAAGTGGAAGGGCTCTCAGGGAAGGGCTCTCAGTTGCCACCCCACACACACACACACACACACACACACACTCAGTGGCTGTGGGGGTCCCTTTAAACCCCACTAGCCCCTGCAGTCTGGGCTCAGCAGAGGAGGGCAGGGTGAGGGGGGCTATGTCCCCCAGGCGGGCCGCACAAGCCCGTGAGTCAGGCCGTGTGGGGCACCCTCCCAGCTCGGCCCCCTAGATGGGGCCACCTCACCTGAGCCCCGGCAGCCGCGCCCTGCTCTACCGGGGCGGCCCAGAGCTCTGACTCACCTCCTCCGCCCAGAGTAATTGCCCCCTTCCTGGGCGGCACCCCGAAGCCCAAGCCTGGCAGGAGACCCCAGTTCCTTCCCACCTCCTGGGACAGCCCCATGGCATGGCCTGATGCTGGGTGACAGCTCCCCAGGGAGGGCTCCAGCCCTAAATGCAGAGGGACAGGATGGGGTAGAGGCCAAGGGAAGGGACGAGGGAAGGGGTGACCTTATTGCCCTGTGGCTTAGTCCAGACTCGGGCCCTTTGATGAGACGCTGCCGGTAGCAGAGCGCCCCCTGCCACGTCTAGGCAAGACCCCCTTTTGGCACAAAGCCTGCCGCAGGCCAGAAGGCCAATGGCCGCCCCACCCCACCCCATGGAAGCCAGCAGTAGGCAGGAGTCGGGGTGCTGTGCAGCTTTATTCTCACACCCCCCCTCACACACACAGCTGAGGTCAGGGCTGAGCCCGGGCCCCAGACCGCAGGGAATAGTCCTCAGCTCCCCGCCAGGACCAGGTATCCCCTGAGACAGCCTCTCGTGCGAGGGGCACACTGCCCGCGCCCCAGGACGGCGCTGCTCGCAGGGGGCCACCCTCCCCGCTGTTCACCGAGTGGGCCCAGCTCCTGCGGGGGGGCCTCGGGCAGGGCTCCCAGTCCAGACACTCGCTCCAGGGGCCCTCAGACCCCCAGTTCCTGGACTGCCAGGATCCCCCGGGGAAGCTGCATCGGCGAGTGGGTGGCAGTGTCACGGTCGCAGGCCACGAGGTGTCACTGACTGAGGGACGGGGCGAGAGGACGCTTCTCCGGGTCCTGCGGGAGGGCTGGAGGGAAAGGCTGGCTCAGGCCCCCTCCCCGGGGGGCAGTGATTGGGGCTGGGGGACTTTTCACAGCCACACAGTCGCCTCAGCCACCCACCACTGGCCTTTGCTGCAACTCCCCCCCAGACCCCCAGACACCCCAGTGACCCACTCCCCAACTTCTCTTCCAGTGGCCTCTCCTGAGTGCCCCACTAAAGCTGCCCTCCCAGTCCCAGCACCCCTCGTCTCCCTCCCTCTCTCTCTCCCTCCCTCCCCTTCACCCCAGAGCACCGCCCCCTCCCCACAGGCTCCCAGGGCACCAGAGGGTGGGTAGAAACACCCCAGGACCGGGCTGGTTCGATTCCCAGCATCCCATATGGTCCCCTGAGCACTGCCAGGGGTAACTCCTGAGTGCAGAGCCAGTAGTAACCCCTGAGCATCACTGGGTGTGACCCAAAAGAGAAAAAAAAAGAAAGAAAGAAACACCCCAGGACCCCACATGAAAATCAAACATGAATAATCTTTCACCTAAAAGGAGAGAGAGGAAGAGGAAGACGGAGGGAGGGACAGAGAGAAGAAAAGTGTCATTCATAGAATGACTGCCCTGCACTTATTTGTGATATGCTAAAAATAAATAGTATGAGACTAACAGGGGCCAGGAAGACCGCTCCAAGGTCAGAAGCTTGCCCCAAGTGTGTGGGAAGCAGAAGGCAGTTAGGATGGAGAAGGGACCACTAAGACAATGATAGTTGGAAATGATCCCAGGACAAGAACTGAGTGCTGAAAGGAGGTTGAGGGACACCCATGAAAACCTCTCAGCATCCGTAGTGCAGTTACATAAAGTCCCAAAGGCGAGAGGGAGACAGAGACAGAGACAGAGAAGAAAAGTGCCTGCCACCGAGGCAGGCCTTGTGGGAGAGGGGGCACAGGAAGGGAACTGGGGATTTAGGTGGTGGGAAATACACACAGTGAAGGGACGGGCCTTGGGACATTGTATGACTGCTGAAACCCAATCATGAACAACTTTCTAACTGCGTATCTCATAGTGATTCAATTGAAAAATTAATTAGCAACGAAAAAGTGTCTGCCATAGAGGCAGGCTGGGGGATGGTTGGAGGAAACTGGGGACATTGGTGGTGGGAAATGTCCACTGGTGAAGGGAGGACTGTTGGAACACTGTATGACTGAAACCCAATCATGAACAACTTTGTAACTGTATCTCACAGAAATTCAGTAAAATAAATAAAATAATAAAAATAAATAAAATATGCACTGTAGCACTGTCCTCCCGTTCATTGATTTGCTCGAGTGGGCACCGGTAACATCTACATTGTGAAACTTGTTGTTACTGTTACTGTTTTTGGCATATCAAATAGGCCACGGGAGCTTGCCAGGCTCTCCAAGAGGGATGGAGGAATCAAACCCGGGTCAGCCGCGTGCAAGGCAAACGCCCTACCCACTGTGCTATCGCTCCAGCCCAAATAAAATATAGACCAAAAAAAAGAAAATCAAATCCTTAAGAGGGCTCATTCGAAGTTCGGCTGTTGTGCTGGGGAGTCTAACTAGGCTGACGAGTGCAGCCGCGCCCATCCTGGGGGCTCATCAGCCAGCACCCCGCTCCCAGGTCCTGTCAGATCCACTCTCAGGTCCTGTCAGGTCCGCCAGGCTAAGCAGAGTGTCACTAATGCTCCTGAGACCTGGGCCACACAAACAGGACAGCAGGGAAGGCGCCGTCCTGCACACGGTTGACCAGGCTCAACCCTGGCACTATACAGTCCCCCGACCCTGCCAGGCGCCACCCTGAACGCAGAGGCAGGAAGAAGTCCCGAGCACCAATGGGTGTGGTTCCCCCAAACAAGAAAACCCAACGGGCTGCCAGGACCCACCCACTGCGCATGAGCTCTCTCTGCAGCTGCTGGGCGCCCCCTTCCCCACCCCCATGGCTCAGTGCCCCACTCACCCTCTCCATCGGCATCTGTCTCGTGTTCCGACAGCGTTTCCACAGAGCCCCCCCATCCCGCGCCAGCTCCTGGGGGCAGACAGGGGCATGGAGGGCAGACACCAGGCAGGGAGCCCCACCCCGTGAGGAAATAGGGGGGCTCATGCCCGTGTCCCTCACCTTTGCCCTGGAAGCTGGGTGCGCCCAGGGGCCCCGGTCTTCGCTGTCGGAATCTCTGACGGGGGGTGTCGCCCGGGCTGAATGACTCAGAGCTTCGGCCCACCGGGAGCCGGGAGCTGAGCTTCCGCCGCTGCCCCCCGGCCAGAGTCTCGTCTCGCAGGCAGAGAGAGCTCTGGGCCCGGCGCATGGGTGCCGGGGAGGGTGACCCTGCCAAAGGCACCGGGGTGGGGGGGTGTGGGGGTCAGAGCCTGACCGGCGGCTGGGGCACCAGGGCGGTGGGGAGGGGCTGGGAGTGGAGCTGGAGGGGTATGGAGGGGGCACCGGGAGGCTGGCCCCAGAGTCCCTGCCACCCATCACTCCCCGCTGATGAGGTCTCACGGCCTCTGTCACTAGGTCCCCTGCACAGCAGGTCCCGGGAAATGCCACCCAAGAGGAAAGCAGAGCCAAGGGCAACTGGAAACATTGGGGGCGGGGGCGGGGGACCCCCAGGGGAGAGCATTTGAGGCGCAGGCAAGGAAGGGGACAGCTGGGTCAGCCCACACGAAGGCTAACAGACAGGGGGTGGGACCATCCTGGTCACGGCTCCCAGACCCACCTGTCCCATCTGCCTCCCGGCCCTCGGGCAGCTCCGCCTCTGGGAGGGCCCCCAGGCTCTCGGTGCTTCCAGCCCCATCGGCCCCCAGGCGCGGTCCCCCAGGGGGGCCCCCCTCCCGCCTGGGCCGCATCAGCCTCTTCACCTTGTCTGCCAGCCAGCTGCCCTTCCTGGGGGCAAGAGGGCACAAGAGGGGGTAAGGCCAGGGAGGCGGGAGGGCGAGAGCCCAGTGTGGGGTGGGGGGTGGGGCCGGGAGAGACGAGGGGAGGCCAGGCCAACCCCCGGGGGCCTGCGCGGTGGCAGTGGCGGGCGGGAGCCGCTCACTTGGTCCGGGGCAGGGGCCCAGGCTCCAGCACGCGGTACTGGTCCATGATTTTCTCCACCAGCTTCTGCTTCTCGCGGCGCAGGGCGTTGAGCTGGTCCCTGGGGGGTGGGCCCGGAGGGAGAGGGGCGGGCGTGAGGGGAGGCCCCAGCGCCCGGGTCTGCGCCCCGCTGAGTCCCCCGGGGCGGGGTCTCGGCGCTCACAGGTACTCGCGCTGCTCGCGGTGCAGGTGGTCGCGGCTCTCCAAGCTGCGCTCCAGCAGCGCGCGGTTCTCACGGCTCAGGGCCTGCACCTCGGCCAGGAGCTGCCGGTTCTCCTCCTCCTGGGCGCTACGCAGCTCTGTCAGCAGCTGCGGGGGAGCAGGGCCGCGGGGGCCGGGACTGTGAGGGCGCCTTGGAGCCCTCCTGCGCCTCCCGCCCCGCACCCGTCCGCCCGCCCCTCGCACCTCGCACTGAGTGGTCAGCCGGCAGGCGCTCAGGTCCAGCTGCTGGTTGGACTCACGCAGCCGCTGGCTCTGTGCCTCCAGCTGCGCCCGCTCCAGTTCCAGCCGCGCCAGGCGGCCCCGCAGCTCCCCGCGCTCGCCCTGCAACTCCCCACGCTCCCGGGACACCTCGGCCAGCAGCATCTGGGCCCTGTGGATGGCAAGCCACCGTGAACCACTTCATAGATGGGAATGTGGAGGAAGGGCCGGGCGCCCCGCGCACCCACTCCAGGCCCTACCTGTCGTGCTCTGCTTGCAGTCTCTTCAGTTCCTCCTCCAGGCCCCGCTGCCGATGTCCATCCTGCACCAGCCGCTCCCGCTCCGCCAGCAGGGCCACCTCTTGGGACTCCACACTGACCTTCTGGGCCTGCAGCTGCTCATGGCTGGGTGGACAAGGGGAAGAGGCGATGGCTTAAGTGGTGCAAGCCCAGCGTGTAAGTGGTCCTGGGGTCCAGTCATTCCCTGCTGGCCCATCTGCTGCCTCGACACTGCCAGGTATGGTCCCCTCTGCAGTGACATAACCACAGGGACACTGCAGGACCCCAGGGCCGGGCTCTGTTTGTCTGTATCCAGGCCCTCCGGTTCTGCCTCAGGGCGGAACCCACGACTGGCGCACACACCGCCCAGGACAGGCGAACGTGGGCACAAGGGTGGGCAAGGGCCAGAGAGGGTTCAGGGGGCTGCCGGCTCCTCAGAACCCGGTCCCGTCAGCATTGCTAAGAGCAGCCCCGAGTACAGAATCAGCAGCAGTTCACCCCCCAAAAATAAAAAATAAAAAAATATGGGCATGCAACCCCAGATGTGCACACAGCAGCTTGGGGGCCGTGTCTGGGGGCGCAGACCCACCGGCCCTGCAGCTCCCGGTGGGCCAGCTCCAGAGCCCGCATGTTGGCCTTGAGGTCCCGGTGGCGGACCAGGAGCCCCTCGAGCTCGGCCTCCTGTCGCCGCTGCAGCTGGGCCAGCGCCTCGTGGTCCTGCAGCAGGGCCTGCTGCTGCCCCCGGGTCTCCTCCTGGGACTGCCGTGCGGCCCGCACCTCTTCCTCCAGCACCCCCAGTTTCCGGTGCAGCTCCTGGCCCTGTTTCTCCAGGGCACACTTCTCAGCCTAGGGCAGAGGAAGAGGCTGCAGGCAGGGATGGTGGTGAAGGGGGCAGAATCCGGAACGGGGGAAAGGCTGGGGCTGCGGGGTGGGGGGTGGGGGTGGGGGGGATTCACAAGTGGCCAAGGGCATATCCGAAAACAGGGATGGATGCAGAGGGAGCCCCAGCACGAGTGGGGTGCAGGGAGAGGCTGGGGAGGGGCAGGCCAGAGGCACCAGGCAGGGAAGGCCGGAGCAGGCTGAGATGGGAGTAGGGAACAGCGTGGGGGGGGTGGGGAACAGGCTCAGCAGTGGGGACCAGAAGCAGGAAAGAGGCCAGCCGCGTGGGCAGAGGTAAAAAAGGGGAATGGAACCCATTCTGGGTTCAGAGGGCACCAATCCAGGCGACTAAAAAGAAAGAACAGGTCGAGGGAGTTGGCTAGGAGTTGGGGAAGGGGCCAAGAGTAGTGAAGGTGGAGGGACCAGGGAAGGGGAGGGACCCTTGCAAGGGGCGGGGAGTATATAGGTGGGCGTGGTCGTGGGTGGGCGGGGCCAGATGGGCGGGCCATGACGGGCCTCCCCAGGCCAATAGGGTGGGGCCGGAACCAGCGGGGCGGAGCCTTGAGCGGGTGGGGCCCGGGCGGGAGCACCCACCTGCAGGCGGCTGCTGTGCTCCTGTGCCCGCTGGCTCTGCAGCAGTAAGTCCTGGGCCCGGCCCTGCAAGGTCCCCAGCTGTCCCTCCAGACGCTGCAGCTGCCCCTGCAGCGCCGCCTTCTCGGCCACCAGCGTGGCATTCTGCCCGAGGGGGTTGGGGAGATGGGCGGTCAGTCGTCGTCGAAGTGGATGAGCGGAGGGTCCCCCCCAACCGACCCCGACTCACACTGCGCTCCACCTCGATGAGCCGCCCACTGTGGACCTCCGGGATCACCCGCTCAGCGCAGTCCTCCGGCTGCAGCCCCCTCGAGCCCTGACGCAGCTATGAGGAGAGAGGGAGAGAGGGAGGGTGGCACACTTAGGGGGAGGGGCACACTGACATTAGCCAGAGTGCGTTTACTGGGGCAGTACTAGCACTGCCCACATCCCTCCATCACCTCCCTGGGGCCCTTTTCCCTGCATCCCTGCTGGCTTCTGCAGCAGAGCCAGCCTGACTTCCGGGCTCCAGCCTTCTGTGGCCCCTGCTACACCGTGTCTTCATATTCCTCCCAGGGAGCAGCTCACAGTGCCCGCTTGGAGGGCCGCGGGGAGCCAGGTAAGAACCGCCTGTTTTGGGGCTGGAGTGATAGCACAGCAGGTAGGGTGTTTGCCTTGCACGCGGCCGACCCGGGTTCGATTCCCATATGGTTGCCCCGAGCACCACCAGGAGTGATTCCTGAGTGCAGAGGCAGTAGGAACCCCTGAGCATCGCCGGATGTGACCCCCCCCCAAAAAAAAGCACATGTTTTGAGGCTGGAGTGATAGCACAGCAGGTAAGGCATTTGCCTTGCACGCAGCCGACCCAGGTTCGATTCCCAGCATCCCATATGGTCACCCTGAGCACTGCCAGCAGTAATTCCTGAGTGCAGAGCCAGGAGTAGCCCCTGTGCATCACCAGGTGTGGCCCAAAAAGAAAAAAAAAGTGCCTGTTTTCTTGCCTCTTTCCCAGGTGAGCTCCTGGGGACAGCTGCCCAGTCCTTGGTCCCATCGTCCCACACTCAGTTCCAGCAGACACACAGCTGGACGGAGCCTGGGCCCTCACCTGGAACAGCTCCTCCTCCAGCTGCAGTGCCCTGTTCTTCAGTTCCCGGAGCGCCTCCTCCTTGCTGGTCGCTGCTGCCTGCAGTTCAGCTTCCAACCGCTGTTCTAGGCCTTGGTACCTGTCAGGTAAAGCCTTGGCACCAACCCCTGCCCCTCAACCCCCAATCTGCCTGTCCGGGCCCCTTGGGCACCATCCCCACCTCTGGTGTTGGCACTCTTGTTGTTGCAGAAATTCCTGGCGCTCCAGAGCCGCTTGTTTCAGCTCACCCTGCAGCCGCTCCAGCCGAGCCCCCAGCTCCTGGCCCCGGAGCATAGCCTTCTCCAGCTCCTGCAGGCAGACGGGGCAGGCTCAGGGCCAGCAGGAGGACCCCCACACTCACCCCAGGGTTTAGAGAGTCAGGAGAGCTGCTGGCCTTTGAGCCTCAACTTCCCCGTCTGTAAAATGGGGACAAAGGCTGGTGGCCTTGTGTGTGGTTCTCAGAGAGTTGGGGTTGGCGACTGGGGCTGCTGGCTGCCTGCAAAGGAGGCCCCCACAAATGGTCTTCACCTCTCTGAGCCCATAGCTCCTCACGTGTCCAGGGAAGGCTGGGTGCCCGCCACATGTGCAGGCCAGGCGGCCCATGCAAGAGCAGGAGGGAGGTGTAGTCACAGCCACGAGGCCACAGAAGAAACAGTTGCTCTGTGAAGGCCAGTGGGGCTGCTTATTGGAGAAGGGCCAGGTATCTTGTGGCAGTTGGAACAAACCATTGCAGAAGTGGGCAGGAGGCTGCCCCCCCTCAGGGAGGCCAAACCATTCTGAGGTGCAGGGTAGGGGGGAGCAGGGGTCCTGAGAGGATGAGCCACCTGTCCCCCACACCACCCTTCTTGCTGGTCTTCCGGGGTGAGGCATCCCATCTGAGCCACCCCACTGCCTCGCATTGGAAAACTACAAGTTCCAAGAGGCTCCGATGCCTGTAGGAAGCCGAAAGAGTGGAAGGGTGCAAGAGAGGGGTGCGGAGGAGGGTGACCCAACCCCGGCTCGGGCTCCGGTACCTCCCAGCGCCACCAGCCCCAGAGGGCCCAGCTCTCCTTTGTGCCCCTGCTCCACACCCGCTCAGGAGCAGAAACTGCAGGGCTGGAGCGACCAGACGGTGGGGAGGGCCCTTCCCCTACATGCAGCCATCCCCGGTTCAATCCCCGGCATCCCAGAGGGGTCCCCCCATGCACTACCAGGAGTAATTCCCGAGTGCAGAGCCAGGATAACCTCTGAACACCACCAGGGGTAGCCCCAAAACCAAAAGAAAAATAAATAAAAAGCAGAAACCGCTCTGACCAGGAAGTCTGAGAAAATTCCCCTCTGTGCTCAGTCTCCCGCCCCCCCTGCACCCCCAGGTGGCTCTCCCAGCTAGCCAGCCCCATGCTCAGCCCTGTCCTCACTTTCACTGCCCACCTGCCGACATTCCCTCTCCTCTGCATGCCAGGCTTGGCCCCAAGCTCCTGACCTGAGGTTCTTCCGGGAGCCTGTGAGTCAAACGCTCTCTGATTCCGGTTACAGGTGAGGAAACTTGAGACTCAGAGAAGTTATGTAACTTGCCCCAAGTCACACAGCTGCTAAACAGGAGCAGAACCTGGATATCACCGATGACTTAGCTCAGTCACACAGAGAGAGCAGTGGCCCGGGGCCAACCTCAGGGTCTGACTACTCCCAGGCCCGTTCTGCACTATACCTGCACAGGTCTGCCCTCCCTTAGCACATGTCCCCTCTTCTCTGAACCCCAGAGTCCTGGCCCAGGGGAGATTCAGTTTCCCAGGCCACACGCCTCGTCAGCTTCCTGAGACCTCTCGCCCCTCCTCCTGCCCCCTCTACTCAGGGACCCCACTCGAGGCTGCCCGTTGTGCTCAGGAAAACAGCTGCACCAGCCTGGAAGGAAGCCTGTTCAGTGGAAGCCCTGCAGAATCAGTCTCCTGCACCCCTCACCCCCAAAACCACACTCCCTCCTCCCTGCCATCCTCCCCTCCTCCAGGAAGCCTTCCAGGCCGGCCGCCCTTGCTGGCATCCTGAACCCCCACCATTCGGTCCTATCTCCAGCCCTGACTGTGACCTAGGTGCCTGCTGATGAGGAGAGGCTTCAGAAGGGCTGGAGGGACCACAAAGCAGGCGGGATGCTTGCCTTGCACATGGCCAACCTGGGTTCCATCCTCATCACCCCGTAGGGTCCCCTGAGCAGCACCAGGAGTGATCCCTGAACACCACTGGGGATGCCCCCCCACGCCCCCCCCAAAAAAAGTTTTAGTGATTAATAAAAGGGATTCCCATGGGGCTGGGGTGCAGCCTTTGCATGTAGAAAGTCAGAATTTGATTCCCGCACTGATTGGTACCCCAAGCACGGCAAGAGCAGTCTCATCCCTGAAAAGTGGCGGGGAGGGGGGCTTCCAGACATCTCTCTCCTTCCCAGCCTTCCCTGGGTCCCCTGAAGACCAAAGAAACGTCGGCTCACTCCCACTCCCACCTTTCCAACCCAGGGCCACCTCCCCAGCCCCTGGGCCCTGAGATGCTTTCAATTCTCCTATGCTGTCCCCTTAGAATGACACCCCCGCCCCACCAGTGGGACTCAAGATCATTCCTCTGAATGCCCCCGGATCTTCCTTACAGAAGTCAGTGTTTGAACCTCTGCTTAGCACACACTAGGAAGCCCTTTAAAAAATAATTATGACTCAACAGGACCCGGGAGCAGAGATCCTCTGCCTGCTCCCCACAGTCTCCGGCAACCCAGGAGTCACACCCATAAGCCACCTCCAGCCAGCGCCAGATAATCTCATCAGCCACCCTCCAGACTCACGACTGCTTTTCCCGGAAGGGAGCATAAAATGAGGCCCCCATAACCACGCCACCGGACTCTGCACCAAGCTGTTTTCACTCAGGGTGCCCCAGAGGGAGTCGGGTGAGAGCCCTCCCCTCCCCAAGGGACCCAGCCCTGGTAGCCAATCTCCACTACCCAACCACCACCACGCTCCAGGCCGCTTCCCACACGCTCATGCCGAGCCTCACATATGAGTGAACATATTCCTGGACATATCATAAGACACTCCCTACCCATTTTCCATAATTACCACACCATATTTGATGGGCTTCTGAGAGTAGGCAACAAATCATAGAGGGAAGTAGCACTGTCCTCCCGTTGTTCATCGATTTGCTCGAGCGGGCCCAGTGACATTGTGAGACTTGTTACTGTGTTTGGCATATTGAATACATCATGAGTAGCTTGCCAGGCAAGCTACCCATAGCATATCTGATATGCCAAACACAGTAACAATAACGGGTCTCACTCCCCTGACCCCGAGAGAGCCTCCAATACGACAGTGTTGGGAAAGACAAGGAGAGCCTGCTAAAATCTCAGGGCTGGGATGAATGGTGCCTGCTCGAGTAAATCAATAAACAACAGGATGACAGTGATACAGTGATATAGTAAGATCCTCCCGTTGTTGTTCATTGATTTGCTCGAGCGGGCCCAGTAACATCTCCATCATGAGACTTGTTGTTACTGTGTTTGGCATAT
>JAOXYA010000045.1:47242521-47252923 GCA_028565675.1 Sorex palustris | reverse complement strand
TCGCAGGGCCTCAGCCTCGCTCCTTAGCTGGGCCACCTCCTCCCTGAGGGCCTCCCGTTCTGCGTCTCCACCAGCAGAGCTCTCCCCCTGGCCTGGCCCCTCCCAGGCCTGCGTCTGGGGCTCCCCTTCCGACTTGTGCTGGGGTGTTGACTGGTTGCCTTGGGCTTCCAGCCTCTGGGTTTGGGTCTCTAGTGCAGCTCGCAGGGCCTCAGCCTCGCTCCTTAGCTGGGCCACCTCCTCCCTGAGGGCCTCCCGTTCTGCGTCTCCACCAGCAGGGCTCTCCCCGGGACCTGGCCCCTCCCAGGCCTGCGGCTGGGGCTCCCCTTCCAACTTGTGCTGGGGACTTGGCAGGTTGGGGTCCGCCTCCAGCCGGGGCTCCTGCCCTCGAGCCTCTGAGGATGCCCCGGGTGGATCCTGCCCTGGGTCCCTAGGCCCCGAGGCCTCAGTCTCTCCTCCCCGAGACAGCGGGCCCTGAACTTCGATCTCTGGACCCTGAAGGGGTGCCCTAGAAGCCGGGGGAACTGGGGGGTCCCCAGGGCCGGCCTTCTCTAGGGACTCCTGTGTTTCTGGTGAAACCGAGGTAGGGGGTGCCAGGGCGCCCACCGGGAGGGGCCCCTCCAGCCCCCATAGGTGAGAGTGGAGTGACAGGGGGCACTCGGCGAGCCCCTCAAGGGCAGAGTTCGCTGATGAGGCGGCCAAGTCCAAGGCCTGAGAGCCTTCCTCCCTGGTTGGCGTCCCTGAACTCTGGGTGCTGTGGTCTGGGGTGGGGCCGATCTGGGGAGCAGCTTCCAGCCGGGGCACCTCCAAGTCGTCCAGCAGGGGGTGCTGAGGGCACGCGAGAGGGTGGTAAGACCTAGGAAGGCCCCCAGGAGCCCCTGCAGTGGGGACGCAGCTCACCCACCGAGACTCTGGCTTGGCGCTGCAGCGCCTGCAACAGGCTTCGAAGCTCCTGGTTCTCCCGCTCCAGGGACCGCAGGCGGCTCCCCTCAGCCTCCCTCACTTCGTCGTGAAGGGAGGGGGCCGCCGCCAGAGGGGGCACTGGGAAGAGAGAGACAGGGTTCAGGACCCCTCCCCACCTTGGCACTGGCACCCCCCTGGGGTCTGGGAGTGGGGAGACCACCAGAGTCCCCCACCACCAGAGCCTCCAGGCAATGTTCCAGCCCCCTACCCAAAAAACCCCTGGGGTCCCGCTCACCCTCTCCGGGAGATCCAGGGGGAGGCTCAAGGCTCCGCTGAAGCTCCAGCTCCAGCTCCACGTTCTCTTCAGCCAACTGGTCAACCTGGTGCCGGAGAGAGCCCAGCTCCTGGAGGGCAGGGCATGGGATCAGGAAAGAGAATCCCCAGCCCCACCCCCGCCCCAGCAGGCTGAGTTTGTGGCGAGTCATCCGGGGTTTCCGAGCACGGCTCACAGGGTCAGTAGGGACCCTCCAGCCGGGGGTCTCTGAGCGGGGCTCACACGGTCACTGGGGACCTTCTAGCCGGGGACACTGGGCAACCTGTCCAGCGGGGGCCTCACCGCCTGGGCCTCCCCCAGCCTCGTGCGCAGTAGCAGGTTCTCACGCTGGGTCTCGTGCAGCCGCGCCGCGCGCTCCCGCGTGGCCTCCAGCTGCTCCTCGAGCAGGGCCTTGGAGGCCTCCAGTGCCTCCGACAGCAGCTGCTCCTCCTGGGGATTTGCGGAGAACAGAGGGACCCGCTGCCTCCCCGCCCAGCAGGGGCCCGCCCAGGTGTGCCAGACCTGGTCCAGGATGGGACAGACACATGCCGGCCCGACCGGCCCCAGGGATGCTGTCAGTATCCCGACAACCCTCGCGTGCCCTAGGCCCAGCTCCCCCGCGACCATCCCCCTCAGCAGCTCCGCCCCTGGCACCACTGCCCTCTTCTCCGTCCACCCAGCCTGTGTCTCTAGGTCTCGCTTCCCCCAGAACTGCCTTAGGGAGACATCCCTAGACATCCAGTGGCTGGGGCGCTTTCGAGACACCACCTCCCCAACACTTGACCCCCCTTCCCCTGGACGGGCCCTTCCCAACAGCGGCCACCGCTGCCCTCCATCTGCCCCATCCTCCAGAGAGCCTCACCCACTTCTGACAAGGATGACTGCTCCCTCGGAAGTCTGAGGTGCTGATCAAGGCTCCAAATCCAGCTCCTGGGCCACCCCACACCGGCCCTGTAGGCTCCGCCCCCCACCTAACCTATCTCCATAGGCCCCGCCCCTACGAGCGCACCTCCTAAGGCCCCGCCCCCACATAGCCCACCTCCCATAGGCTCCGCCCCCACATAGCCCACCTTCTAAGGCCCCGCCCCTATGTAGCCACCTCCCATAGGCTCCGCCCCCACTAACCCGCCTCTCATAGGCCCCGCCCCCACACCACCCACGTCCTACGAGCCCCGCCCACGCAATCCACCTCCTATAAGCCCTACCCACCACCCCTAAGGACCCGCCCCTAAGGACCCACTTCCCGCGGCCCTGCCCCACCTCACCTGCAGCCGGCCCTTGTAGGCCTCGGCCGCCTGCAGCCGCTCCCGGCAGCGTCGCAGCTCTTCCTGCACGCGGGGCAGGCGGCCTGCCCGCTCCCGCAGCGCCTCGGCCTCCTCTCGGTACAGCTCGGCCCGCTTCGCCTGCCCCGACAGCGTCTGGGCCTGGGCCAGACAGCGCAGAGCTGGGATCCGGGAAGGGAAGGTTCGGGCAGGGAGGGGAGAAGCAGGGGGAAGGAAGGGGAGGCGACAATGGTAGGCCCTTCCCCGGGTACCTCTTGTCGGAGCTTCCGGATTTCGGCCTCCAAGCCCTGCACCTCCGCTTGGGAGTCTAACAGCACCTCGGCCT
Source organism: Sorex palustris (assembly GCA_028565675.1). Taxonomy (NCBI): domain Eukaryota; kingdom Metazoa; phylum Chordata; class Mammalia; order Eulipotyphla; family Soricidae; genus Sorex; species Sorex palustris. The sequence goes on along the minus strand of JAOXYA010000045.1, from coordinate 47,250,102 downwards.
TTTCCTCCCTGGAGGGAAGCGACACTGAGGGGCCTGGGAACCTGCACCCCCAGTCCTTTCTTCCCAGGCCTGGTCCTGGAGGACCCACGGGGCCCTCTGCCCTGCCAGGCCCTCTGCCCAGCCCTGCCCCTGCCAAGCTCACAGCTCCTGCCGCAGGCGTCGAAGCTGCGCCTTGGCGTTGGCCAGCTGCAGGGCCAGATGGTGTGAGGGGCCTTCTGGGGGAGTCCTAGTGGGGGCCTCAGGCAATAAGGGGGCTGGCTCTCGCTCCAGCAGCAGTTCAGCCAGCTTCTGTTGGAGGTCAAAGGTCAGGGGTCAGGGTAACTCACCCCAAAGCTCCCACATCTGTCCCCAACCACCCCAAGATGAATCTGTTATAGACCTGTGGGCCCAAGACCCCCGGTGCACATCTGGACCCCAACCCTCCTCTCCCCCACCCCCGCACCTGGGCCCACTCTTCTACTAGGCCAGGGGAACCCTGCACCCCGACCTGTGCGCCCAGATCACGCTCCCGTGCCAGCCTCAGCAGCGTCCCCATCAGGCTCCGGGAGAGCAGCTCCAGTTCCGGGGCCGCCAGCTCCCCAGGCTCAGGCCCGGCCAGCGCGAGCACCTCCCCGGTCCCAGGCTGGGTCACCTGGTGGGGATGGGGGCAGCAAGGGAAACAGCTCAGGGAAAGACGGGGCACAGGGTGTCCCCCAGAGCAGAGCCATGAGCCTGCCTGTACCTCCTGGATGGCAGCAGCCAGCTCGCTCTGCACCTCCAGGCTGAGGCCCTGGATGTTCCGGATGAAGAGTTCCCGGTGCTCACACTGGGGGCAGACAGGGCAGGAGGGTGGGCAGGGGTCACAGAGGGCACACAGGAGGGAAGAGATGGGGGACAGGAGGGTGGGCAGGAGAGGATAGATGGAAGGACAGAAAGGGGCGGGGAGGGGTGTAGCAGAGAGGGGTGCAGAGCCTCCCACTCAGCCCCCCCCTCACCTGCACTGCCGCCCCCAGGAGTAGCCGCAGGACATTCTCCAGCGCCTCCACCGCCTCCTCTGCAGGGCACAAGAACCACAGTTAGGGGGTGCAGGGGGCAGGGGACAGCCATGAGGGGGTGGAGGGAGAGAGCACCTGAGAAGGGGTCAAGCCCCAAGTTCTGGAGATCCGGGGGAGGCCGCAGAACCAGCAGCTGCAGCTCCTCCTGGGGTGCGCGAGTAGGAATGAGATGCGGTGGGGGCCGCTTAGGGAGTCTCCCGGCTCCGCCCCCCTCAGCCCCGTACCTGGTAGAAGTCCCTCAGACGGCCCCACAGGTGACTGAGGTTCCGCACCCGCCGGGCTATGGGGTCTTCACGGCCCCTGATCATCCGAGGTCCCGCTCGAGAACTGGGGGCGCTGGGGGTGGGGGCAGGGTGACGGAGGATCCGCCCCTTCACAAGCCCCGCCCCAACAAGGCCCCGCCCACCCTCCGGGGCAGGGGGCAGGGTGCCCGCCTCCCGCACCGTGTCACCGCACCCTGTCACCCATCCCAGCCCTGGTCCCGCTTACATGATGCCCAGTACCCGGAGGAGCAGTGCGCCGTCGCTGAGACGCGAGAAGCTCTTCTCCCAGCCGAGGGGCCCCTCTCCTTCCTCCGCCCCCTCTAACTCCTCGGGTTCCTCCGCTTCCCCGACCAGGCGGGCCAGTCCCAAGGCCTGTGGGAGCAGAGCCAGGCCAGCAGGTCAACCCCCACGCCCCCTTGCCTCTGGCCTCCCTTTCCTGCCCCCCGCTGGAGACCCTCATCCCCCCAAGGGCCCCCGAACCCCTGCCCTCCGCCAGCCCCCACACCAGGCCACCCCCAGCTGGCTCCAGGGTGCCCTCACCCAACTGGCCAGGCTCCCTTTCAGGAAGTCCCTGAGTCTGGGCCCCTTGTCCCCATCCATGGCAGGGGTCAGGGCGCTGGTCCCGCGGCGGCAACTACACCTGTCTGAAAGGAAGAGGAAGTCCCCAGGGGGGGGATCCCGGCGGCGGGCCACAGACACCCTGTGTAGCTTCCTCCTTCCGGCGGGGGCAGGCCTGTGCACCCGAGCCGTCTCAGCCACCGTGTCACCCCACATCCACAGCACCTCCAGGAACAAGGCCGCAGCACCCCTGGACCACCTTCCCCCCACTTAGAGTCGCAGAACCTTGGCCTCGGACCTCCCGGCAGCCCTGAAGGGGCTCGGAGCCCCTCTGCGTGAGTCGGGACAGAGGGGACACCCCAGCACCTTTCACTTGCTCCGTTTTCTTCAAATATTTCCCAGACTTCCTCCAGCCTCTGAGGTGGCCCAAGCTATGTGTTCCAGGATGATTTCCTCCCCTCTAGGCATCCCCTGCCTTACTCTGCCTGCTTGACTCAGAGGGCACAGGCCAGAGCAGGGCTAAAGAGGGGATCCCCAAGAGACCCCCCAAAAGCAACACAGGTGGGGCCAGAGAGACCGTGGGCAGGGCGCTTGCCTTGCATGTGTCTGATCTGGGCTCAATCCTCAGCACCCCATATGGTCCCTGAGCCCTGCCGGAATGATTCCTGAGAGCACAGCCAGGAGTAAGGCCTGAGCATCACCAGGTGTGGCCCAAAAACAGAAAGAGAAAAAAAATAGAAAAGAAAATGGGGCCAGAGAGATAGCACGGTGGGGAGGGCACTTGCCTTGCATGCAGCCAACCCGGATTCAATCCCTTGGGTCCCATAGGGTTCCCTGAGCACAGCCAGGAGTGATTCCTGAGTGCAGAGTCAGGAGTAAGCCCTGAGCATCACCAGGTGTGATCCCCTAACCCCCACTGGAAAGAGAGAGAGAGAGAGAGAGAGAGAGAGAGAGAGAGAGAGAGAGAGAGAGAGAGACCGCATAGACCGCTACAGGCATCAGTGCCTCCACTCAGCTGGGGTGGTTGTGGCCACACCCCAAGGGGGCTCAGAGCTGAGATGGGACAGTGAGGGACAGGCACTCCGGGGTACCGGCAGCACAGCCGTGGGAAGTCCACTAAGCACCGGGATGGTGGCACGTGCAAACCTAGGACAGTGCCCAAGTCATCACAGCCCACCGCAGTGCCCGCTTCCCACACAGCACCAGCAACCATCTCGGAGGAAAACCCCGGAGGTCAGGGCCACTCTTGCTGCAGCCACAGGACCCCAGGTGTGACCCCTGCATGGTGGGAGCCAGATTTCTCAGCTGCGCCCCAGAACAGACATTCCAAGGCCTCTCTGCCTGCAAAGCTGGTTTGAGAAGCGGCTCCGGCCAGGCTGTGGAGGGGCTCCCTGTGTGGCAAGAGGCCTGCTCGCTGGTGTTGAACTTCCTACCTCACTGAACCAGGGGACCTCAAATCCCACAGATGCTCCATTCTGTCGGCCTCTAAACGTGAAGGGGTTTTCTGAAGACCATAAACGAGTTATTTCTGCTTTTATGGGACCAGCAGGATTATATACGATGCACCCCGATGTCTGTGTCGAAAGTGCTCCTGCAGGGGCTGGAGCAATAGCACAGCGGGTAGGGCGTTTGCCTTGCACGCGGCCGACCCGGGTTCGATTCCCAGCATCCCATAGGGTCCCCCGAGCACCACCAGGAGTAAGTCCTGAGTGCAGAGCTAGGGGTAACTCCTGAGCATCGCCAGGTGAGACCCAAAACAAACAAAAGAAAGTGCTCCTGCAGGTCGCTGAAACAGTCCCAGGAGGAAGGACCTGGGATGCGGGAGCGCACAGCCTGTCTTTGTTCTGTGCAGGCACCGTTTACAGCCCTGGCACCTTGGCTTTGATGAAGAAAATTTGGGCCATATAATCATAACAATCATGACGGACTCGGGGCTCCCCAGGATCCAGTGGCTGCAAGCACTTTCCACAGAACTGACTCGCTTTGGGCAAGTCGGAGAGCTCCGTCTAGCGGGAGGGATCGGACAGGGTGAGGGGCTTGTCTTGTCCGCAGCCAAGCCAGATTTGTTCCCCAGCACTTCATAGGGTCCCCAAGCAGAGGCAGGGGTAGCCCCAGCACTGCCCAGTGTGGTCCAAAAGCACAAAGAAGAACACCGATCCAAGAGGAAACAGCCTCAGAGAGATTGAGTAACTTGCCCCAGGTCACACAGCTGTCCCAGGTGACCTTGGAGTTTGCCAAGTGGCTCCAGGTGAGTTAGAGTGAACAGACCTGACCAGACCACGGATGGGAAAAGCATGGTCGTTAGTGGGGGGGAGTGCTGGGTCTCCCTCCCCAGGACACAGAAATCAGCGGGGTTAGGGGCTGGAGCGATAGCACAGCAGGTAGGGCGTTTGCTTTGCACGCGGCCGATCCGGGTTCGATTCCCAGCATCCCATATGGTCCCCTGAGCACTGCCAGGAGTAACTCCTGAGTGCAGAGCCAGAAATAACCCCTGTGCATCGCCAGGTGTGACCCAAAAAGCAAAAAAAGAAAAAAAGAATTATTTCTAGGAGCTGGAAAGTTTGCACGCAGCCAACCCAGGTTTGATCCCCAGCATCCCATATAGATACCCATAGATACCCAAGCACCACCAGGAATAATTCCTGAGTACAGAGCCAAGAATAACCCCTGAGAATCACTGGCTGTGCCCTCTCCCAATTGAAAAATATTTTTTAAAGTAAAGAATTATTTCTAAAAGAATTTTTCAGTAGTACTGCCATATGAAGAATACACTTAAAGGCGTGTCAAGAGATGCAATGAATTGCTTGTAATTATAGTTTTACTCATTGTTTAACTAGAATGTTATTAATAGTAACCTTATTTTTAAACTTGATTCAGTTTGATGCCAAGCTAGCAACAGTTCAAGTTAAATCAAAATCAAATCCAGATTCTACTGCTTTAGCACATAGTATCTACAAAAAGGTATGTGAGTTTTCCTTCCAGCTGCTACTTAAGAAAAATTTTATTGGTTTCTATAAGTATTAGAAGCATTAGTCTGTATTATTTTTAAATGCAATTATTTATGAATATACCTAATAGTTTTTCTTAAAATGCACCACACAATCAGAAAGGCATTAAATTTTTATGATCCTTTGAATAATTTTAGACTAGTAAATATTAGTTCATTAAAATATTGGAAAGTCCTTTAACTCTTTAAGACTGAGAAATTCTGTAATATAGTTTGAACTTAGGTTGACTTTATATTCTCTTTTTTATTTTGACTTTACATTCTGAAGCTGCTTTATGCATAAGGTATGCAGTGCTTAATATGACTATTTCTGGATTACAGTAACAGTTTTAGTGTGTTTTTCTATTTTTGTGTATGTGTGCCTCATTTAGAAATTTCAGCATCTTTTAGAAGAAAAAAACAAGGAGATTTCGATTCTTCGCAATACCATTCATGACTTACAACAACGCCTTTCTGCTGTGAGAGATTCCCACCTTAAATCTACTGACAAAAACTCTAACCTTAAGCGTAGACGACTTTGAGCATAGCGGTAAATTCATTATTGCTATTGTTTAAAAATAGTTGAAAATTTTACTTCTATTGTAAATAATAACAGTAGTAACAAATAACTTTAAGCTTTTTATTGAGTTTATTTTCAACATGTCCACACTTTGTCCAACAGTGTAGTGTACTGCATTCCAACTTAACAGTATTAACCATAAAGAAGTTCAGGTTTATAGGAAGTAAGTTTACCTACTAAACCATCATTGACTATGGAAATACTTTCTAAGTAAGCAATCAAAACATAGACAGTATTCTTGGATCTTCTCCTTACATTTTTCAGGACAGGAATTCTCAAATTGTACAGAGTGTGAAATAATGCTGAAGAAAACCAGATATAAAAGTTTCATTCCTATGTGATAGTAAAAATCAAGATATGAGCCTTAGATATAAAAAAGTATATAAATGGGTAGCAAAATAGTCATGTGTAAGTATTTCTGAATCTTAAAAGAATTCACTTATTTTAAGGTTTAATCAGTTTTAAAGGTAAGTTTAAAAAGCAAAAGATAATATTGTTAGAAGAAATAAGAAAAAATGGAAAACATGTCTTTATTGTTCTTTCTCCATCCTAATTGCTAAGTATCCCACAGAAGCCCCTAGGTCATAGTTTTTGCTTCTGTTTTCATTAATGCAAATAGAATATTGGAAGAAGAAAAAGAAAGACATATTAACCAAATTCTGCAATCACCTTTCAGTTGCCCTGTAATAAAATTTTGGTATGGATCAAGCAACGTTTCTTTGAAATAAATTTAAAATTTGGAAGCCAAATTATACATCTTTCCATGTTTGCACAAATCTAATTTTCTATTTTTGAATCACAAATTAGGTAGCTAGTAAAATGCTGGAAATGGAATTGTACCTAGACCAATTTGGGGAGTAATCAAATTAAACTGTTTAGTTTGCAGGTCATTTTCACATTTCTGCCTGATTTTTTCAGCTTCATTTGGTGTTGTCTACTGTGGGCTCGGGCTGCTGACCTGACTGTCAGGCAGCAGGAGGCAAACGTCACTGTCAGGATTCAATGACATTCTCCTCTGCCCAAAGACCCTGTCAGCTGCACAAAGACGGGAGGTTTTCATTACACTGTCAGGTGATGGCAGACCCTGTTTTTTCAAAGACCAGATGTCGGCAGTGTCAGCATCAGCTACTCGGAGCCAACTCTGAATCTTTGAGCAACTTTCAAAGTAGCTGATTTATACATCTCTTTCGTCAGAGCTTCTTTTGTGGAAGAGAAAGTTGGGAACTTCCACTTACAGGCATATCTCAGTTCTCGGGGTCACCCTGAATTTGTGGGCCCTTGTGCTTATGGTGGTGATGAAGGTGTGGATGAGAGGGATGCTCCAGAGCATCTGTCATTTCTGGTTGCTGATGCTCCAAAAGCTGAGCGTGCCCAAGCTGCTGGTGCCCATGCCTGTGATGATGGGGCTGGCGATGGAGATGGTGTGGTTGTGGAGCCTTGGCGGTCTCCTCCACAGATGCCAAAGAAACGCTCTTACAGAATTCTTCATGTTCCAGGGTCTGCGACAAATACAGAAATCATTCATAAATAAATATAAAATTTTTTTCAAGAGGCATATGTATTATTTACAAAGCTAACAATAATAAATTTCGAGTAGCTAAGCTGAAATGGCTTTGTTTTACTACCATTTTATGAATAAAAGTTGTTGTCAGTCTCAGTAGCACCTATATTATTTTTTTTAAGTTCTGTCCCCTTCCTTATCTAATTGTGTTTTTCTTGTACAAAGCTTACTTATAATCACAGAATTCTTAAGCAATCAAAACCATAGAATCAACACAATTGTAAATCATGAGACCCAAATTATAATAATAAAATTGGTTTTGCTAAGGAACAGAGTAAGGACTGGGAGATGGAAGAGAATTATGGTACACTACAAGAGGGATACTGGCCCTGGGACACGGGTGGTGGGTGTGGTACTGAAACTCTGTCTGGCTCATTCTTGTAAATCTTGGTGTCTACATAAAAATTGGAGAAAACATAAAAGAATCCTCAAGCATCTTACAAGTGAATTAATATCTATTTTGAAAAATTTTAAAAGCGCATAATACAATTAAAGTCCAGTAGTTCACATAAGTTTTTTGGGGGGGTCACACCCGGCAATGCACAGGGGTTACTCCTGGCTCTGCACTCAGGAGTTACTCCTGGCAGTGCTCAGGGGAC
>JAOXYA010000045.1:47191471-47209863 GCA_028565675.1 Sorex palustris | reverse complement strand
ATATGCCAGACACAGTAACAACAAAGTCTCCAATGGAGACGTTACTGGGCCCGCTCGAGCAAATTGATGATCAATGGTAAGGCCTTTGCCTTTTATATTTGTCAAAATCAGCATAAGAAACAGTAGAATCAAATTAACAATAATAATAATATTCTTATATTTTTTTATTCCTAAGTAATCTGGCTATCTACAAAATATTTGCAGAGCTATACATTTCCCCAGATTCATATTAATTCACCTGTATGTTAATTCTTTCAGGAAATTATTATTTTGTTTATTGAGATGTTATGGTTTAAAATACTGTTAATAATGGTGTCTGGTATGAATCCAACACCACACCATCACCAGTGGACACTTCTCCCTCACCACCTCTCTTTTTCCAACCTCCTCGCACCTGAACTCAATTGTGGAGATCAGTTCTCCTATTATGTTGCCTTTGAACCTTTGTGTTACCTTTCTGTGTATGTTCTTCATAAGAGAGAGATCATTCTGTATGTATGATTCAGAAGAAAAGTTTTTCAGGCTAAAGTAATTTCCAAGCACTCTGCTGTGTACCTTGGATATGGACCTAAGTAAATCAGAGTCTTTTCTAAGGAAGGGAAAAGTAATGACTCTAAGATATTTCTTATACAATATCCTAAAGAATATAGTGTCCTTGATGCATTCTGGGATACCTGTAAATACTGATGGGAGAATATTTGACACCAAAAAGCAGTCCTTGTATTACCTTTAAAAATATATTTGATTATGAACGCACAGTTTATTCTTTTAAGTGTTTTAAGCAATGATCACAATTCAGACTTGGTTAAGTTCTGAGAGGAAATTGAAGAATTAAAAGTTTTATAGGCAAGTAAGTCAAGAACACATAATTACATACTCTTCATATTAATTTATTTACTAACTCCTAATTATAAATGGTCTTACCTCTTCCCGGTCTCAAAAACTTTAGAATAAATTTGAATAAAATACATGTTCAAGGTATTATATGCCCAGCACCATGAGAAATCACCATATTCACACCAAAATAAACATGTTTTATCCTGTTAAAGAGTTTTATTTTCTAAAATTGTATATATTAAGAAACCAACTATATTAAATACAGGTGTATGAAAAATTAATGTTTCTAGGTGAGATTAAAAAGACCGATAATATTACTTGAGACAGTAGAAATGTATGAAAGCCTTCAAAGGGAATGCTATCCAAAGAATATGAATAGAATTTCAATCAGTGAAACTAAGAAGGAAGGAGGAAGAAATATCTAAGAAAGAAATGTTATTCAGCTATCCTGGAGCATATCATGTTACATTTTATTTAGGGAGCAAAGAAAATTACTGGGCCATGATAGCAATTCTTGAGTTTAAACATGGCACTATGTCTTTCTGTATGCTATTTGTATATTGTATAGTAATAAAATGAATATAATCTGTTAAGCTTCTGCTTTAGTTCATTTAAGAAAACTTTTATTTTTTTCCTCTTATGACTTTGCTACTGTTCAAGGTGTAGAAATGTTGTAAAAGTATAATGTTATATAAATAGTAAAATAGAAATGAACTTACTAAAATATTATATTCTATTTGAAGATATATAATAAATGTGTAAACATGCACAGAGATTAAATAATTTCTGAAGTATTAAGAATTATAAAGGAAGTCTAAATAATGGAAGAGACTGAGATGTGAGTGGAGGGCTTAGACTGATTAAACAGGGTCCCATCTGCAAAGAGGGGGACCTCAGGCCAAGAAAGAGATAAGAGTCTTGGTCCTAGGGAAGAGGATGAGACCGAGACAAACAAGTCAGGGATAGAAGGTCGGAAAGTTAGTGGGCAGTCAGTTCTCCAGTGTTTGGGGGTCCCAGGTTGTGGGGCCGGAGTTGCCAGGGAGAGTGATTTTCACTGAGGTCATCCGGAGGCAGCCTTGGGAGGAGACTATGTTAAACTGAGACCCGAAGGTGGGGTCAGGGGTCAGAGGTGAAAAGTTCTGCATGCGAGCTGCAGGTGGAGGGAAGGCAAATGCAATGGCCCTGAGGTTGAATCTGGCCCAGCAAAGAGCAGGGGGATGGGGGGGGGGCTTGGAGGGTGTTGCCGGGTTGGCCTGCTGGGAATGAAATCTTGATTTGCACAGAGCGAACTGGTGTGACTCAGGCACCTGTGCTGACTCTGTGAGGGACAGAAGCAGGGTAGGGCCATAAAGTAAGAGCTGTCTCTGCGTGTGTGTGTGTGTGTGTTTACCTATGCCTGGGCTGGGTCCGTAGGAGGCATAAGGACGTGGACTCTGGGTTTCAGCTGAAGGCAAAGCTGGCCAATCTTGCTTAGATTGGAAGTGGGGGGTGCGAAGTAAGAAAAGGTGCCCATGGGCTGGAGCGATAGCACAGCGGGTATGCTGTTTGCCTTGCACGTGCTGACCCGGGTTCGATTCCCAGCATCCCATATGATCCCCCAAGCACCGCCAGGAGTAATTCCTGAGTAATTCAGGAGTGACCTCTTGAGCATTGCTGGGTGTGACCCCCACAAAAAAAAAGTGCTCAGGATATCTGTGGGGTTGGGTTGCGGGGGGCCTGGCCTGGACGCCAGGGAGGATGGGAAGTGGGATGGGCAGGCAAGAGCCGGAGAGTTGGACCAGAAAGAGATAGCTCAGCGGGGAGCCATTTGCTTTGCCTGTGGCTGACCTGGCTTTGCTCCCTGGGACCCCATATGGTCCCCTGAGGCAGCCTGGAGTAAGCCTGAGCACCTAGGATTGTGGCCCCAGAATCGAAACAAAAAAAAGAACTTGGTTTGGGCAGGTCAGTTGAGCCATGCCTTTGGGTGGCGATTTCTAGTAGAGATTGTTTTGTTTGGAAATACTAATTTCTTTTGCATTTCTTTTGTGTAGGAGCCGCACCTGGCTCTCCTTGGGGGAATGTATGGTTGCCGAGGGTCAAACCTGGGCCTTCTGGTTTGGGTTTTGGGCCACATTCACCTGTGCTCAGGGTACTCCTGGCCAGCTCAGGGGACCACATGGGGGTGCAGGGAATTGAACCCAGGTCGGCGGCCATGTGCCAGGCAAGCGTCTCACCAGCCGTACTCTCTCCAGGAACCCAGGCGTCCTGCCTGTAAAGGTGGGCTCTCGCCCACTCAGCCATCTCTCCTGCCCCCCAAACTGGTTTTACGCTTGGGGTTTCAGTCAATGATATCCGGTCTGGTAAGGCCCTGGGAACTGGTGCAGACAGAACAGCACCCAAGCTGTACCTGCAGCCCCAGGGAAGAGGGGAGACAGCACCCAACTGGCCCGTTTTCCAGGAGGACCATGTGCCGGGGAAGGGCCAGCGGCTGAAGCTGATGTCCTGCGGCCTGTGTGGCTGAGGAACTTAAGGCTATAGGAGGGGACCAAGGCCAAGAGCAGAGTTACCCATTGGAGTGGGGCTGCTTGGCCCGGCCCACGACCCGCACAAGGGGGCGCTTTTCTGCTTTCGAGTTTTTTGGTTTTGCACCTACATCCAGTGGGGTTTCTCCAGGCTCAGAGCTTGGGGATCACTCCTGGCAATGCCCAGGGAACTATGCCAGGCCTGGATCGAACCAGCAATGCAACACTTGCTCACCAACTACTCCCAGCTCAGTGCTCAGGGTACCATGTGGTGCCAGGGTCAGGATTCAGGCTGGGGCTGGAGCAATAGTACAATGGGGAGAGTGTTTGCCTTGCATGTGGCTGACCTGGGTTTGATCCCCGGCATCCCATATGGTCCCTCAAGCACCGCCAGGAGTAATTCTTGAATGCAAAGCCAGGCGCAAACCCCTGAGCATCGCTGGGTCTGACCCAAAAAGGAAAAAAAAAAAAAAGAATTCAGGCGTCCAGCATGCACTGCCCAGGCTCAGCCTGTGAGTAGTCTTGCTGGGCCCTGTTTGTTTGGCTCTTGGGCCACACCCGGGGGTATTCAGGGCTTCTTCCTGATTCTGGGCCCTGATATCGTCCCAGCGGTGCTCAGGAAACGGTGTGGGGTGCTGGGGATGGCTGTCACTCTGGCCCCTGGGGTGTTCTGTTGTTCCTTTTTTAAGGTACTTACTGGCAGGACACATGCCTCCCATCCCCACCCCAGCACCTCTGAGTGTGAACCCAGTTTTAAACAAACAAAAAATGTGGAGTGCTTTTAGAGCCCTGAGCACAGCTGGGTGTTGCCCCCAAGCCAAAACAAGCAAAAAAGTGGACTGCTTTGAGTGTTTTGCATGCCTCACTTCTGGGTTCCATTTCTGGCACATACAGGGGCACCCCCACCAAAAGAAAAAAGAAAAGAAAAAGATGAAAGAGCCAAAAAGATAGTACAGTGGGCAGGGTACTTGCCTTGTACACGGCTCACTGGGGTTTGATCCTGGCACCCCACAGGGTCCCCCCTCCCGCCCCTGAGCAATGTCAGGTGTGACCCAGAAACCAAAAGAAGATTAAAAAAAAGGATTTTAACCCTGATGGGAATCACCCATGGGGGTGAAGTCGGATGATGTGGGAGCAAGTCTGACACTCAGGAGGGGCTGTGTGGCCATGGGGGGTCGCAGTGGCCGGGGGGGGGGCTTGGCGGGGGTGGGGGGCTTGGCGGGAGGGCTTGGCAGAAGGTGTCTCTCTGAGCAGCAGTGAGGGTGGGCGAGGCCCAGCCCTGTACGGCAGGAGTGCTGGTTTGGAGTGGGCGTCCGGGCCAGGGTGGGCTGGGGACCAGCACCATGGTAGCCAACGCTGAGCTTCGTGGCCTTGAATCTCAATCGAGGACCGCCCTCTCCTCTCGTGAGACTTGACCCATTGTGGCCGTCTGTGCTGGGGGTGGGGTGGCCATGCAGTGGGGGAGGAGCCAGGGAAGAGCAGTGTGCCGAGATCAGGGTGAGCCGGTGGGCTAGATGGTGGGAAGCTGGGGTGACCTGAGCAAAGTAGGGACCCCCTGGGCCGGAGAGACAATATAACGGGTAGGGGGTTTGCCCTGTCCACTGCGGACCCAGATTAGATCCCCAGCATCCCGTATGGTCCCCCGAGCACCGCCAGGTGTGATTCCTGAGTGCAGAGCCAGGACGAACCCCCGAGTACCACCAGGTGTGGCCCCCAAACAAAACAAGATGCAGAGCTGGGTAGCAGGAGGGGGTGCCCACCTGAATCACCCATGGGGGTGAAGTCGGACCAGGGCTGTGGGACCGCGCCGTGGACCACATGGGCCTTCCTAAGCCCGAGTTTCGGTGCCAGGGCCGAGAGGCAAGTGACTGTTCTCCATAAAAGACCCCAAAGTGCCAGGGACCCCCTGCTGACCGCTCTGTTCCCTCCTGCCACCTGGCCCGGGTTTCCCGCGGGCTGGGACTGTGGCCACTTTGTGTGCTGGGACAGACCCGGCACCAAGCCAGTCCCCAGCAAGGGCAGGTGCAGGGGGAGCAGCAGGGCACAGCGGGGTGTCTGGGGGGCGGGAGCGAGCTGGACACAGGGTTGGAGGCCAGCGGAGCCTTTTCCAGCTGGGCAGTGGAGCTTCCAGCGCCGGCGCGACTTCCTTTCCTTCTCTCTTGGTTCTGGGCCACACCCGGCAGTGCTCAGGGTCACGCCCAGCCTGCTCAGAGCTGGAACCCGGGCCTCTGGCAAGGCCTGACTCCTGGCAGGGCCCTGGGGACCACAAAGGAGGCAGGGTTCAAAGCAGAGCTGGCCTTGTGCAAGGCAAGCACCCTCCCCATAGAACCCCCCCCCCCCGCCTCTTGAGATTCTCTCTCTCTCTCTCTCTCTGCCCCTGCCTCAGTTTTCTTCTCTGTGAAATGGGACCAGGGGCCAGAGCGACGCCTCAGTGGGCTGAGCATGCTCTTTTGCTTGCTTGCCGCCTGGGCACCCCCACCGACACGGGGGACTGGCCTCTGTGCACTAGTCAGGAGTAGCCCGCGCACCTTAGGGGTGAGTGAGAGACAGTGCCAGGACTGCCCCTGCGGTTATGGGGGTACTTGATGTTGCTGCAGAGAGGCCTCCCCTGAGCAGACTCGGGGTGCTGTTTGCTCCTGGGCTGGCTCCCGAGTGCGGAGGGTGAAGCAGAGGTGAGACCTAGTCAGGGTCAGGAGGTGCTGCAGGGGTGAGGCCAAGAGAGACGAAGAACTTAGAGCAGGGCTGGCAGCTCCAGCCCCAGGCTGAACCCCTGATTTGGGCAGGGCACTGGGGCTACGCCCAGGGCTCACTCTGCAGTGTCCAGGGGACTTTGGTGCTGGAGGTGAAATTCCGGTCTGCCATATCTGTTATCTTTACGACACTAACTGCCTTTTTATTTATTTATTTATTTTTTGCTTTTTGGGTCACACCCGGCTATGCACAGGGGTTACTCCTGGCTCATACACTCAGGAATTACTCCTGGTGGTGCTCGGGGGACCATATGGGATGCTGGGAATCGAACCCGGGTCGCTGCATGCAAGGCAAATGACCTACCCACTATGCTATTGCTCCTGCCCCCTGCCTTGTTGTTAAAATAAGATCTTCCCCAGAACAGCAGTACAGCAGGTACCTGGGTTCAATCCAGGCACCCCATATGATCCCCCAAGCACTGCCAGGGCTGATCCCTGAACAAGAAGAGCTTTAGGGGCTGGAGTGATAGCACAGCGGGTAGGGCGTTTGCCTTGCATGTGGCCGACCTGGGTTCGATCCCTGGTATCCCATATGGTCCCCCAAGCACTGCCAGGAGTAATTCCTGAGTGCAGGGCCAGGAATAACCCCTGAGCATTGCCGGGTGTGGCCCAAAAAGCAAAAAATAAACAGAAGAGCTTTAAGTCCTGAGTACTGCTGTGAGTGACCCAAAAATTAAAAAAAAAACCATATATATATATATATACACACACACATATATAGGGCCCTCCCTCAGCAGTGCTCAGAGGCTGCTGGGTTATACCCAGCAGTGCCTGGCATGGCCTCGAACATGCCAGGCCTGGGCCCTACCATGGAGCACTTTCCCCCCAGTCTCCAGACTTCTACTGACGTAAAGCTTCTGAGTTCAGTGTGTCATGGTTTTTGTCTGTTTGGGGTTCACACCACGGGGGGGCCCAGGATCAAACCCGGGCTCCCACCTGCAAAGTGGGCGCTCCTGCCACTGAGCCGTCTCCCCGGCCTCAGTTTATCTCGAAATCAATGCCAATCTGCAGGGAAGCAGGTGAGGGACGCCAGCTGCCCATGCTATGGTCCCCAGGCGACAGCATCGTGGATGCAGCGTGGCGGAAGCTCAGGCTCAGGCGCTGTTGGCGGGGACATTGGTGGCACCTCGCGTGCTGGCCATCCTTTTGCATTTTTCAGCAATATCCTTGCTGGCCAGGAAGGACCTTCCAGACCCCTCAAGTGGCCTTAGGGTGTACTAGGTGTCCCTGTAGGGTATGCAGGGCCAAGAAGTGGACAGGCTGGCTCGCGCCTTGAATTGGGGTGTGTCCAGCCCCACCCACTTTCCCAGCAGCCCAGGGGAGCAGTTATTTAAGATCTTTGCTCTGCTGGGCACCTGAAGTCCCAGGCCTTTCCTGACACCCCCCCCCCCCCCGCTCCAAGCCGCAGAGGTAGTGGGAGCACGCAGGGCTGGGCACACCCCAGGCCCACCCTCAGAGAGGAGGTGGCCCCTCCCTGCCCCTGCCCCTCCTCTGGGAGGCAGCCGCGCCCTGCCCTGGGCATGTGGGGTGCTGTTGAGGGTGCAGTGGTTTGGGGCTGTGTTCTCTCCTTCCCCTGAGAGCTCAGTCTCTCGGGAACATTCCAGTAGGCTGAGGGACGGGTACAAATGGCTTGGGGTGGGCTGGAGAGATAGGACAGCAGGGAGGGCGTTTGCCTTGCACTCAGCCACCTGGGTTCGATCCCCGTCATCCCATATGGTCCCTCGAACATGCCAAGAGTAATTCCTGAGTGCAGAGCCAGGAGGAACCCCTGAGCATCTCCACGTGCGGCCCCAAAAACCACAAAAACAAAAATAGTGGCCAGAGAAGGCCCAGTCCTCACACTACCCACATAGTAGCTGAACTACACCACGGCCCCCTCTAGGGGTGTCAGTGATAATGGTGCAAACGCCCCACCCATTGGAGTTTTCTGTGGGGCAGAAGATCCCAAACGGCCTCTCTAGCCAGGGCCTCCGGGAAGGCAGACGGATGTGGGTCCCACTGTCCCCTACCAGCTGTGTGAACCTGGGAAAATGGCTTGCCTTCCCTGTGCCCCTATGTCTCCTGGGTAAAGTGGGGGCAGGGGTCTCCTACCAGCTGTGTGACCCTGGGAAAGTGGCTTGCCCTCTCTGTGCCACCGTGTCTCCTGGGTAAAGAGGGGGCAGGGGGTGGCCTTACCCTCAGGGATGGGGGTGTCATGGATTGAATATACACGGTCAAGCCCCAGGCCGCTTGGTAAATGCTGTTCCACTTGCTCTGATTTCCGGTTGAGGGGGCAGGGCCCACTGGGAGCTGCCACCCTGCCTCTGGGCAGCTGTGCCTGCGGGTTCTTAGGGCCCACAAGGAGGCACAGTGCTCCCCGAGAAATTCTGGCTAATGCCAGTGGTTATTCTTCATGACACATGCCCTGTACCCACCTCTGTAATAGCTTGGCACCTGTCACTGGAAGCTGGGACGGGAAGGGGTGGCACCAGGAGCTATGGCATCAAAGCTGTGGCCCCTCTGGCCCCTGCGGCCCACAAAGCGGCTGGCCCTCCTCAGTCCCCCTGCCCGTTCGCAGACACCTCACCATGAAGCGAGGCCTGTGTGGCCTTGGGGCCAGCTTGGTGACATCCGCCAGCTATTCTGCCCACCTGCTCTCTGGGTTTTTTTCTCAGCCTCAAATCTGGAGCCCTGGACAGGAGTCGGGGGGAGAGGGGGTCGTTCCCCAGAAAGCCCCCCCGGGGGCTGGAGATAGTCCAGTGGGCAGAGTGCTAGTACTACATGCAGCCAACCTGGGTTCTGTCCCCAGCACGACTTAGGGTCCCCAGGCCCTGAGACAGGAATGAGCCCGAGCACAGCTGGGTGAGGTGCCAAGACAAACAGGCCTTCCTGGCAGGCAGCCTTGCCCTGGCCACGGGGCAGGGCCACTGGCCTCCTCCATTCCTCTCCTCTCCCTTTATTACTGAGCTGAGTTTGCGGGTTTGGGACCCTGGAGGGTGTGGTTCCAGGTGGTGGGGTGAGATAAGGCCAGACCCAGGGCCCAGCCTTTGCACAGTGGCCCTTACAGCTAACAAAGCACCTTCTGGCAGCTTCTAGCAACCTTTCATACAGGCCCAGAGGCAGGCGGAGCTCCAGGGCCACCACTGGCCTCAGGGCCAGCGTGGAGGTGCCATCGCCTCAGGATGCAGGGAGGATGGCAGAGGGGCAGGGGAAAGTGCTCCACACGTGGTACCGAGGAGGAGGCCCAAGTCAGGGCTGGGCACCCCTGCAGAGCTGCCCCATGGGTGACAAATGACCTCTCATCAGGGGTATCAGAAAACCCCCCTCAGAGGCTCCTTTTGCACTGACCCCCAATTTCTTCCTAGACCCCCAATTTCGTGGGAAGCTCAGGGGAGTCATTCTCTATCCACATCCTTAAGGGGTTCAGTGATGTGGGGGGCAGCTAAGTCACTGTCAGTCCTCTCGCCCTGGCTCCCCCGGCTTCCCTGGATCTACACGGGGGTCGGCAGAGGTGGGCACCAGGGTGCTGGGTCAAAGACATCAGCGGGGCTGGGGGCTCGGACGAGCTAAGGTCGATGTCACCCGACGCTCTGCAGGCGCTGGGGCTGCGGAGATCCGGAGCCGCCACAGCTCGTACCCGACGGCGTCCGAGGAGGAGGATGGTCTGGACGAGGAGGAGCTCAGCCCCTTCCGGGCCCGCTCGCGCTCGGCGCCCCCCAACCTGTGGGCCGCACAGCGGTATGGCCGCGAGCTCCGGAGGATGAGCGACGAGTTCCAGGGATCCTTCAAGGTGAGCACCGGCGCGACGGCTGTCCTCCGAGGGCCCCCAGTCATTGGCGCAAAGGCCACCCGTTCGGGCGCCCCCGGGGCGTTCGGCCGCAGCTTCTAAGTGCTAAATCTGCGGTTCCAACCAATCTGGGGCTCGAGGTGTCCCTCGTCCGGCCCCTGCACGGTTTTCTAGTCTTGATCCGGCCCCAGCCCTGAGGGCCGCAGCGACCGCGCGCTTCCAGGGAAGCGATCGGGGACCCTCAGCGCTGACCGCGCTGGCCACGCTAGGGACGCGCGAGTCCGCGGGGGAAGGGTCCGCTTATCCTGCCTTCTCTCCCTTTCCTCCTGCCCCCCCGGAGGGACTCCCCCGCCCGAAGAGCGCGGGCACCGCCATGCAGATGCGCCAGAGCCCCAGCTGGACACGCGCCATTCAGTCCTGGTGGGACCGCAACGTGGGGCGAGGAGGCCCCGCCCCCTCGCAGTGATCTTCCGCCCGGAGTTCCCGTCCCCGTCGGCGCCATCTTTGTTGCGGGCGGAAGTGCCTCCCGCAGAAAGAGCGAGCGGCTCGCCTCCCCCTTTCCGGAAGGAGGCGTGCGGGCCCTCCCGGCCCGGCTCTTCCGGCGCCTGCGAGGACCAGGGAGGGCCGGAGCCCCTCGGGAAGTTTTGAAAAGTCCCCGCTTCTCGCGCCGGAAGTGGCGGGCCAGTGTGCCGCCTTCGCCCGCGGGCGCCCTGCCCTCCCCGGGGACGCCGCGGGGCGACGCGCGCCCGTCCGCCCGCCCGCAGCTACGTGCGAATAAAGCCCGTGTCTGTGCCACCGCGCCTGTCCTTGTCGTCGCTTGGGACCGTGAGCGCGAGCGAGCACTGTCCCCGGAGCAGCGCGGCGTGTCCACGCGGGGGCGGCGCGGTCCTTATCTGCGATGTGCTGGCTGGGAGCCGCGGCCGGAACTGAGACCGTGCGGCGGCCCCCGGGGAGGGTCAGGGCGGGCGCCTATGTGGGTCAGTCCGTCTGAGCGGCTACTGTGTGGCCGTCCGGGTGGCCGGCGCGCGGCCAGCGCTGCGCGGGCGGGGGACGGGCGGGGGCGCTCGGGGACCCAGACGCGTCAGGACCCGGGAGCCCAGCTCGGAACGCGATGCCAGGCAGGTTTATTGGCGCCCCCTGTAGGCCACACGGTGCCTCGGCGTGGGGTACAGAGACGGGGTACGGTACGGAACGTGGGGTGCGGACACGCATCCCCACAGCCCCCGGCATCCAGGCACGGGGAGGGTCAGCGAGCGCTTTGGCGGGGCTGGAACCCTCCAGGACCTTCGGGCAGCGTATAGTCGGTCCCAGAGGGCTTCAGGGAGGAGGCGTCAGGGCTGGGCTTGGTCGAGACTGGGCAAGGACAGAGGGGCCGCAGTGCGGCACGCTCGCGTTTGGGGTTCCACCGGGGCTTTGAGGAATAGGGGAGGGGGTTCTGACATGTAGTGTTTCTGTGTGGGAATCAGGAAAACGGGAGCTGCTGAGGGGTCCGGAAACCCAGCAGAGAGGGGCAGTTTGGGGGGCTAGAATCAGACTGGACCTCAGGAGCTGGCTGAGCCCTCCGAATCTGGGCAAGCCGTTTCTCTGGCCTCTCCACCCATCTGGAACAAAGAAAACACTCCACGGGCAGGAGATGAGCCGGATAAGAGGTCTTCCTCTGGAGGGGCCCGCGCCAGCCGGGGGATCGCCAGGAAGCGGGGAGAGGCCTTGGAGTGCCAGGCTGCCTGTGGCCGGCCCTGGCAGCAGGGGCAGCGTCCACCAGAGGGTCCGAGCCAGGCCTGCCTCCAGGTTGGGACGTCTTCGACTTAGCTGTGGCCTGGCACTGGGCACTCCCGTCCTCGGCCTCAGTTTCCTCACCTGTAAAACAGGAATGACAGCTCCCTTACAGGGGAGAGGGGATGACGCCGGGTCACCCAACCCTGGAAGGGGGTGGCTCTTGGCTTCCCCCCCCAGGGCCACTGCCAGACCCACTCACTGCCCACCTGTCGCCAAGGGCGAGGTGGCCCCCTGCAGCCCATCGGCGCCTGCGTGGGGCCCAGCAGCCTTGGCGGAAGATGCTGGTGCTTGGGCCATATCAGGCAACAGGAAGGGGGGGCAGGGAGGGCTTCCTGAAACGGTGGCCTGAGCTCCGTGAGGGGAGGGGACGGAAGACCCGGGAGGGAGAAAGTAATGGGGACACAAGTGGTGACAGCCTTGAGGGCAGGGTGACAGAGAGCCTGGGGAGGCAGGGGCCTCGGATGCGGTGGCGAGGCTACTGGGGAGACTGTGGATGCCCTTGCAGGTCACAGACTCAGCCAGCAGCACCTCCCCCAGGCCCAGGTCGCCACCTCGGTACCCACAGGCCCATTTTAAGATGAGGCCCCAGCCACAGCAGAGGGCCCCGAGCCCTGCCCCACCCAAACCACGCTGCACACAGGGTCCCTCATGTCTATTTTATTCACGTAAAAAAAAAAAAGAATAGAGAGCCCCTCTGCTTCCCAGAGCTCGCAGGGACCCTTGGGCAATGAGGGCTTACCCCCAGGTAAAGCCCCGTGACTCAGCTCTTCTCCCAGAATTGAGGGCAGAAAGGGGAGCTGGGGATGAACCCGGCTCCCCGGATGGGGGAAGGAACGGCATTAGTGTATTTAAAAAAATAAAAAATTTCTAATAATAGAAAGTTAAAAAAAAATCCCCCCAGAGCATTAGTGTCTTAGCGTCCTGCCCTCCCCCAGAGCCCACCCTGACCACCTCCTGCTGGTCGGCTCAGAGTTGCGTGTTCTCCTCCTGGCTCTCCGAGTCGGCGCCGGACAGGTGCCCGCTGCTCCCGGGCGCGTGACCGTTGCTGGCACAGGCCACCCGCTGCCCGGCCCCCAGCCCCTCGGGCAGTTCGCCCAGCAGGCTCCGGCGGATCTCCTGGGGCAGCCGTGCCCGCAGCTCCTGGCACTCCTGGGCCAGCTGGGCCTGCAGCTACAGGAGGGGACAGCGTCAGCGGCCAGCCGGCTCCCGGTCCCCAGCGCCCCGCTGCCCCCTCTGCCAGGGGTCCCGCCGGCCCACCTTGGGCTCCTCCTCTGTTAGCTGCTGGAGCACTTGCTGCTGGCCAGACAGGAGTCGCTCGTGACGCTGCTTCTGGGCCTCCTCCAGCTGCAGGGGACAAGGCCTCGGCTCAGGGCCTCTATGGGAGAGGTCAGGCCCCAGGCAGCCCCGGGGAGGCGTGGCTAGGGTGACCCCGAGGTGGCCCTGCAGCCAGCGTGCCAGGCCCAGACTCCCGCACTTGGGTTGGCTTCGGGGATGATGTGGGTGAGAGGGGCAGGTGCGGTCCCAAGGGAAGACTCTAGAAATTCCTCTCGGGGACACGGTCCCAGGCCAGGTAGAGAGAGCAGGAGAGGGGATGCGGGTGGCCATGGGGCCCCACTCACCCTGCGGATGGAGTTGACCGACTCGGTGATGTGTCGGCGGTTGATCTCGGTCAACTCCCTGCAAGCGGGGAGAGGGATGGTTCAGGGGGGCTCCCTGCCCCGCCCGTGACACCCCCACCCCCGCCGGGCGGGGGGCACAGCTCCCATGGCCTTACACCTCCTTCTTGTTCTTCTCCCTGTTCTTGGCCTCAGAGATGCTGTTGTGGCGTTTCCTATCCAGGATCTTCTGCAGTTCCTTCTTCTCCCTGCGGGGGTTGGGGGGGGTCAGGGGGCAGAGAGGTCAAGGCGGAGGTCATGGGAGCTCAGGGCCTTCACCTGCCGGCCCCACCTGCGGGAGGCCCGCGCCTTCACCTGTCGTTGGTCTCTTTGAGCTTCTTGAGCTGGGTGAGGTGCGCGTCACAGACGATCTCCCGGAGCCGCTGCTGCGCCTGCGCACACAGAGCCGTGAGGCCGGGCTGAGCCGGGCCAGCCCCGCACCCACGGGCACGGGACGCACCTGTCTCAGGTGCTCCTGCCTCCGCTCGGCCTCCGTGTCCGCCTGCGCCTCGCGCAGATCCAGGAGGCTCTGAACCTGTTTCTTCTGGAGCTCCTGGTACCGCTTCATCTCTTCCTCCTCCCCTTTCTCCGACTCGCCCCCTCTGTGGGGAGAAGCCTCGGGTGAGCAGGGGCAGGGCGAGGCAGGGGGCCGCTATGCCACGGAGGTGCCCGTTCGGTCCATGAAACGATGGAGCATGAGGCAGGAATAACGGAGCTAGTACAGTGGGATACAGCGCTGGCCTTGCATGCAGCCGGCCCGGGTTCGATCCCCGAACCCGGCACTAGTTATGGTTCCCTGAGCCCCACAAGAGGTGATGCCCTGAGCACCGCTGAGTGTGGCCCCAGAACAAGCCAAAAAAAAAAAAAGATGGAGCAAATGATGCCAACTGCTCTGGGTTCAAATATGGGCTCCTTACGGGAATGCAAAAGAGGCATCAAGGGCCAGAGTGATAGCACAGCAGGTAAGATGCTGGTTTTGCACGCGGCCAACCTGGGCTTGATCCCCGGCATCCCATATGGTCCCCTGAGCACTGCTAGAGGAGTGATCCCTGAGTGCTGAGCCAAGAGTAAGCCCTGAGCACTCAAAAGCAAAAGCAAAACAAAAACAAAAAGGAGGCGCCAGTCCAGCCCCGGGGTGGGGCTCAGCTGTGACACTCCTGCCTCAGATGGAGGCGGCCCTGGGTTCGATTCCCACCACTGCAAAAAATTTGAAACAAAAACCATCTGGGCTGGAGCCATGCCTCTGTGGGCTGGAAAGCGTGCTCTGCGTGAGGGAGCTCTGACCCCTGACCCGTGCAACACGAGGCTCTGGAACACTGGCCAGGATCGACCCCTGAGCACTGAGTCAAGAGCAGCCTGGTACTATCAGTCGTGACCTCAAAACAGAATATTAAAAAGTCAACAAGGGGGCTGGAGCGATAGCACAGCAGGTAGGGCTTTTGCCTTGCACACGGCTGACCCAGGTTCGATTCCCAGCATCCCATATGGTCCCCTGAGCACTGGCAAGGACTAATTCCTGAGTGCAGAGCCAGGAGTAACCCCTGTGCATCACCAGGCGTGACCCAAAAAGCGGGGGAAAAAAAAAAGTCAACAAGACTGGCCAGAGCGATAGTGCAGCAGGCAGGGCGTTTGCCTTGCACGCAGCCCACCCGGGGTTCGATCCCAGCATCCCATCTGGTCTCCTGAGCACCGCCAGGAGAAATTCCCGGGTGCAGAGCCAGGTGTGGTCCCCCCAAATCAAAAGTCAACAAGAGGCACCTCTCCCGGGTCAGAGAAGCGGAAGCCTCCTCCTTCTTCCTGGCACCGAGCCCTCGGGGCGCTGCCACCCCTCCCGCCCTCCCGTGCACACGGTGGGCTGGTGGGCACTCACGGGCCGCTCCCGCGGGGCCGGGCCTGGGCCAGGCCGTCGAGCAGCCGCCGCGTGAGCGCCACCGCCTTCCGCTGGTGCTTCTTCAGCAGCTCCCGCAGGTCTCGCTCCTGCCGGCTCCGCAGCTTCACCAGACTCTTGTGGCCACGGAGCTCATCCAGCGGGACCGGGGCCACCTCTGGGCAAGCCGGTGCAGGTGGTCAGGAGGGGCGGGGGCAGACCGGGCCACACCCACCCGCCGAAGCCCCGCCCCGAGGCCCTGCCCCTACCTGAGAGGACGCTGGCGATGAGGTCATCCCGCTGCCCTGGGGAACAAGCACAGGGCTGAGCGGCCTAGCCGACCACCTGGCCTGCCCCCCAACCCCTGGGCCCCTCTTACCTGGGCTGCTGAGGGAC
This sequence comes from Sorex palustris, assembly GCA_028565675.1. Lineage (NCBI taxonomy): Eukaryota > Metazoa > Chordata > Mammalia > Eulipotyphla > Soricidae > Sorex > Sorex palustris. Next base: position 47,194,315 of record JAOXYA010000045.1, on the reverse strand, counting down.
GGGCTGGTGGGGGAGGTGGCAGGGCCCGGGGGCCAGCGCGGGGAGGACTCCAGGGGGCTGTGTGTGGGGTTGGCAGCCAGCTGGGCCCCAGGCTGCGGACACTGGGTCTCCTGGCAGGTATCGGGGCCAGCCTGGGCCTGGAGGGAGGAGGCGAATGCTCTTTGCACACAGCTGTGCCCCCCCCCCCCCAGCCCTGCTCCGTGGCCTCCCGGGGCCCACCTTGCCCGGGGCGTGGAGCAGTATCTGACCGAGGAAAGCTTTTCCAAGCCCCATCACCAGGACCCAGGACCCATCACCGGCGCTCAGGAACTTCCAGATTGTTCCGGGAAGGCCTGGCTCGGCCCCAAGTTCCCTCCCTGTTCCGAGGCTCTCTCCACCCTTGCCCGCAGCTGCTCCTCTCCCTGGTTGCTTAGCTCCTGATTAAATCACCGAGGAAGTGACCGCAGAGTGGGCTCCAGCCTCACCCGCTAACAGCTCCCACTGCCAATTCCCAGGGGACTCGGCCCAGACGGGCGCTGGGCGGGCTCCGCCCCTGCGCCATGGAAGCCACACAGCCCCCTCGGGCCCAGCTCTCAGACCTCCACATTGGAAAGGGCTCCGTGGCCTGCACCTGTCCTGCCGACCCCTGTGGCACGTGGCCATCCCGCTAGGCTGGAGGAATTCCAGCCCGGATCTGCGGGCTGGCCTCTCATATGCAAAAACGGTGGTTTCACCTAAGCAAAGCGTGACCCCAGGCCCCAGCCAGGAGCGGCCTCGAGCCACTGCGGCTGGAACTCAGTCACTTGGCTTCAGGTGGGCATTACGAAGAATCCAGAAAGGGGTCTGGGTGCTCCCGGCTGTCCTTGGGACCAGAGGCCACCCACCATGGCGAACGGGAGGGGTCACCCAGCCAGTCCCCTGCCTGCCCGGCTCACCTCACACTCCCCGATGAGGGCGGCCAGTTTCGTGGCCCTCTGGTCCATCAGGCTCACGTGCTTGATGGGGTTGATCAAGGCCTCGGCGTAGTCTGGGGGGCAGCAGAAGGTGAGGGTCTCGGGCACTGGATGCCAGAGGCACAGCCGCCCACGAGCGGAGGAGTCTCCCCGGCATCCCAGAACCTCATCCTGGGACGTATCTGTCTTCCCCCGAATGGGGTGCCCCGGTGTAGCCCTCCCTGGCCGAGGTGCCCCTCACCCTGGTGGTCGTCGGGGATGTAGTCAGAGGCCTCCGTGTAGATGAGCAGGGCGGGCAGGCAGAGCGGCTGGTTGGCCTCGTTCCGCAGGCAGATGTAGTGGTACCCTGCATGGGAGCACCAGCCCAGGGTTGGATCCCGCCGGGGGACAAGCACTGACCGCCGCCGCCCCCTCCCTACCAGGTACCTGAGCGGATGGCAGACACGGGCAGGATGCGGTGCCCGACAAACCGGCCGCCCTCCTCAAAGGCCGCAATGCGCAATGAGGCCAGCGTGGGCAACACCACCTGTGGGCCAGCGGGCACAGAGTCACAGGGCTGGCCATGCCAGTGGTCACCCTCTGACCTGCGGTCATGCAGCCAATAACGGGCCCAGGCCTTGACTGTGGGACTGCACAGCTCACCCCACCTCTAAAACCGTGGCATGGGGAGCTGGGGAAACGGCTCAAAGGACTCGAGTGTGTTGGAGCCTCAGGTCTGATCCCCAACATGGCATGGTACCCCCAAACACCCCTGGGTGTGTCCAAAAAGGAAAAGAAAGCAAAGAAGAAAAAGAAAGCACAGAATGAGCTCAGATTCCACCCCGGCTGGGAGCAGAGGGGTCTGAACCGGAGAGCGAGCATCCCTGGGGGCCCCAGGACCCCCTGCAGCCACCCCTTTCCTCTCTTCTTTTTTTTTTTTCTTTTTGGGTCATACCCAGCGATGCTCAGCTCAGGGATTACTCCTGGCTTTGCACTCAGGAATTACTCCTGGTGGTGCTTGGGGGACACTATGGGAAGCTGGGAATCAACCCAGGTCGGCCACGTGCAAGGCAAATGCCTTACTCGCTGTGCTATTGCTCCAGCCCCTCCTCTCTTCTCCTCATCCCGAAGTGATGCCTGGCCGACGCCTGCCGTTCCGGGGAGCCCCAGCACCCACCTCCCAGGAGCGCGCGAGGCTCGGGCTCACCTTGGGGAAGTCGAAGGGCTCCTCGTCCCACACGGGGTTGAAGGAGTTGCCCTGGGAAGTCCGGGTACGGTACTTGCGCCGGGTGTCCACGGGGAGCCCGAACATGTCCACCTCCACGTAGATGCCCACCTTGCGGTCAGACAGGAACTGCCCCGAGATCACCTGTGGGCGGCAGGAAGTGAGTCAGCGCTCAGGCCGCCCCCCAAAGCCCGGCCCCAGTCCCTCCCTGTGCCCACCTTGACCCGCAAGGCATTGGCCACGATGCCATCCACGATGACCTCGGTGAAGGGGTCGAAGGACTTGTCAGGCCGCCGCATGAACTCGGGCTTCAGCAAGTAGCCGCTGCGCCCGTTGTACTCGAACACGCCGGCGTTGAGCTGCATTGGCACATCTGGTGGCGACACAGTGAGGGCTAGATTCCATGGGGGGAACAGGGCAGAGGGAGCCCCAGGTGCAGGCGTTCTGATGGCACCAGGGGCCCGGATTCAGGCATATAAGGGGGTGTCCTGGAGTGATCGTACAGCGGGTGGGGCACCTGCCTTGCACACAGCTGACCCGGGTTCAATCCCGGGCACCCCAGATGATCCCCTGAGCACAGAGCCAGGAGTGAGCCCTGAGCATCGCCAGGTGTGGCTCCAAAACCAAAACCAGGGGCTGGAGCGATAGCACAGCGGGTAGGGGGTTTGCCTTGCACGCGGCCGACCCGGGTTCGATTCCCAGCATCCC
>JAOXYA010000045.1:47148971-47166858 GCA_028565675.1 Sorex palustris | reverse complement strand
CCCTACCCCCGCCCGTGGGCAGCACCCAAGGACGGAGCCGGACGCGAGCTCTGAGAAGGTCTTTATTGCAGGACTTTGGGGGAGTGGACAGCACTCAGGGGCTGCTGCCGGGGCGCACGACCTCGGGGCCCGGGACCGGCGCGGGCGGCGGCTGCTGGTTCTGCTGTGGTTCCTTCTGCAGCCTGGCCTTCTTGGCCCTGCGGGAGAGACCACCGGGGTGGCTGGGGAGTCGGAGGGGGCCGCGCCGCGGAGGGGGACAGAGGAGCAGGGTCAGACCTGGCGCGGGCCTCGTTGTAGATGGCGGTGATGATCCGGTCCTTCTCGTCCATGAAGCTCCGGTGCATCTGCTCCAGCTTCCTGCAAGGGGGTCACAGTGAGCCGTGGGTCCCTCCTGGCCCTCCAAGTTCCCCCCCCACCACCTACTGGAGGATCTCAGACACCCCTGCCTAAGACAGGATGGGGAGAGGGTCACAGAGTGACCCGAGCTGCCCAGAGTCCAGTGGTGACCCAGACCCCTGGTTGTCCTGTTGCAGGGAGTGACCACAGATCTGCTGATCAGCTCCCAGGGGACTAAAAGGATGTCCCCAGCAGCAGCAGCAGCGTTGGCAGGTGGGAGAGTGACCGAGGGGGAGGGACAGCGGCCGGCGAGGCCCCGTTAGAATGGAACGCATTTCTTTCTTAAGCATGCAGGTGCTTGGGGCCAGCACCAAAGGTTCACATTCAAATCACAGGCCCTGGACAGGACATTAGCCTCCAGGGTTTGAGGCCTTTAGCCAAGTCAGGGGAGGCTCTGGAGACCCCTGAGTGCTGGCCACAGAGGTGGAGGGGACAAATGGCTGTCCCAGTGGGCTTCACTCCGCCCCCCCATGCCCGCCCCCTAGGGAGCACACCTGAAGGCCACGTAGTGCAGGCCCATGCCCGCCAGCATGACCAGCAGGCAGTACCCCATCACCCGCTGGTTGAGTTTCTGCTGCCTCCGCCTCTCCTCTGGCCCCTGCGGCCTCGCGCTACGGAACTGCGCCCAGTATCTTGCATTGGGGTCTTCCCAGGCGCTTCTGGGGGGGAAGGAGAGAGTGTGGGGATGAGGTTCCCAGCTGCCCCGGGGCACGGGCAGCGGGGCCACAGGCCTACCTGTATGTCTGATGCACTGGCCTGTGAGGGCCCGAGGTGCCAGGGGCCGGGGCGGCGGCAGAGCGGAGCTGCAGGTCGTAGTTCCGGCGGCTCTCCGCGTGGCTGAGCACTTGGTAGGCCTCACTCAGCTCCACAAAGCGGCTGTGCAGGGTCGGGTTCCCCGGGTCCCGGTCAGGGTGGAGCTGGGTTGGGGCAGGACTTCCCTCATCTTCCCTTCCACGCCCCTCCCAGGACCACTCCGAGAGAACAGCCGCGCATCTGGCCGCTGCCGGAGGGAGCACAGACTCGGGGCTCTGGCCTGCCTGCCTGCTGCTGGCCCCTCACTGTGTTTCAGGCTTTCTCAAGAGATAGCCCAGGGCTTGCAGCATCAGCCTAACGCGTGGCCAATTCCTGTTCAATCTCTGGCAGGGTGTATGGTGCCACGAGCACCACCAGGGGTCACTGCGGAGCAGGGAGCTGGGACTAGCCCCCTGAGCACTGAGCGCTGAGCACTCGCAGAGTAAGTGTAAGCAGGTAAAGAGTCCCAGTGCCAGCCCATCAGATAGAGCCCAGGCTCCTGCTTCCGACATTCTGGAGCAGATGTCTGCCCTTGGCACACGCAACACCCCGTGTCCAGTGCGGGAATATGGCGCCCGGGTCACTTAGATTAGCTCCTAGGAATCTGTTTGTTTGGGGGACTCACTCGGCAGTGCTCATCATCGCTTACTCCTGGCTCTGTGCTTCAGGGATCACTCCCTGAAGGCTCAGGGGACCATATGGGGTGCCAGGATGGAACCCGGGTCAGGCATAAGCAAGGCAGGTAGCCTGTTACCCTCTGTACTATCACTCCAGCCCCTGTTCCTGGGCATGGACCCAATTGGGGTCTGACCTCGCCTTCCCTCTTCCCTCCCCCTTGCACCCCTGGGGCCACTGGTACCTCTTTGGATTTAGAGAAGAAAGCTCGTTTAACTTCTTCAGTGCTGGCATTAGGGTGCACCCCCAACAGTTCATAGTAGTTGCTGGGGCCAGACCTGTGGAGAGAGGCCAGAAGGTGCAGGGCCTCAGGGGACCTGGGGAAACCCTCTCCTTACCACCCCCACAAATCTCCCCAGGCCACGCCCTCCAACTCAGCAACCAGACACTGAGCAGGTTGAGGGGGACCCGAGGGAAACTGGGCTTCTTAGTGAGGTTTCGGAGGTATGACAAGGATAAGAAGGTCCGAGAGCATAAGAACCCTCAGAACCCTCACATCAGAAACACCTGGAACACTCGTTCAAAAACAAGGAGCGGCAGTACAGCGGGTACGGCAGTTCCCTCGCGAGTGGCAGACCGACCGGCGGGGCTCAATCCCCAATATCCCAAATGATCCCCCACCAGGAGTGATTCCTGAGTGCAGAGCCAGGAGTCACCCCTGAGCACTGCCGGGTGTGGCCCCAAAAAAACAAACCAAAATCCAAAACTAAAACAAAAAAAAAAAACCCTCAACCACAAGGGCAAATTCCTGAGCCTCACCTCATGCCTGCAGATCAGATTCCTGATCAGAACCTCCAGAGCAGGGTCCAAAGATCTGCGATTTTGCAAACCGCCCTCCCCACCTCGCACCCAGGCCCCCCATCGCGGGCCTGAAAAGTTGGACCCGGTGATGCTCACGACCACCAGAGTTGCGGAAGGCCCATGGGATCAGCCTAAGCTCAGGATCCACACCGGCGACTGCGGTATGACCTTGGGGGTCGTCCCGTAAGATCCGAGCCGGTGTCCTCAGCCCTGAAGGTGAGGGTTACCTGCGCCGAGCCTGCGCCGCCTCTGACACGGCGCGGGGGGCTCACGGCGACCTGCGCGCCTCGGGCAGGGCCGGGAGCGGCCACGACCTCAACCCCCACGGGAGGAGCGACTCACCGCTGCCGGGCAGCCGCCGCGAGGAGCCGGGTGGGAGGGTTGCGCGGCCACCGCGGGCAGAGGCGCAGGGGCAGCATGGCGGCAGGCGAGCAGCTGGGGGAAGGAGGCCACAGAGACGAGTGCATTGGGAACCAGACGGGGCCTGAGGGCAGCGCCCAGCGGGCAGGGGAAGGGGCTTAGCCGCGGTTCCGTGCAGGGGAAAACTGAAGGTGGGCCGGGGGTGGGGGCGGGTGGAGCCTCCAGACTGAGGACCAGCCTCCAGGGTCCACGATCTGTCCCGCCTCTGACCCGGGGGCCCCGCTCCACAATGACCTCGGGGTGAAGACCACCAGACCCCGACGCCAAGACCCCTCCTCTCCACCCAGGGACCGCGGGGTGGGGAGGGGGGGAGAGCGGAGGAGGAGCCAGAGCTAAGCCCCGCCCCCATCGCACTCACGGACTCCGCGACAGCCGCCATTTCCAGACCCTGGGCTGGCCCCGCCCCCGAGCGCTGATTGGCTTAGGCGCGCCACACCCCCCCCGGCGGAAGGGCCGCGCGGACGTTCCGCCCTCGCTCATCCATTGGCCGTCCGCGTCTCGGCCCCACCCCCGAGGCCAGGCCAGCTGCCCTGCCGCCGGGCGGCCTGAGAACAGGCACCCCGATCCTTGGCGAGCTTGCGGGCCCAGCCGCCGCCAGCCAGGCAGGTGGGCGTGGCTGTCGCGCTGCTCTACAGCAAGAGGCATTTCACAGGGCCGCTTCCATCCCAGGGGCCTGCAGAGGATCCCCCACAACCCCTCCAAGTCGTGTGTCCTTCCTCTTGCCCATGCAGGGTTCTCTCCCCTCCCTGTCTTACGGAAATAGCAGATGCCAATGGAATCCAAGAATAAAGTCCTTTATTGCCTTCTGAGTCACGGTGATAGGTCGGGGGCATCCCAGGGCACTCAAGTGGAACTGCCCTGGACCAGGTTGTAGAGGAAGATGGCGCCTTTGGCGGAGGGGCAGAGCTCAGCCCACATTTCGGTCTCTTGCAACCTCTGTACTCTCTGTAGGGAGACGGAAGCATTCGGGTATCCTGCCGGAACATGCCCGAGCAGCAGAACCCCTCTGCACTGCACCCTTGGTGGGGGCGAGGCTATTAACGGGTGCACAGGCATCCCCAAATGGACTTTTGTGGCTCCTAAGGGAAGCTCTGAGAGATCTGGGGGACCCCAGTGACCCGGCAAGCAGGGGTGTAGATTCACCATCAATCACCAGCTCCCCTGACCAAGCAGATACACTTTGCCATCTCATACCTGAGTCTCGACAAAGATGATCCCCGTGGATTCATGGGCCTCAGGGCCCCCACTCAGGTAGTACTTCCTCACCTGCTCAGAAGTCAGGCTGCACCTGGACAAGGACAAGAGAATAAGCTGGTGGGTGCCCAGGTCCTGGGGGCCCAGGCGTCTCAGCCAAGCCCCTTAACTTTTCCCCCACCCTTGAGTCCAGAACTTTGTCCTCCCCTGGAGCTCACTCACTGAACAAAGAATTCAGCACTGGCACGGCCGGCACTGGTCTGGTTGCGGGCAATGCCCAGTAGCAGTGGCTGGCTCAGGGTGAGTAGTGGCACGTTCACCTAGGGTGGGCGAGAGGGTCCCACCTGTCAGTGCCCATGCCCATATGCGCTCTGCCCTTAATACAGCAGAGCTGGCTCCTTTCACACCGCATTAGAGGATTTTCAGTTTGGGCACTTGGCATCCTGGAATACCCAGTCTCGGTGCACTCACTTCACAGAAAAACAGATGCAGAGATGGAATTATTTGCCCAAGGTCACAGGCCCTAAGGGAACCCCATTTCATTGCCAGTACTCCTACCGACTCCCCATCCTTCCTTACATCTGGAGAGCAGGCAAGAAGTTAATCCCTGCTCATACTGAAATAAGAAACACCCCAAGGCTCAGAGCCTCCCATACACGTAAGGGTAAATACAACCAAGCTCGTCACTCAGGCCACATGCCAGGGCTGGAAAGACAGTACCTGCCTTGCATGCAGCAGACCCAGGTTCAGTCCCGAGCACCACCAGGAGTGAACCCTGAGCATAGAGCCAGGAATGTCTTCTGAGCACAGCCTAGAGCGCCCTCCTCCCAATAAAAAAGAAGGTCCTTGGGGGCTGGAGCGATAGCACAGTGGGTAGGGCGTTTGCCTTGCATGCAGCCAACCCAGGTTCGATTCCCAGCATCCCATATGGTCCTCTAAGCACCGCCAGGGGTGATTCCTGAGTGCAGAGCCAGGAGTAACCCCCGTGCATCGCCAGGTATGACCCAAAAAAGCAAAAAAAAAAAAGGCTCTTGTGCCTGCAGGCCTTCCTGCTAACCAGCCCTGAATCCTGCATGGCCCACCTCGTCCTCACTCACCTCATCACAGATCTCCTGGAGGATGCTAGAGAAGAGTTCATGCACCACCAGCTCCCCGGGGAAGTCCTTGTGTGAGGGGCTGTCGCCAGGACAGAGGGCCTGGGAGAGGTCACACATGCTCAGTCCCTGCTACCCACATCTTCCCACCTTGCCTCCCCCACACACAGGGGCCCTGAATGTTCCATTGGGCACAAAATCAGTCTTCCTTTCCCAGATAGGTAGCCAGAGGATTGGCTAGATCCTCTGCCCCTCCCACCTCCCCACTGCCTAGCTGCCCACAAATTGAGGGCCAGTGTCAGCGGGGAGGCTGAGGGGATGCCCAGTGCACTGACTTCACAGAAGCCCCCAGTCAGCAATCCCTTTCAGGATAAGGTAACTCTCTGGGTCTCGGCACCTGTACTCCCAGTCTGGCAGCTCACCTGGGGCTCAGGGTGCCCCCCGGGCACATCCAGCAATCCAGGGGCCTCAGCCACCTGCCGAGAGCGGTGCAGGAAGACAAGGAAACCGTCAGAGGTGGCCAGGGCAGCGCCCACCCCAAGGGGGTCAGCCAGGTAGGCCTGCTTGTCACCCCAGTCGGTGACGCCCTGCTGCTGCAGGCACGCAGCTGAGTTGGACCAGTTGGTGCCCAGGAAGTCTCGGTAGGAAGTCAGGCCCAGGCGCAGAAGCAGCAGCGGCCCCGCTGAGCCGGTGGGCTCCAGGACGGCGGAGTGCAGGCGGAACTTGGGGGCGTCGAAGAGCCAGGGCTGGGTCTGGAGTCGGCTCTCCCAGATAGCAGAGATGGCCTCGTCCCCTCCTGGCAGCGGGCGCCGGTCATGGGCGGGGCTCAGCTCCACACGCACCTGCTCCTCTGGCAGACCCCCCGGGGGACAGATAAGCAGCAGGGACACCTCAGGGTCCATGGTCTGGAGAGGGCAGCTCTGGGAGAGGACACAGACAGACCTGTCACCTCGCGGAGGACCACAGCCACCCTCGGACACCCGCTGCCACGGACCTCCCGCTGCCACAGGACACCCACTGTCACCGACCTCTCCAGAGGCGCTTCTGCATCTCCCTGCCTCCTCCCAGCCCTCCTGCGCTCCCTGATCACCTCCCCTGACCACTGACATCTTCTCTCACCTCCCGTCCCACCGTGCCTGACATTGCGCGGGCTCCCGGGCATCCCTATCACCCAGAGGTCCTGGGCTCTGTCACCGCTCCACAGCCCGTGTCTCCCAGCCCTAGGGGTGATGCCTCTAACCTCGAACGCGCTGGGTCCCTCCAGGGGGTCCAGATCTCCAGCCTGCGGCGGGTACTCACCAACCCGCAGGCCGGCCGCGGGCCCCGCCCCTCCCCGCGAGCGGAAGTGCCCGCCCCCTGCGGCCTCGGCTTCTTATTGGCCAGCCCCGGCGCGCAGGCTCGCCGGCCGCGGGAGTCCGGAAGCGTCCGCGTGTGTCCGCGGTCGCCGCTGGTCGCTCCTTGGACGTCCGCCCTCCCCGCTATGCAGAAGGTCCTTCTGGAAGGGTCGACCCACGAGGCTGGAGTGCGGGGGCTCGGCCCCCTGGCTTTTCGTGGCGGACACACAGTGACTTTGGGACAAGTCTTGCCTGCCAGGCCTCAGTTTCCCTCTGGGCACCAGGCGTGCAGTGAAAGTCAGGAGCAGACTGTCCCTCCTCGCGGCTCCCCCATCCTGGGACTTGGTGACTGACCGGGCAGGGCGGACTTGTTTCCTCCAGGCTCCACTGACGCTGCCCCGCCGGCCGCCCATGGACTCTTCTGGAGGCAGGAGGCAGCAGGCAGCGGGGCCCAGGGAGAGGAGGGCTCACAGACCCCGGGAGCAGGTGCGCCCTTCCCTCCCCACCCACATGGTGGGGGGCTGGGGAGGGGGCCTGCGCGCTGGATGGGGGGTTGCTCTGTGCTGGGCCTCAGGATTTGGGCAGCTCTGGGGGCTTCGTTCCAGTAGTCTGCGGGGGGGGCTCCCTCATCGTTCAGGGCTGGAGCGGGACAGGGGCTGCCTCTGGCCTCTTTCAGGATGCGGATGTGCGATTGTCCAAAGCCCTGTCCTACGCCCTGCGCCATGGCGCTCTGAAGTTGGGGCTTCCCATGAGGGCCGGTAAGTGAGGGAGGCACTGGGAGAACACCCAAGTCCCTGGGCCCATGTGCAGGGTACTGCACCACGGAGGGAAGGCCCATCTGCCCGCAGGGACAGGTAGGAGAAGCCTAGGGCACTGTGTCATACCAGTGACAGATCCTCCGGGGAAGTCCTTCCAGCCAAATGCACTCGTGCATGCTGCCTAGCTGTAGGCAGGAGTGTTGGACAAGTGATGCTTATTGCAAGCGTCCACTCCCTGTCCTGGAAGGGGGGACTTTATGGGCTGGAGAGATGGCACAGCGGGCTAGGTGCTTGTCTCGAGTATGACGTACCTGGGTAGCTTGATCCCTGGCACCTCACATGCCCAAGTGCTTCCCAGAGCCCCTCAAGGAGTGATCGCTGAGCATAAAGGTAGGGGTAACTCTTGAGCACTACAGACTGTAGCCCCCAAACACAAGTGAAATAAAATAGGGGGCCAGAGAGATAGTACAGCGGATACTGCACTTGCCTTGTATGCAGCTGACCCAGGTTCGATCCCTCGCACCACATATGATCAGGAGGGATTCTTGAGCACAGAGCCAGGAGTCAGTCCTGAACACCACCAGGTGTGACCCCAAAACCAAAATTTAAAAAAAGGAGTGATTTATCTCTGTGGCCCCCCCCATGGTGCATATCCTGTATGTTGAAGCAGCTGAGACCTAGAAAGGGCAGGGGGGGTGTTCTAAAAGTCACTCAGGGGAACTCCCATCACCTTAGGCTCAGTTCTGGTGGCCTGTGGCTCCCCGGCTAACACTAGCCCGGAGTTCAGCCCTGCCCACCTGCCTGCCCGCAGACGGTTTTGTGCCCCTGAGCGCCCTCCTGCAGCTGCCTCAGTTCCGAGGCTTCTCCGAGGAAGATGTGCGGCGCGTGGTGGACACCAATGAGAAGCAGCGGTTCGCCCTTCAGCCAGGGGACCCCAGTACTGGCCCCCTCATCCGGGCCAATCAGGGCCACTCCCTACAGGTGGGTGCTGAAGGAGACTGGGGAAGAGAACTGGGCAGGGGTGGGTGGGGGAAGCCTGCATGCGAGGAGGCCTCGTGGCTGCCCTCCCCCCATTCCAGGTGCCTGAGCTGGAGCTGACACCCCTGGAGACGCCGGAGGCTCTGCCCCCCATGCTGGTGCATGGCACCTTCTGGCACCACTGGCCTTCCATTCTGCGCAGCGGCCTGTCGTGCTGTGGGCGGACTCACATCCACCTGGCGCCAGGCCTGCCTGGGGACCCCAAGGTCACCAGCGGTCAGTGTCTCCCATGCCAGCCCCATCCACCCACTCTGTCCTCTCAGGTCCTTCTCTGGACATTTCACAGCCTCTTGTCCAATATCATCCTATCGTGTTCCCCTTTCTGCTCCTGAGCCCAGGGCCCCTGCCTGCCCCGGTTGTGCTGATCACAGCACCAAGCTCCCCAGTGCCCAGCTCCGGTTGTCTCCACAGGTCTCCGGGCAAACTGTGAAGTGGCTGTGTTCATTCACGGACCCTTGGCCCTGGCAGGTGAGTCTGCGCCCAGTGGGGATGGAGCGGGCCCCAGGGACGCCGGAACCATGGCTCTGGCTCTCTCTGCAGATGGAATCCCCTTCTTCCGCTCGGCCAACGGGGTGATCCTGACTCCAGGCAATGCTGAGGGCTTCCTGCCTCCCAAGTACTTCAAGGAGGCCCTGCAGCTCCGGCCCAGCCGTGAGAACCTCCCGCCACCTCCCTGCACCCTCCGTTCTGCCTGCCCCTCCCATCCTGCCTCTCATCCCACCCCCAGCCTCATCCTGTCTCCCATTTGCTAACTAATTCTTGCCTTTGTCTCAGGAAAGCCCCTCTCCTTGGCTGGTGATGTAGAGACTGAGCGTCAGAATGGCTCCCAGCACTGGTCCAGAGGAAGAACAGTCCCCCAATAAAATATTTATTTAAAAGATAAAGGTATAAGATTAACAAAAGAGAAACTTCAGTTTGTACCATGAATTGTCAGTCGGTACCTGCAACTGGTCCATGAGCTCAAGAGACTATTTATCAGGTCAGGGTTGTCGGTCTTGGTCACTGGGACACCAGGGTAGGGGGCCCAGTGTGAGCCCTGGGCGCACCCTCCCTAGTCTGCAGGATGGGAGTCTGGCCCCAGCAGGTCCCTGGATTGCACAAAGCCAGCGGCAGCGGGTACATATGCCCCATTCGCTGCATGTTTGTGGAGGGTGTGAGCAGTGCGTCCTAGGAGGTGTGGGCTTGGGAGTGGCTGTGGCAGGTGGTGAGTGGGGACGAGGGCAGAAAGACCAGCCTCAGAAGGCCTCGTGGCCTCCGGTGAGCTGGAGGAAGAGGTCTTCATCTAGTTCCTCCCCTCGGGCCCGCTCCCGCGTGGACAGGAAGATGTAGCCCCCGATGTACTCATGCACAATGCGGCAGCTGGCAGACATGCAGCTGAAAGCCACGTTGATGTGTTCGTCGAACTCGATGGCCACCTGCATGGAGGACGGAGGACGTGGAAGGGAGAGGCTAGTACAGTAGAGCAGGAAGCAGCCCATTGGACCCCTAGTCTGGCTCCGCCCACAGCAGCTCCAGGCCCCGCCCACAGCGGCTTCGGGCCCCGCCCCTACACCAGCCCACCTGCTGAATGTCCCAGTTGACATTCCACTGGCGCATATTACTGAAGCGCCAGGTCTTGACCACGTCACCCACAGCCAAGTCAATGCGGATTAGTCGGTTGTTGGCGATGCCCAGGATCTCGTCTTTCCTGCTCCCTTTGAACCTAGTCTCCGAAGGAAGAGTGTTGAGCTAGGACCCAAGCCTGCACGGTCCCGAAGTGCCCCACAGCGAGTGAATCAGTGGTGAAGGGGAGCCAGGAAGGATCTCTGCACCCCGAAGGCACAGGAGCAGCTCAGAGGTAAGGCCCTTCCCTTGGAGTGTTACCTCCCCAGCACCACCTATGGTTCCTGGAGTCCCGCCAGGAGTGATCCCTGAGCACAGGGCCAGGAGTCAGCCCTGAACACAGCCAAGGGTCCCAAAACCAAGATAAAAAAAGGTTCCCAAGGCCCCAAGTTTCTCCTTTGGAAAATGAGTGTCAGGACTCTAACGGCTGTCATTAGCATTCAGCAGCAGCAGGCAGGCAGCCCCTGCCTTGTAGTGCCTTGCTGGGTCCAGATCATCATCCCCGTCTCACTCCCATCTCACACAGCTGCAGGCTCAGGACCTGGATGCTCCCCTGTCATTGCAGGCCTGTCCCTCTGAGATGCTGACAGAGGCCCAGGAAGGAAAGACCCAGCCAAGCTGTCGTGGGAACTGGCCCCCTGCCTTCCCGTTCTGATGCCTCTCTTGTCTGCTCTGGGGTGCACGATGGGGAACACACGGGCATCCACGACCAGGTCTGCGCGCGGAGAATGGGGCGGCCTCCTACCTGACAGTGAAATAGGAGATGCCGAAGTCGGGCAGGGACTGCCAGGCCTGGATGAAGCGCAGCTGGGCCTCGGACAGCGAGAGCTGGGCTACGTGCTGGTGGGCTTCCAGGATCCGCGGCGTGAGCTGTGCAACCCCACCAGTGAGGGCCAGCCCTCCTCGGCCTGCCCACATGACCAGGCAGCCCTCGGAACCTGGGCCAGGGCAGTGCCCAGGCCGGGGCCCCCGACGATCTTGCTCACCTCTACCCAAAGGAGCTGAGCAGGTCTTTGAGGGGGACATGGATACAGGATCCCTCCCAAGGCATGGGGACCAGCAGAGGGGTCCCTCTCTCGCAGGGACCCGTGTGCAGCAAAGGATGAGAAAGCTGGGGACCTCCCAGAGAGAACGGGTGTGGTGATCCTGGGGTGCAGCAAGCCCAGGTAGACACAATGGTTCAGCCCCGAGGTCACTCCCTTGGTACCTGCTTGGCCTTCAGCTTGCGCTGAAAGCGGGGGGCCACCAGGCCGTAGGGGTTGAGGCCCTCCGTGGTGGCATCGGGACCCTGTGTGGGGCCCCCGGAGCCCCCTCCGGAGCGTTGCAGGTTGAGGAAGGCCAGAATGGCCTGTACCTCGCTGTTGTAGCTGCTGTCGGCCATGGTGCGGCCTTTGGAGGCCAGGCGGCAGGCGGCCATCCAGTGGGCATACTGCTGCTCCTGTGGAGGAGGTGGGCAAGCGGGCGGCTTCTAGGAGGCTGGGGGTTCCCAAAGGCCCGGTTTCCCACTACAGCAGCCAACAAGCCCCGCCCCTAGCTGATGCTTGCCACACCCATCTTCCACTCACATCTCACCACCCAGTCTCACCCTCCAGGCCCCGCCCACCACCGAGCCTTGCCCCAGCCCCGCCCAGTCTATTGCCTAACCCCGCCCCCAAACCAACGGGTCCCGCCCACCACCTAGCTCCGCCCCCAGGCCCAGCAGGCCCAGCCCAGCTCCACTCACATCCTGGCACCTCAGGTGGATTTCACTCATGCCCTCCGGGGAGGGCACCAGGAGCTTGATGCAGAACTTCTGACTTGAGACATTAACGTCGGGGACCACTTCACAGCCTGGAGGGTGAAAGAGGCTTGTCTAGAAGCTCAGGGAGAAGGGTCCTGAGCCGGAGCATGGGGGTCGCATCTTTCCCAGCCCCCCAAAGGGAGGCTGTGAGGACTCCCACACTCAGCGCCAGTCCCCGTCCTGGCCACTCACTCTTGAGGTTAAGCTGCTGGATGGGGTCCCCCGGGGCCTCCTCCTGGTTCTTGTAGTAAGACAACGTGGTGTCCTTGAACACCACCCAGTGCTGGCGGTACCCCTTCAGGGTCAGCTTCCGCGGCCTGCGGGTGGGCACGGAGGGTTCGAGGGCTGCCCCGCCCCTCCCCTTCTCTGCCCCCCCCCCCAGCCCCAGGGCCCTCACTCACCGGAAGATGCGCAGATTGTCCTTGAGCTCCGGGATGGTGGTGAGGCTGTCCTGCGGAGCGGGGATGTCAGAGAGGAGCCCGGGGCTGCAGGCTCCACCCGGACCCCCACGCGGGCACCCTGCTCACCAGCACTTCATTGGGCGTCGAGCCCTCTAGCTTCACCTCCAGGTTGTTCAGGGCCGCGTCCAGGTCGTCCAGCCCCGGGTCGGAGCCGGCCTGCTCGCCCACCTCCCCGCTCTGGGTAAGCTTGTTAATGTGGTACTGGGGTGGGAGGGCAGGAGGGACTGAGCGAGTCCCACAGGCGCCCCACTACGCCCCGCCCCTGCATCTGCCCCGCCCACCGCACCTGCAGCGCCGCGAACACCATCATCTCCTCTTCCGTGCAGTCCGTCTCCTCCAGCAGCAGGTCCCAGCGCGCCTGCTCGTACAGCTGCGTCAGCCGCACCGGGTCCGTCTGCGGAGGGGTGGCACGTCCTTGTCAGGCGCCACTGGCCCCAGCACCCTCGCACCCGGCCCCCGAGTCTCCACCTGACGATGGCCTGGCCGGGGCTCCACCAGCCCCAGCTTGGCGCATCCTATGTGCCCTGGCCAGCATGTAGCAGCGGGCCCCAGGGTACCGAGCAAGCTCATGTCCCCATCAGGGCACAGTCTAACGCCACAGAGGCACGGGAGGCGTGTCCAGGGGCACCCACATGGGCTCCCGGGCAAGGACATCACAAGCTCGGTGGTGGGGAGAGCGAAGGGAGATGAGTCCGCTGTGCTAAGGCTCCAGCCCGATCTTTTTTTTTTTTTTTAAGCTTTTTGGGTCACACCCACTGATGCTACTGGCAGTGCATGGGGGACCCTATGGGGCCTGGGGGCTACTACGGGGTACTTGAGACCTGGGGATAACCAAAGGGGCCATGGAAGGGATGCCGGGGAGAAGGTTTCAGGGCTCGCAGCCCGTGCTACCTCTGAAGTCCCCAAAACTGCTAGTAAAGGCTGACCCCAAAGGACAAAGAAGAGTGAGTAGGAGAGACATGTCAAGGGGAGTTTGGTCTTTTTTTTTTTCTTTTTGGGTCACACCCGGCATTGCACAGAGGTTACTCCTTGTTCATGCACTCAGGAATTACTCCCGGAAGTACTCAGGTGACCATATGAGATGCTGGGGATCGAACCCGGGTCAGCTGTGTACAAGGCAAACGCCCTACCCCACTGTGCTATGGCTCCAGTCTGATCTTTTTTTTAAGCTTTTTGGGTCACACCCACCGATGTTCAGGGGTTACTCCTGACAAAGCATGGGGGACCCTATGGGATGCCGGGGATTGAATCCGGGTCGGCCGCGTGCAAGGCAAATGCCTTCCCTGCTGTACTATTGGTCCAGCCCCAGTCAAGGGGAGTTTGGAGGGTGGGCAACAAGAGCGGAAGGGCTGGCAGGAGCAGGAGGGAAGCCGGGGTCTCCCCGGCCCCCATCTGTGCTCAGCTGGCGGGATCCTGACTTCTGAGAGGGGCAGAAAGCCAGACGCTAAAGAACTAAGGGCTGGACCAAAGTGCCCATTCACGTGGGACCCAGTGCGAGCTGCAGAAAGGGGCACACGGGCGGGTGTCTGCAGCCAGGGATGCCCACTGGACTTGGCACATCTTGAGCTGCCGCCTGGGACACAGAACCAGAGGTGGGGGGGCGTGCATTCAGAGCTCCAGGACAAGTGGGGTGAAGGTGTCCCGGCCACCATTCCCAACCTGTCTACAAACCCTCTGGCCCCTGCTCCCCACACTCCAGGCTTCCACAGCACTAAGGCAGGAGGAAGCCCTCATGTGTGGATACCCCCCAAGCACCAGGCCCCCTTCATACCTTCAGGTTTCTAATGTCTTAGAGCCTCTGCTAACCCTTGACAGGGTGAGGGTTGCCCACGGTAAGAAAGCTGATGGCAAGGACACGGGATGGGGCAGGGGCAGAGAGCGGGAGGAAGGAAAACTGGGGGGCCGGGAGCCCAGGAAACTCTAACCGCAAGTCATCCTTAGAAACTGCTGCACTTAGAAAATAAAAATAGGGGCTGGAGCGATAGCACAGCCCGTAGGCCATTTGCCTTGCACGCAGCCAACCCAGGTTCGATTCCCAGCATCCCGTATGGTCCTCCGAGCACTGCCAGGAGTAATTCCTGAGTGCAGAGCTAGGAGTAACTCCTGTGCAGTGCCAGGTGTGACCCCAAAAAACAAAATTTAAAAAAAAATAAAATAAGAATAGGGGCTGGAGCAATAGTACAGTGGGCAGGGCGTTTGCCTTGCATATGGTCGACCCGGGTTCAATCCCTGGCATCTCATATGGTCCCCCAAGCACTGCCAGGAGTAATTCCTGAGTGCAGAGACAGGAATAACCCCTGAGCATCACCGAGTGTGACCCAAAAAGAAAAGAAAAGAAGAATAAGACATAAGACTCTGAGTAGCACAGCCGATAGGGCGCTTGCCTTATATGCGGCTGACCCAGGTTCGATCCCTGGCATTCCACACCACCCCCCACTGGGTACCGCCAGGAGTAAGTCGTGAGCATCACCAGGTGTGACCCAAAAAACAAAATGACCGCAAAGTGAGAAAGGGACTTCTTTCATTAATCATCCAGGAAAAGTTAACTAAATCCCCCTAAAGGACACCTGGGATCTTCTGGGTTTGGGAGTGGGAGGGAGAATGACAGTCACTGAGCGCCAGGGAACTTTCTGCAGCGTTGGAAACAGTCTAACACTGCTTGCGCAACTGTTTACGTTTATCAAAAACAATCAAACTGCTTGTTTACAATGAGCAATACTCATGGCAGGAAGTCAGACCTCAGGGAAGCTGTTTAAAACAGCAAATAAACAAGCAGCCCACACGAGGTGCAGGCACAAGCCAAGGAGAACAGCGCCTGGGGCAGGCAGTGTGGGAGAACCGGGGGGCCCCCTGGCTGGCCGCTGTGGGGGTCGGCGATGGGGCAGCTGTGGTGGACACTCATCCACTGCGCAGCCCTCTACGACCTGTCTCAGAGCAACCTCGCCTGGGTCCCCGGAAGACAGACACAGAAACTTCTCACATTTCTGTGCATTACCAGCCAAGAAGGGCCCGTCCCGCCGCCCAGGGCCGAGAAGGGCAGATGATAGCAGCAGATTGACCTCAGAGTCACCGAGGGAAAAGATGATTTACGGCTCCAGGCCACCGGGAGGCTGAGGGGATAAGATCCGGGGCGAGGACCGTGCCTTGTCCCTGCTGCAAACCTCAACCCACTAAACTAGTATCAGAAGTAGCATCAGTGCGGGGTGAGGACAGGAGGCAGGAAAAGGATGCTGACCTAGGACGTGGCTGACCCGACTTTAATCCCCGGCATCATGTATGGTCCCCTGAGCTCGCCTGGAGCCATCCCTGAGCACAGAGCCAGGAGCAGCCCTGAACACCAAAAACCAAAGCAAGAAGGAACATTACTGGACAGGGTGGTACGTTTCAGGGGTAGGAAATGTATCTATGTGGGAAATCCCAGAGTGTATCTGCTCACTACACACACACACAGAAGGGACATTAGCTTTACCACCTATGGGAAATATTACCCAGAAAGGGATATATGAGCCCAAGTCAGAGGCTGGAGTGATAGCACAGCGGGTTGGGCATTTGCCTTGCACGTAGGGGACTTGGGTTCGATTCCCAACATCCCATATGGTCCCCCGAGCACCGCCAGGAGCAATTCCTGAGTGCAGAGCCAGACGTATCGCCTGGGCACCACCGGATATGACCCAGAAACAAACAAAAGTTGAGCGGATTTCTCCAGTCAAGTCAAACTATCGATCATATGAGGGTAGACCTTTCTGGGCCTAACTTTTTTTTTTCTTTTCAGCAAAGAAATTTTTAAAAAACTTACTTAGAAAGATGTGAAGTGAGAAGAAGAGAGGAAGTACATGTTCAAGAGAGAACACGGGCTTCTCTGGAGAGGAAAAAACTAAGAGAGAGGCAAGCGAGACATGTTCGAGGGAGAACACGGGCTTGAGGAGTCGCGGGCCCAGTATGTCTAAGTGTTTGTTTCACATCTCTTTTAGAGGAAGCTTTTGAAATCCATACTCCAACGAGATGGGGTATCAGCTAGCAAAAGAGAGCCAGCCAGAGACAGCACCGCAGGTGAGGCACCTGCCTTGCATGCAGCTGAGCTGGGTTCAATCCTTAGCAGCTCCAGGATGGTCCCTGAGCATAGCCAAGTGTGGCCCCCAAACAATCAAGCCAACAGAACACAGCACAGAACTAATACATGGGCCAGAGAGATAATACAGCAGGTAGGCCCTTGCCTTACATGCAGCCAATTTGGTTTCAAACCCAGCACTGCATCCCCTGAGCACCACTAGGAGTGATCCCTCAGCACAGAGCCTAGAATGAGCCCTGAACACTGCTGGGTATGTCGCGCCATCCCCCTCCCCCCAAGAACAAGAGAAAGATTCAGCAACCAGGAAGTCCAGTAAGGAAGTCCCAGAATAGTGGCCAGAAGTTGCAGCCTTGGGGCTGGAGCGATAGCACAGCGGCTAGGGCATTTGACCCGGGTTTGATTCCCAGCATCCCATATGGTCCCCCAAGCACCATCAGGAGTAATTCCTGAGTGCAGAGTCAGGAGAAACCCCTGAGCATCACTGAGTGTGACCCCACCCCCCATCAAAAAAAAAGAAAAGAAGTTGCAGCCTTCGAGCCACACCGGAGTCACACAAGAAGGGGTTGGTTCCGGAACATTCCACCCAGTCACTGTAAAGACACCCCCCTCCCCTTGGCATGCTGCACCCTGGTGGGCTCAGGGTGCCAGGATCAAACCTGGTTCTACCATGTGCAAGGCAGCACATTTCCGGCTGTACCATCTCCCCGGCCCTGTGGGGTCTCTTCTAAGTGTGCATCGTGAATAGAAAAAATAAGTAAAAATAAAATACAGCAATGATGAACTCCAAGAAAAATTTGACCAAGAAAGGAAGTGTGGTGACTGTGTGGCTTAGCTAACAACACTATTTATGTGTTACTATTAATGGCCACGACCATGTTGTTTTAACCAAAAACCATAACTCAATTGGAAAGGCACAAAGGACTGTGTGTGCAGTAGTGGCAGCCGCTGAGTCACCAGCATCATTACAAATCCGAAGCTCAGGAGGCCTGAGACATGGGACAGCGGGCAGTGCACGGGCCTTGCACTTGTCCAAGCCTGGCTTGATGCCTGGTTCCACATCTGGTTGCCTGAGCACCACCAGGAATGATCCCTGAGCATAGGTTGAGAACTAGTCTCTGAGCACCTCTAAATATGGCCCAAAACACACAGGGGGTGGGAAAAATGACCCCAATAACAAAACCGGGAGCTAACATTAGAAATAAAAAATTAAGGAGGGCCGGAGCAATAGGATGGCGGGTAGGGTGTTCACCTTGCACGTGGCCAACCCAGGTTCGATCCCCAGCATCCCATATGGTCCCCCAAGCACCACCAGGAGTAATGCCAGAGTGCAGAGCCAGGAGGAACCCCTGAGCATCGCTAGGTGTGGCCCAAAAAGCAAAAAAAAATAAATAAAATAGGGGCTGGAGCAATAGCACAGCGGGTAGGGTGTTTGCCTTGCATGTGGCCAACCCGGGTTCGATTCCCAGCATCCCA
>JAOXYA010000045.1:47130085-47148871 GCA_028565675.1 Sorex palustris | reverse complement strand
CCAGACTCTGCCGTGTGGGCAGGTTACATTCGGTAGCCTGCCGGGTTGTCCAAAGTAAGAATGAGATAATAAGATGTTGCGCGGCCACGAATGCAGCCGCGCGCTTCTGGGAGCTGTGTTTTATAGCCTCAGTGTTTTATAGCCTCCACCCAGATCCTCCATCTTCCAGTAGGAGGAGTCACACCCACCAACTATGCAATCCCATCAATGGCCAAGACCCAGAGACTATAAAACCCAGCTCCTGGGAGCGAACACACAGAGTCTCCTACCCCTGCGCCTGACTGTCCTCTCCGGGGTCCCTTGGAGGGGAGGCGGGTTGAGTTTTCCTCCCCGCCCCGAGCAGAATTCCGGCAGCCGAAGACCTCCAGAACCAGTCACCACGATGCTGAGATCACTCTCCACACGCATAAAGGTACTGGCAGAGGAACAAAGGCATGCGGGTCTCGGGGCTGAGATCTCTAAGCCTGCTCGGATCGGGGCCGAGCATCCTCCACCCATATCCTCCATCTTCCAGTAGGCGGGGATCACACTCACCAACTGGCCCCCTGGCGCCATGTAATCCCATCAACGGCCAAGACCCAGAGACTATAAAACACAGGATTGTGTGACGGAAGAAAAAAAACAAAGTGTGTGTGTGTGTGGGGGGGGGGACAGCAGATGATGGAATGAAAAACAGCATCGGTAGCAGTTCATTGATAGTAACCAGCAGTGCTTTTGGATTTGGGTGCCACACCTTTGAATCAGCTTGTAGAGATATCCTGTGACTCTGGGGTGCGGTGGGGGGGGATGGGGGATGCGGGTAGATGCTGAGCATACCCACGGTTGCAGTCAAGTGTTCCCTGAGGCACAGCCACTTGGCAGCTTTCTGGGGCCAGCGGTCTGAACCAGAGCCCTCATTTGGGAGCCAGAGATCTAAGTCTTTGTTGTGGTTCTTATCCTAAAACTTTTGTGAGACCTGGAGAAAGATGGTCCTGGGCTTTCCGTGTTCTTAAGTGCTTAGAAGAGGTGGTGTGCAGGTGCCTCTCATGTTCCCTGCCTTGCTCAGCTGCAGTTTGGAGAGACTGGATAGCTGTCATTGGCTGCTTTCCTCAACCAGGCAGGGGTCAGGGACATTGTGGGACTGCAGTCTGGCAAATCGTCTTTGCTCCACAGCCCTATGCCAGAGCTGTGAGTGAGTGAGTGATTTTTTTTTTTTTTTTTTTTTTTGCCTGATGGTTAAGTGAGAAATCTTGGGAGGAGAGCCAGTGGCTTTCTTCCCTCAATTGCCAGCTCACTTGTCTGTTGTATAACCAGTGCTTACATTCGCTGTACTCTTGAGTCCTTTAATGAACATATTCCTGGGTTCTTTCCCCATACCCATCATGTTTCTAGGAAAGTGTATGTTAGTCTGTCGCTACTGAATGCCAAGTAATGTGGTAAGCAGACGCGCGCGACTCATTTTACACTTGTCATTCAGAAAGAGGCAAGGAAAGGAGGAAAAGAGTAAAGGAAGGAAGTGTGGGAGTCAGATGCAGTCGATTGTCATCTATTGTTACCAGCTTCGTGCTCATCCACTGTCTTTGTGAAATGTGCTCGAGCCTGAGTTTTTGAAGTCCCAAGTGCCCCAGATCCACCTCCATTTTTAAACGCATGGGAATTGTCCACATATTTTTGTTACTGACATTCGAGTTGATTGTGTTCTGATCATACCATTCTCTTTACATGATTTTTTTTACAGTGGAGCTCACCTATGAAGGATATGTTATGCCCTCCCCCCCCCCACCATTCTCCAGAGGATGCTTAACACTATACGTTGTTTTTCTATAGACACATTCTTATGATAAAATTTAGGGACTAATAGCAACAATAATAATAATATAGCTAAGTTATGGGAAAATGGGGGGTGTCTCTCTGAAAATGCCTTTTTGTACATAGTATTTTCAGACTATAAATGTCCCTGGATAACTGGACCACTAGAAGTGAAACCTCAGATATGGGGACCACCAGATTTTAAATTGTTTCTTTTTTTCTTTTTTTCCAGAGTAAGTTCTTTCCTGGTGGATGTCATTAGTATTCTTGGGGGGGGGGATATGCATACTCTGCTGTTGTTGGGCTATATTGTAAATGTGAATGAATCCAGTTTGGTTGATAGTATTGTTCATCTCCTGTATCTCCTTATTGATATGTTTATTTTAATATACCACGAGTTTTGAGGTTGCTAGCCATAATTGCACATTTGTTCTTTCAGATTTCCCGCTCCCCCCCTCCCCCACCCCACCCCGTAATATGGCGTTCGAACGTCAGTTGCAGTCACATTCAGGACTGTTTCAGATTCCTGATAAATTAACTTCTCGGTTTTTTAATGTCCCTTTTTGTTCGTGGTGTATCCCATCTTCAGATATTATAGCGATCATGTATTTGCACCAGATTATCTTAACTATTAACTTATACGTTTATAATTGACACAGGCTTTTAGGTAATGCATAGCCACGTGTGGCTTTATATATTCATGTTGCCAATTTCTAGATTCTCATTGAGAAACTTAACTTCTTTCATGCTCAGTTGCTAGTATGGTTGAATTTTTTTAAATCACCCTGCCACTTCCTTCTCCCCCATCTATTTTTCCTCAAATAGCCTTTTATCAATGGCCACTGATTTATCTTTTTATCCTACAACATCTATTTGTCGATTTTATCTTCATACATCGTATACATGGGTAAAGTAATTCAGTACTTTTCTTTTTTCCTTCTGTTTTAAGTTTTGTCACATCCTCTAGAGCTGCTTTTATGGTTGGCTTTAACCCTACCATTTCACTAGGGTGGTTGTTTTTTTTTTCCCTATTTATTCTACCTATTCTTTGTTGTTTTCATGCCCAGTTTATCTTTACTTATACTTGTCTCTTGGCTGAACATTTTTGTTTGTTTGTTTTGGGGCCAGGTACAGTGGTATTGGGGGTGACTCCCAGCTTAGTGCTCAGGCATTGGACCTGATGGTGCTGGGGGTGCCATTCAGTGCAGGGATTCAAGCCTGGCCCTCTTGCAAGATGTTCCCCAGAACAGAGAGCAAGAGAGAGTCCAGCACGTAAGATGTTTGCTTTGAGTGCAGCTGGGTCGGTCCCCAGCACTGCTCTGGCACCCCGAACACCAGCAGGAGTGATCCCTGAGCACCATGTAACCCCCCTATCCCCCCCAATTAAAGAGTCAACAACAAAAAGATAAATAAATGTCCATGTCTTCCAGCCCAAGCTGTATGCCCTGTGAGCTATTTCTTGTATCTTTTGTATTGGTTTATTAGTTATGTCTCTTTTTGACAAAATTAGGTGTTTGCTGTAAGTTTACAATATGCAGTGATCACATTTCCCCTCCAAGTAATATTAGATGACATCTGGGCTGTCCCGGCACAGGGGTAGGGGGTGGGGCTTCAACACCATGTGTCCAGCTCCTCTCTTTTGCTTTGTTCTGCCCATTGTCTGACTTTCGCAGATGTGACTCCACCTAAGAAAAAATGTTTTGGTGATGGAAATGTCTGTATCTTGATTATGGTGGCAGTTCCATGCCTGGATATATTCTCACAGTCCCATTAATACTGCACAGAAGATGATTAAATTTTAGTATTTGTAATTACTTTAGTATTTGTAATTACTAACCCCAAAAGAGAATTTCTCAGGGCTAGGATGAAGGAGACATTTCTGGTGCCTGCTCGAGGCAATCAATGAACAACAGGATGGTCGTGATTGTGATTTGTAATTACACCTTTAGTGAAGGTTTTTTGTTGTTGTTGTTGTTTGTTTGGGGAGCATACCCAGCTCTGTTCTCAGGAGTCACTCCTGGCATGACTCCAGGGATTTTACAGGGTCCCAGTAACTGAACTCAAGTTGGACATGAGTAAGGCAACAGTCTTCGCCACTCCTCTCTCTCTCTCTGGCCCCAGTGAAGGTTTTTATATGCATAAACATGTACCTGTATGTATCTGCAGAGGGAACAGATTATAACATAATATAGGACTTTCCTGTAGTTTTTGCATTTCAGTTAATAGCATTAATTAACTTTGGTGTTGGTGGTAATCATTAAAATTTTTTAGAGGCAAGTAAATGGTAAGTGCTTCGATTATTTTTCATCGAACTCTTGCTTTTATTTAAATGCCTTATTTACATTTAAGGACATTGGCAGAGGAACTGATATTTTCTTTCTCTTTAAAATGTCCAAGTGTGGGGCTGGAGCGATAGCACAGCAGGTAGGGCGTTTGCCTTGCACACGGCCGACCTGGGTTCAAGTCCCAGCATCCCATATGGTCTCCCAAGCACCTCCAGGAATAATTCCTGAGTGCATGAGTTAGGAGTAACCCCCTGTGCATTGCTGGGTGTGACCCAAAAAGCAAAAAATAAATAAAATGTCCAAGTGTGAGGGGTGGGAGAGACAGTCCAGAGGGAAGGCACTGTCACTTGCATGAGGCTGTGAACCCCCAGGACCACATATGGTCCCCTGAGCGCTGCCAGGCATTGCTCCCAAGCACAAGGACAGGCAGGGCCCCTGAGCACCACTGGGTGTGGCCCAGACAAACCAACATTTAAAATAAAAGTGCCAGTGATGGGTTAGTTGCTGAACATACTTGAACCCTACCTCGAGCCTCCAAACCGTGGCCTCAGTGCACAGTAGAGTGCTTAGCTGTGGGAAAAGATGCCATCCCAGGCTGTGGCTGAGAGATAGGACACGTGGTCCCCGGAGCACCTCAGGGGGCCCCTGAGAGCCACTGGGTATGACAACACCTCCCAAAATATGTGAAAGCGTGGAAATGAAAAGTGTTATAAGCGATTCCTCTTTTCACCAGAGAAAGAAGAGTGTGTAGATTTGTTTGTTTGTTTGTTTGGTTGGTTGGTTGGTTTTGGTTTTGAGGCCGCACTCTGTAGTGCTTCCTTCTGGCTCTGTGCTCCAGGCAGGGGCCACGGGCCATATGGGGTGCCGGGGGTTGAACCTGGGTCAGTCACATGCAAGGGGGCGCCCTACCCTCTAGACAGTTGCTCTGGCCTCTAAATATCTCTGTTCTTCTTAACATTTTAAAAATGCACGTGAGCTGGAGCAATAGCACAGCGGGTAGGGTGTTTGCCTTGCATGTGGCCAACCCGGGTTCGATTCCCAGCATCCCATATGGTCCCCCGAGCACCGCCAGGGGATGATTCCTGAGTGCAGAGCCAGGAGTAACCCCTGTGCATCGCCGGGTGTGACCCAAAAAGCAAAATTAAATTAAATTAAATTAAAATAAATAAATAAAATAAAATAAGGAAGGCTGGCAAGAACTCAAAGGGCTGGGCTCACGCTTTGCCTGCAGGAAAGTCCACGTTCAATCCCCAGCACTGCATGGTCTCCCGAGCACTGCTGGGCGAGACTTCTGAGCACCAGGCCAAGAGTAGCCCTGAGCACCATCAGGTGTGGCCCCAAAACTAGAAAGGAAGAGGAAGGAAGGAAGAAAGGAGCCAGGAAGACAGTACGGGGTGAAGTTGCTTGTCCTGCATCCCATCTGGCCAGTTTGAATCTATCCCCACACCACCCTCAACGCCTCCGGGGTCACTCCGGAACACCCAGCCACGGTGGGGGTGGGGGGGCCATCAAGGGTTCGTGGGTGGGCCCATGGGTGGTGACTGTGGGTGGGATCAGAGACACAGGATAGGTTTGCTGAGAAGAGGGAGTTGGGGAGCACCGGTGGGAGGGACTTGGAGGCAGGATTTCAGGGTGCCAGGACACAGGGCCCGGGGCTACTGCACATGGCAGGGAAGGGGGACAGAAGTGGGGCCATGGGTAGGAAAGTGGAGTTTTGTTTAGTTTTTGTTTGGGGGCCACACCCGGTGATGCTCAGGGGTTACTTGAGGCTCAGCACTCAGGAATTACTCCTGGTGGTGCTTGGGAGACCATATGGGTTTCCGGAGCTCGAACCCAGGTCAGTCGCATGTAAGACAAACCCTCTCCCCGCTGTCCTATTGCGCCAGCCTTGAGAAGTGCTTTTTGAGAGACATACACGGAGCCCTTTGGTTGCTGGGGAGACCAGAGGCAGGGAGACAGATGTACCTGCGTGTCCCTGCAGGCACCAGGGCCACCCCCTCCAGGAAGCCCTCCCTGAGTGCACACCGAGCAGGCTTCCAGGAGCAACCACCACCATCGCCACTGGCCTGTGCTCCTCACCTGCCCGCGCCCTGGAGAGGCGAGGCCTTTGCCTCAGCCTGGCCCTGTGCTGTGTTGGCAAGAGCAAACTGGGGGATGGCCAGACGGACACACGGACAGATGTGACAAGAAAGAAACGGAACCCTGATCCCCTGCCCACATCTGGGAGGGCCTGGACCCCCCATGGCTCACCTTGGGGTCCAGGTCCAAGAAACTGTAGTACTTGAAACGCAGCCAGAGCGTGTCCCCGGCATTGATGCCCTGCTGCATGAGGCACCGGGAGGAGTCCAGCCACCTGGAGGCAATGCAAGGCATCAGGGGTCAGGGGTCAGGGGTCAGGGCTGAGTCCTGGTGGGGCAGGTTTTCAGGGCGAGGGGCACCTGCTGTGCAGCTGGGTCTTGTCGGGCAGGGAGCCGGGTCGCGGCAGGCGCTGCAGCAGGTGCGGGTCGGGCAGAGGCTGCGGGAGGCTGAGCATGCGGTAGCAGGCCTCGGCGTGGGCGCTGTCCGAGAAGTGGGCCGGCATCCCCCGGAACAGCACGGGGGCCACGCCTGGGGGTTGCTCAGTGTCAGTGTCCGCGGCTGGGTCCTGCACCCACCCCCTGACTCCCCCCCACCCCGCGCCCCCGCGGTGCTCACCCCCAGCCAGGACCACCTTCGTGAGGTCATAGACCTCCTCCTCCGCCTCCTTCTCCTTCTTCTTCTTCTCCTTCTTCTCGGGAGCCCGGAGCAGAGACAGCTCCTCGGGGTGACGGATACCTGGGGGAGCTGGGCCTCAGGATCCCGGGTGGGGGGGAGTAGGCCTGGGGGGTTCTCTAGGCTTCCGGGTCCCTTGGGGAGCTGGACTTCAGGATCCCCAGGGGAAGTAGGCCTTGGGGTCCCTGGGAGGTCTCTGGGCTTCGGGGTCCCTCGGGGAACTGGGCCTCAGGATCCAAAGAGGAAATGGGTCTTAGGGTCTCTGGGGGTCTCTGGGCTTTGGGGCTCCCAGGGGAGCTGGGCCTCGGGTTCCCTGGGGGGGGAATGGGCCTCGGGGTCCCTGGGAGTGATGGATCTTGGGGTCCCTGGGGAGAAATAGGCCTCAGGGTCCCTGGGGGTCTCTGGGCTTTGGGGCTCCCAGGGGAGCTGGGCCTCGGGTTCCCTGGGGGGAATGGGCCTCGGGGTCCCTGGGAGTGATGGATCTTGGGGTCTCTGGGAAGCTGGGCCTCGGGGTCCCTGGGGAGAAATAGGCCTCAGGGTCCCTGGGGGTCTCCGGGCTTTGGGGCTCCCAGGGGAGCTGGGCCTCGGGTTCCATGGAGGGAAATGGGCCTTGGGGTCCCTGGGGGAAAATGGGCCTTGGAGTCCCTGGGGGAGGGGGGGAATGGGCCTCGGGGTCCCTGGGGGAATGGGCCTCAGGATCCCTGGGAGCAGGGCTCGGCCACGTGCCCCGACTCACTGAGCAGGCGACAGGCGGCGGCCACAGCCTGGAAAAGCGGCTGCGAGAAACTGAGGCGCAGGCGCAGTGCGCGCCGGTTGGGCATGCGCAGCAGCACGGGCCGGTGCTGCGGGCCGAAGAAGAGGCGCGCGTCGGCCAGGATGCCGTACTTGTCCAGCGTCCAGTGCGTCTGCAGCAGCCATTGCCGCTTCTGCTCCCACCAGATGGCGTGGTCCGACCAGTCCTGCTTCCGATCTGGGGTCCCGGGGAGGGAAGACGGGGTGCCCATCAGACCTGGGGGCCTGCCCAGCCGTCCTCCCCTCTCCCCCCCACGCTGGAGCCCGGATGGCTGGGCAGGGTCAGGCTCTCCCTCTGGCCTCGCCCAGGCTGAGGTCCCAGAGCCCCGCCTGGTCCGGACTCAGCTACTAGGATTGAGTGACCCAAGTGTCCCTACTGAATGGCCCCCAGCCCGTGGACCACCGCTTCCCGCCAGTTCCGGATGGTGGTCTCTGTCTCTCTGGCCTCCCGAAAACTGGGGCGCAGCAATGGGCTGGGGTGAATTCTGGGGGCTTGGCTCAGGCCCCAGGGTCCCAGTCTGCGAGGCGGGTGTCGTTCCCACCCGGCCCTGACACAGTCCATGTAGGCGATGCTTAGTGACAAAGATGAGATTCAGGGCTGGAGCGATAGTACAGCGGGTAGAGCGTGTGCCTTTCACGTGGCCGACCCGGGTTCGATTCCCAGGATCCTATACCCCCCAAGCACTGCCAGGAGTAATTCCTGAGTGCATGAGCCAGGAGTAACCCCTGTGCATGGCCAGGGGTGACCCAAAAAGGGAAAAAAAAATGAGACTCTTGGTGATGGGAACTGGCTCCTGGTTGGCCCTCAGGGAAGTGTGGCTTTCTAGAGGGGGT
Organism: Sorex palustris; assembly: GCA_028565675.1. Lineage (NCBI taxonomy): Eukaryota > Metazoa > Chordata > Mammalia > Eulipotyphla > Soricidae > Sorex > Sorex palustris. The sequence goes on along the minus strand of JAOXYA010000045.1, from coordinate 47,140,421 downwards.
CTGTCTCTCTCTGCACCCCGGATCCCTCCAGCCCTTATGATGTCTCAGGCAGCTGAGTCAGTAATGGGGTTTCTCTGCTGGGATCCCGGGCTGGGTGTCTGTGTTTTTTTTTTGCGGGGGGGTGTTTTGTGTTTTTGGCCACACCTGGGGGTGTTCAGGGCTAACTCCTGGCTCTGCACTCAGGGATCACTCCTGGAGGGCTGGGGGGGGGGAACAATATGGGGTGTTTGGATTGAACCTGGGCCAGCTGTGTGCAAGGCAAACGCCTTCCCTGCTGTACTCTGGCTCCGGCCCCAAGGGGTGGGTATTTTTGGTGCCACACCTGGGGGTGCTCTCGCTCTGTGTTTGGGGCACGTGATGCCAGGGATTGAACTTGGGCCTCCTCCACGTGACGCCTGTGCTTAGGGGAGCTTTGGGCTCACTGTCCAGCTCTGGCTCAGCTGGGAGCCCCCTTCTCTGGGTCCCCATTCTGTGCTTGGTTTCAGGGTACATTCAGGACATCCCCTGGGCATGTGGGGGCTTTGTCACAGATTTAGAACTGATTGGGGGGGTGCAGTGTGCAGGTATCACCTCTGGGCTGAAGACTGTCTCTGTCTGACACCCCTTGGTCCTCAGTCCCCTTGTCTCCCCTGGGCACTGCCCAGAGGTTGGCTGCTGAGCGGTGATCATCTCAGCCACAGCTGACACTAGAGGCACATCTTTTTTTTGGGGGGTGGTCACACCCAGCGATGCACTCAGGAATTACTCCTGGCAGTGCTTAGGGGACCCTATGGGATGCTGGGAATCGAACCCGGGTTGGCCTCCTCGTGCAAGGCAAACGCCCTCCCCGCTGTGCTATCGCTCCAGCCCCTGAGGCACATTTTCTTGTGACACCTCTCATAAGACATTTGTCACCCCACTTTGGGGTATCCTCTGTCACCCCATTTTGTGGCTGAGATCACAGGCCGGGAAAATGAGACCTGCACTGTGGCTTTTGTCCTATCTTTTGTTCTCCTTTTGAGGTCACCCCGCTGATCCTTGGGGACCAAGCAGTGCCAGGGAGGGAAGCCGGGACCCCTGCATTTGAGCTGTCTCCCCTTATCTTCACTGCCTCCCCGCTGCCCTCTCGGGCTTCAGCCGGGGAGCTCTTCACCCTCCCTGGGGTCTCAGCCCTGGCAGCCCCCCCCCCACCCGCTTCCTCCTCCCAGCAGCCTTTGCTTCAGGCCAGCCTGAATGCCACCCCCCCACCACTCCCCAGGTGCCTGAGCCTGCACAGAAGTGCCACCCCACGTCTGAGTGTCTGAGTTCCGAGGACATCTGTCCCCCGTCAGGCGGAGCACCCCTGTCATTAACGCACGTGCATCCCACCTTCCTGCTCACCTTCCTCTCCACCATCCCCACCTGTCACATGTTCCCAAGGGTCCTCCTGACCTGTCACCCTCCTCCCCACCCTAGAGACCCCAGTTCAGAAACCCACCCCCAGCCCCCCGGCACCTCCCGTGGACCCGCGTGGATCCCGGGAGCCTCCGCCGGGGACGACTGCCCCGACTTCCCCTTTAGGCCTCATGCATGGGGGTGCCCTGCCTTGGGGGCCTTCCGGCCTGCTTGGGGCGCTGGCTCAGCCCGGCCTGTGTCTCCTCAGGGACCCTCTGTTCTGCACTTCCGCTTTCACAGTCCCTTTAGGCCCTACCTTCTGGAAACTTCCCTCCGCCATCAGCCCAGGCTCCCACTGTCCCAGGGCCCTGCTCTCCACAGATGGCTCCCAACTGCCTGTGGGGGCCACCCACCCCTCCTCAGGGGCCCGCACCAGGCTCCTGGCAGAGGCTATGGGGGGTGGGGGGGTCTGCCTTCCGGGCAAGGCTAATCAGGGACTCCTGCTGCCCTCCCAGGAAGGGGCGGCCCTGCCCCCACAGGGAAGGGCCCCCATTGTCCCCCAAGGCACAGACACGGCTCCTGGGCCTGCTCCTCTGGGGACAGATACCACAGAAGCTCTGCTGCAACTTCCTGTGGGGGCAGGGCCTGTCCCCAGGGTTCGCCTTCCGCCCTCAGACCCCACTGGGCTCCCCTCCAAACCCCCACTACGCCTGTGGCCCGGGCCCAGGACAGGGGGATGCAGGACCTTCCGCCCCCAACAGCAACAGCAGAAGCAGCAGGGCAGGAGGAGGGGAGGGAGGCCAGGAGGGGAAGTTGGGGAAAGGACTTTTTTGGAAGCAAATGATTAAGCGGAGGCCTGAGTCACGGGCACCCCTATCGAGGCCTTTGCAGCTGGGGTGGCCCGGAAGTGCCCGGGACAGGGCGGCAGCAGGGAGGGGACACTCACTGATGTCCTCCACGATCTTCAGGAGCACCCCGCCAATGTGTGACTCCCCCGTGACCCGGAGGGTCACCGACTGGGCCTCGGGGTCGTCCTCGCCCACAAACACCCGCAGCTCCCAGGACGAGTCGATGTAGTCCCCGGAGGCTGTTTTCATGCCCGCCATGGCTGCCGGGGTTCTGCAAGGGGGTGGCAAGGGGCAAGGTGGGCAGGACCTGGGGGCCAGACGCAGGGAGACTGCCCAGTCTTGTAGGACACGGGGTGTCTGGTTGTTCCTGCCAGCCTCGGACCCTCCCCACCACAAGGACCCTCAGAGATAAGCCTTCTAGCGTCCGCTTCCTGCCGGTGGGCACAGGGGCCGGGGTCGGAGCAAAAAGAGCTTGTTCAAGGCCACCCAGCTCCGTGCTGGCTGGGCCTGGCACGACCGTTTGCCCCCTGCCCGAGGCTCACCCCAGCCCACCCGTAAACGGCCCCTCAGGTCAGAAAACGACTCCAGAGTGGGGAGGGAGTACAGTGGTCAGGCACACAGCCGACCCCAGGCCGACCTTTGGCACTGCAGATGGTCTCCTGAGCTCCACCAGGAGTGACCCCTGGGCACAGAGCCAAGAGTAGCCCCTGAGCACCCTCAGGTGTGGCCTGACTCCCTCCATGCCCCCTAAAATAAAAAGAATGAAAATAAAAAGAATGAAAATAACAGAAAGGCCTGTGGGGTCCAGGAGATGGTACAAAGAATAAAAATTCAATTGTACTTTGTGCGTGCAGCCACCAGGCTTGATCCTCGGTACCAACAGGCGCAACCCGGAGCCCCCCAGGAGTAACCCCTAAGCACTACCCCGTATGCCCCCAGCCCCCAAAAGAACGACAAGAACGGCTGCAGTCTGCACCAAACTCAGCCCAACTCCCTGGAAGGGGCAACTCTCCAGGGCAGTGCGCGCTGGCGGGGGTCCCTCCCAGGAGAGGGTCTGGGGCCACTGCTGAGCCCGCTTACCTTGCCCACAGGGGTGAGGGGCTAGAACGTGGCCACTCCGGGCCTCAGAGGTGCACCTGCTGGCCGCAGCGTGCCTCCTCTCGGCTTTCTCTTTGGAGCTTCCTGCAGAGGGCAACGCCGCCAGTGCCTTATCACCAGCAGGGCGGGCTCTGCCCCTCCCCAGGGCGGGCAGGCGGCAGGCAGGCGTGGGTGCAGGAAGCAAACTACCAGGGTGCTGTGGGTTCCCGGGGCCCCCCACCCAGTGAGCACAGGAAGCGAGGGAGGCCCGAAGCCACCCCACAGTCCTCATTTGGAGGAAGTGAGGTTCACTGGGAGCCGTGGCCTCGCTTTAGAGCCGGGGGCCGCCTTTGGTCCAACACATCCCTGAGGTGTGGCGTGACAGGGTAAGCCTGTAGAGCCGGGCCAATGTCCACCTCTGTCCAGTGAACCTCTGTCCTCGTGGCCACTGACCCCCACTGCACTGCACTGCACTGTCCTGTTGTTCATTGATTTGCTCCAGCGGGCACCGGTAACATCACCATTGTGAGACTTGGTGTTACTGCTTTTGGCATATCGAATATGCCACGAGCTTGCCAGGCTCTGCTGTGCGGGCGAGATACTCCTGGTAGCTTGCCGGGCTCTCCAAGAGGGGCAGAGGAATCAAACCCGGGTTGGCCGCGTTCAAGGCAAACGCCCTACCCGCTGTGCTATTGCTCCAGCCTTGACCCCCCACTAAGGCCTCCATTTCCAAACCTACCAAGCTGAGGTTTAGTGGCCGGGTCATCGCTAGTCCCTGCCCACACCTGCCTCAGAGCCCCCCAGCCGGCCCCGCCAGACCACATGAGCCTCGTGGTCAAGTCACTGGGCAAATGTCTGCTCAGATGGACCCTGGCGGGCCAGTGGAAATTAGTTTGGGAATGCAGAGGACAGAGCTGAAAGAGACTCCTCTCGGAGGGTGCCCCCAGGACAGGGAGGCAGGGGGTTGGGGTCCCAGGGAAACGCTGGTTTGGGGCCAGCTGACGCAGCAGGATGCGCAGTTCTCAATGCAGGACCTTGGACAAACACGGGGCTGTCCTTCAACCTGCCTCAAAGTCCTCTGAGACTCCACTCAGCCCCCTGCTGCCCCCTGCTGCCCTGCCCGAAGCATCCAGGCAGGAGCTGGGCCCCACCCACTAAGAGAACCCGCTGCTCTGGGGAGCACGTGTCCCCCTCCTGTTCCCGGGAGGACAGCACCACCTAGTGACAGCTGCCCCTCGAGCTGCGCGGCCAAGGCCACCAACCCCAAAGAAAACCACTGTAGGTGCCAATAAGGCCCTTGGCCGCTCATTCCCTGGGGCGCTGTTCAAATCCCTAGCAGTGGACATGGTCCAGGGGTCACTCCCGAGCAGAGCTGAGAATGGCAGAGCCCCAAATCCAAGGGACATAGTACAGGGACCAGGGTGCACAAAAGGCATGTGTCCAGCCCACCCCCAACCAGTGCTGCTGGGTATGCCCTGGGGGCCTCTGGGTGGTCTTGCCCAAAGCTCTTGTTTTAGGATACCCGGTGTTAAGGGCTGGCAGGGATCAAAGGACCATAAAGCAAGTGCCCTGCTTGCTGTACTCTCTCCAGCCTGACTCCCCCCCAACTTTTTGTTGAAATCTTAATTATAGCCGTAAGGGGTCAGATAGCACAGCAAAAATCTGCCTTGCACGCACCCGACTGGAGTTCAATCCCAACACACATTTGATCCAAGGAGTCCCACCAGGAATGATCCCTAAGCAGGTCCAGAAAGACACGAAGAAGGACACAGGCGTAACCGCGTCCAACTTGCTTGTTTTATTGAGACGCGGAGTTAACAATGTGAGGACAGATAGGAGCAGAGGACGGGAAGAACACTCTCCCCTCCCCAGACAGGCCCACTGCCCCAAATAAAAAATAACCAACTATGGGGGAGCAGCGGAGCTGGTGACGAGGCGGGGAGGGGACGCGGAGGTGAGGGCAGCAGAGACCATGCGCGCCCAGGGGCCCGGGGCTCCCGCCAGGCCGGTATAAATAGAAGTGGCTGCGTTCCCCTCCTCTCCCTCTGCTCGCCGTGCGCCCAGCTCCTCTCCACGGGAGGGCGAAGGGAAGGGGTGGTGAGCAAGTCATCACCGAATTGCAATGAGACCCACGTCCATCAGCTTCTGGATCTTCTGTGCTATTACAGGATTCTTCAAGTGTCTGGCGAAGAGGGAGGAGAGGGAGCCGAGGTGAGACAAAGCCTGGAAGGCCCCGAAGGCTGCCAGGGCAGCGAGTGCACAGCCACAGAGCCTAGTGGCCTGGGTCCCCCCAGCCCCCAACCCAAGTGGGGCTCTGCAGTGGACGGCAGACTCCGAGAAGCCCACACACACACTCACTGGCAAGGGGCAGCCCCCTCCCTTCAAGGTGCTCTCCCGCCCCCCACGTACTCGCTGAGTGCCTGGGGGTCCTTCTGCATCTGCTCCAGGATGAGCCGCATGGCCGGGTCACTCATGATCTGCTGCACCTCGGGGTCGGCCATGGCCCTTCTCTTCACGTCCTCAGGGCTGTCGTGTCGGTTGTACTGGGACATCATGCAGCGCTGGTAGCCATCCACCGCGTCCTACACCGGCAGAGGGAGGGTGAGGGCTCGAGGGCACCGGCAGCCCCCGCCCAGCAGCAGGGGTTCGGGAGCCGGCGCAGCCCACCTTGCAGTTGGAGTCCAGGTCAAGGGCCTTCTGGTAGACGTCCATGGCCTTGGAGTAGTCCTTCATGGCCTCCAGCGCTGCCGCTTTCCGCGTGTACCCCTTGACTGTAGATGGTACAAAGATGCCACTAACCCCAGGTCACCTCCCTGAGCTCAGGCACCCGGACCCCCCACCCCCACGACCGTGGAAGGACTGAGCACGGGAGGGGACACTCACTGAAGGTGGGCTCCAGCTGGATGCACTCCTCGCAGTCCTGCACAGGAAGGAGAGGGTTAGGGCGGGCAGGGGTGGGGGCCTCCCCCTCTGGCCGACTCGTCTCGAGTGCTCGGCAATCCTGGTTTCTGGGTAACGGGGTGTAGGAGCAAGCGAGGACACGGCCAGGGGCCCACAAATTCAGACTTGGCCCAGCTCCGTCTCCCACTACTCTGTGCTTGGGGTGCTTACCGGGCTGGTTTCAGGCCAGAGAAGCCAATGGACTGAGCAGCTGGGTGTGACCCCCAGCACCCCACAGTCCCTCCACCAACAGGGAGCAGCCCCAGGACCACTGACAGCCTTTCCCAGTCCGGAACAGTCTTGGGAGAACAAAATTCCCAAGGTAAACAACTTTCCTTATATTTATTCCTTTTTTTTTGGGGGGGAGCCCCCCCTGAATATTCAAGGAGGTACATGAGGGTGAGGTTTAATCCCAGGGCCTCCACATTTCTGGTCTCAAAGTGGACAATTTCATCCGAGAAACTAACAAGCCTCACTCTTGACAGCTCATAGTCTGGCCAAGTGGGACCCTGAGGCAGAGTGCGGTCAGACCCAGGACATATAAACTGAGGCCGTGTGAGATCAAGGGCCAAACGGAAATGACTTCCGTAGGTCTGGCGAGAAGATCTGCATGTACCGCTAAAGGTGGGAAATGACCATGGACCGTGGATTTTCCTTTTGGGGGGCTTTAGGGCCATAGCTAGCTCTGTGCTCGGGGGACAGAACCAGGGTTAGTTGCAGGCCAGACAAGTGCCTTACGTTCTCTCCCCTCTGCCCAGCCTGGCACTGTTTTGTTGGAAGGATCTGTAAGATCTCCAACTTGGAGAAAGGAGAGCTTGGGGACCGAGCCTGCGCAGAGGCACCATCTCACCCTTAAGAGGCCAGAGGCTGAAGCAGCCGCTCGGCGCCCAGCCTGAGGGGCTAAAACACATGCTCTGTTGGGCCGGGGCAATAATGCAGCACAGATGTTTGTTAGTCTTGCATGCAGCCAACCTGGGTTCGATCCCAGGCACCCCAGATGGTCTCCCATGCACCACCAGGAGTAATTCTTGAGAGCAGAATCAATCCTGAGCACTGCGGGGTGTGACCCAAAAATCAAAAATTAAAAACTAAAAGAGATAAAACACATGTTGTGCATGGTGGGCGCCTGGGGGCAGCCCCCGGCCCTCTTAAGACCCCGAGCACTGCCAAGCACGACCCAAAAGCAAAATAAAAATGTGGGCTACAATACATTTTCTACATTTTTTGGGGAGGAAGATTACTTGTTTGGGGGCTACCCCTGGCAATACTCAGGGAACCATATGGGATGTTGGGTACTGAAGCTGTGGTGGTAGTGTGCAAGCAAGCACCCTGATCCCATTTTCCTGTTTTTTTTTTTGGGGGGGTGGGGGGATGGGGACCACACCTAGCAATGTGCAGGGGAACCACACAGGCACTAAGAGTTAAAACCAAGGTCTGCTGTGTGCAATGAAAGTTCCATTTCGGGCTGGAGGGATAGCACAGTAGGTGGGGTGTTTGCCTTGCACGCGGATGACCCAGGTTCGATTCCCAGCATCCCATATGGTGCCCTGAGCACCACCAGGAGTAACTCCTGAGTGCAGAGCCAGGAGTTAATTCCTGTGCATCGCCAGGTGTGACCCCAAAAGAAAAAAAAAAGAAAGCAAGCTCCATTTTACAAATAAAGAAGGCAAGGCTAGAGAGCCAATACAGCAGGGACAGTGCTTGCCTTGCATGAGGCTGACCCAGGTTTGATGCCGGGTCAGGAGTGACACCAGAGTGCATAGCCAGGAGTAAACTCTGAGGACCACTAGGTGGGACCCTCCTTCAAAACAAACAAAAACAACCCCAGTGGGGCTGGAGCCATAGTACAGCAGGTAGGGCACTTGCCTTGCACACAGCCAACCTGGGTTCAATTCCCAGCATCCCATATGTTCCCTGAACAATGCCTGGAGTAATTCCTGAGTGCAAAGCCAGGAGTAACCCCTATGCATTGCCAGATGTGACCCAAAATACAAAAAGGAAAAAGAAAAAAGAAAAAAGAAAAAAATCCAGAATAAACGTCAGCATTCAACTGCTCAACTTTAGAGTCATCCCAACTCAAGTTATGAGGTTCCCCTCTCCCTTTAGTATTTTTATTTTGGGGAGGCGGGGCGGAATACACCCAGTGATGCCCAGTAACTACTCCTGGCTCTGTGCTTAGGAATCTACTCCTGACAATGTTTGGAGGGCCATGTAGGAGACGCCTGGCCTCAAACCTGGATCAGCCGCATGCAAGGCAAAAGCACGTTACCGGCTGTGTCATCTCCCTGGGTCCCTGAGGTTCCTCTCTTTGCTCTCCCATGCTTCCCAAATGAAACTATTACTTCAAACATCCAAAAGTAAAATGTTCCAAGACATAATGGAAGTGAGGACGCACTCAACTCGCACCCCCAGCACGGGACAGAGCGAAACCCATATGCACCACCTCGACCTGTGACCGAATGCGGACAGCCAGGCTTCCCCGAACAGGCCCCATGTGCCCACCTTGAGTGCCAGCTGGAACTCCAAGAGTTTGGTGTAGCAGGCAGCTCGGTTGCTGTATAATTTGGCATCTCTGGGATTCCGTTTGATGGCTTCCGTGTAATGCTTCATGGCCTGGGGATAGTCCCCTAGACAAGGGAAACAATGACTTTAAAAAAGGAACCCCCAGCCCCCGAAGGCAATTTCTCCTGTGCTCAGCCCCGTCGCGGGTCACTCTGCGCACACGCACCTTTCTGAAAACACTCATTGCCTTTGTTCTTCTCCTCCAGAGCCAAGTCAGGGTTGATGTAGGCCAGCCGCTCTTGCTCCTTCAAGATCTTCTCTGCCTAAAACACATAATTCTTGGATCACTCATTTAAACCACCACAAGTAATTTTCAGAACGCTACTGGCAAGAGCTAACATTCTGTGTCTGGTGCTGGGACTGGATCCAGGCCGTCACACACGCAAGGCACGGGCTTCATCCTTGAGCCGCATACTGGCCCAGAGCTCATTTTTTGTTAACAATTTCACATGGTGTTGCTCGCAGGCCAGATCAAACGGTACCCACAGCAACCTGGCATAGAGACGCTCCACGTGCAAGAAACGTGAATGTTTCTGACCGGCTCCCTATGGCTGCATCGCTGCGTGGCACCATCTGTGACAATTAGCCAAACGCGCTGCATGGTGGTTCTGACGAGGGTGCAGCGAGACCCCCCTTCCACTGACTCAGTGGCAAGAACGTCAGGCGCACTCCCGCCACACACGATGGCCACATACTTAGGCACCCCAGGATGCTGCTGGCTGCATCCAGTGCCGGAGGCCGAACATTCAATCCCTGCTCATCATGTCCCTCCCCCGCCTGACATTGGCACCCGACATCCGCCTTGACCCATGCCTGCCAACCTGCTGGCATTTCTTGAGCACATCAGGGGTTCGGTGCTCGGCCAGAGACTTGTTGTAGAAGTGCACAGCGTCTTTGTACTGCTCTTCTTTGAAGTAGGAGTTGCCGATTCGAGCATAAGCTCTGACAGAAACCAGAAGAAGAGGTTATGCTACAGGCAGAGCGGAAGTCACGCGTGCAGATGGGCCACCAGGTCGGGCGAAGCGACCCTCTGCAGTGTCCTTCCCCGGCCCCTGCCTGCCCCCCCCCCCCCGGCCATCCCCGCAGCCACAGTACTTGGCGATCTGCCGGTAGTCTTCACGGTTTTCCCGGCCCACTTCAATGGCCTTCTCGCAGAGATCTCGGCACTGACCGTAGTCGCCCTTCTCAAAGTACACCGCTGCCGGGGACGGCCAAGACAGGAGAGTCAAGCCTGGCCTCCCAGCACGCCACGGGGCTCACCCGCCCCTGCCCGCCCGCCTCACCTGCTTGGTTGGTCAGGTAGGTCATGTTGGTGGGGTCCAGCTCACGGGCCGCGTCGTAGTGCTTCAAGGCCGCGTCGAAGTCTTTCTTCTTGTAGGCATCGTTGCCCAGCTCCTTTTCTTTCAAGGCCTAAGGGAAGGTGGGGAATGAACGCGGAGAAGGCGAGCCCCTGGCGGCCACAGGGCACGCGCCCATGACCCAGCTTGGCCCAGCGAGGCCCAAGTGCCTCTCAGCCCCCCCCCCCCCCCCCCCCCCCCCCCCCCCCCCCCCCCCCC
>JAOXYA010000045.1:47109080-47123145 GCA_028565675.1 Sorex palustris | reverse complement strand
GAATTACTCCTGGTGGTGCTCAGGGGACCATATGGGATGCTGGGAATCGAACCCGGGTCAGCTGCGTGCAAGGCAAAAGCCCTACCCGCTGTGCTATTGCTCCAGCCCCTGGGAGGTTTGATTTTATTTTTCTTTGTGGGAGGTTTTAAGGGGCCACAAGTATCAACTCCTGTTCAGAACCCCCAGCAGGGATTCTCGGGAGGGGGAGGCAGTACACCCCCATATGTGGGTGGGGTCCCGAAGCGAACCTCCCTACCCCTCTGACCTTGGGCCAAGCTTTCCTGGCCTCCCCTGGCCCCCCCCCCCCCAGGCCCTGCACTCCCCTTTCCCTCCGGGGACCAGGCATGAGGGGGGAGGCACGCCCGTCTGCAGCCGGGAAGTAGAAATGAGAAAAACCCGCTAGGAATTCGGAGGCGGTAAATTACTTAACACCTGGAGCGGGTTGCAGGGTGGCCGCGGCGTTTCATCAGCACGTGTGGACGCGTGTGGACGCGTGGCCGTGGCCCCGCCGCGCCCCACCCTTCCGAGCCATCATTTTCTCGGCCAGGCTTGGCAGCGGCGCAAATAAGATTTCACGTCCCCGTAAATCTCGGAGGGGGGTGGTCGGGGCTCCTTCCTGCTGTCAGCATGCTGGAGCCCATTTACTGCACTGCGGGAGCTGGGGTCCTCTGAAGGGGGCCGACAAGAAGGCCTGGGGTGTGGGGGGGAGTTGTGTGTGTGGGGGGGCTTATGGCAGGAGCCCGGAGCTTTGCAGATGAGCCAGTCTGGGGGTTCTGGGGGGACTCGAGTCCCGAAACACAGCCGGGGGGTGAGCTTGAGGGTGGGGGCTGGTTTATTCTAAAGTAGCCTCGTTTCCCCATTTCCCCGGTAGAAGCGGAGGCCAGAGGAGAGAAGCTTCTGGAACCTGGTCAAGCTGTCTCAGCCCCTTGTTCTTTCTTCTTCTTGAAATGGAATATGTTTGTTTGTTTGTTTGTTTGTTTGTTTTTTTCTTTGTGGGTCACACCCAGCGATGCACAGGGGTGACTCCTGGCTCATGCACTCAGGAATCACTCCTGGCAGTGCTTGGGGGAACCACATGGGATGCTGGGAATCGAACCCGAGTCAGCCGCGTGCAAGGCAAACCCCCTACCCGCTGTAGTATTGCTCCAGCTCCAGAACATGTTGTTTGACCTGTCAAGTTTTGGGGCCGCCCTTAACAGTACTCGGGGGTTCATTTAGGCTGGACCGTCCAGGACCCTATGGTGGTAGTGAGGATCAGGCCAGCGCTGGCCACGGGCAAGCACCTTAATCCCTGGGCTCTCTCCAGCTGCCTTGGTGTTACCCCGTGGTGCTCAGGGCAACTCCTGGTGGTGCTGGGGGACCGAACCTGGGTGAGGTGCTACCGAGCAAGCAGCCCCCCGCCCCCTGCCCCCTGCCTGCTCCACTACCCTCTGCGTCTCCTGCCTGGACTCTAATTTTCAGCGTGTGGTGGAGCGAACCTGGGTGTCCTGCATGCGTGCCATGCGCTTGACCCCAACATGCACTTGACCCCCGACACACGCTTGACCCCGACACAACCCCTGATGCATGCTTTAACAACTCTGATGTGCCTTTGACCCCCCTCCCCCCCGCTGACACATGCTCTACCCCTGTGCTTTATCCTTGGGCCCGTCAAACCGGAATTGTTGGTCCAAGTCTGACGCCCTGTGGTTCCCTGACGCCCTGTGGTTCCCTGACGCCCCTGGCCATATACCCTCCTGGGACAAACGTCTGTCTTGGTCACAGAGCACGGCTGGGAAGCCATGTCCGCCTTTGGGGCTCGGGGTTTGATTTGGATGCGAGGCCACTGAGTGGAGGGCAGGGTGGGCGAGGGCCCTGGGGAACAGGAGGCCCCCAGGCCCTGCCAGCTGATGGTGGGTGGTGGGCACAAGCTCACCCTGCAGCTGGCATCTGTGGGCGCCTCCCAGTGCCAGGTCTTTGGGGGGGCCCTCGGCACGCGAGCAGTGAGGTGCTTGGAGGGTCCCCTGAGGAAGAAGAACCGGGGCCACTGCGGAGGCCAGGCCAGATTCACTCCTGAAGGGCAGCCAGTGTAGTGTGGCTGGGAAGCAGAACCTTCCAGAAGGAGTCACAGCGTGGCACCTGCCTTCCCCTACCTCAGGCCTTGTTCTCTTTCTCCTCGTCCTCGGAAGCCCCGGCTTCTGTGGGAACACGGCCCGCACCCCCCAGGCAGGGTCCCCTCGTGTAGGTATGTGGTGGCCGTGTGTGTGTGTGTGTGTCTGTGTCTGTGTCTGTCCGGGGGGGGGGGGGGCAGCCCAGCCTCCTTGTCTGGTGCCAACCTGAGCACTGCACCCCGGTGGGCCTGGAGGCAAGCCCCCCGCCCACAGGTGCGTGTCCTGGGTCACCCCCGCTGTGTGGGAACCGGGCTCCCCGTGCGGACACAGAGGAAAACTCACTCCCTGTGTGCAACCACAGATGTTCTTGTTTCAGGTTAAATTTAGCAGCCGTGGCTGGGCTCTCGGGCGGGAGACAGCGCGCGAGGCGGGTGGTGCCGGGTGGGTGTGGGGAGGGCTGGGTACACACTCGGGGGACACGGCAGTCACCTGTTACACAGCCAGCCCGGTCCCAGGGCTGAACTTGGTCCAGGTGTCCTTGGAGCCACCGAGGAGAGCCACAGCTCCTCGTGGGGACCCTCTGGGAATCGGCCTGGAGCCCAGGGCCTGTCCGGGTGGGCGGGAGTGTTCCAGAATGTTCCATGATTCTGCAGACGTTGCAAAGAACCTCTAGGATCAGGAAATTGGGGGTGTTGCTGGGGGCTTGCGGGGGTTTCCTGGGTTCCTGTGTGTTCCAGCTGTGGAATTGGGGTTTGGGGCCAGACTTGGTGGTCCTGGGGGGGGCATGCAGTGCTGGGGTGGGCGACCCTTTATATAAATATATATATATATTTTTTGCTTTTTGGGCCACACCCATAGATGCTCAGGGGTTACTCCTGGCTCTGCACTCAGGAATCACTCTTGGCGGTGCTCGGGCGACCATATGGAATGCTGGGAATTGTACCCGGGTCAGCCTCGTGCAAGGCAAACGGCCTACCCACTGTGCTATCACTCCAGCCCAGGGGGTGCAACCCTTTGAGCTGCCTTGGTCTTGTGGCTCTTAGGGGGAACTCCCACTTATTTTGTTTTGTGTGGATCCACACCTGGCTGTCTGCATAGGGGTGACCCGGGGAGCCGTAGGGGTGCTGGGAATTCATACTGGGAGCGGTTGTGTGTGAGGCCTGCACCTTTTCCTGCGGAACGCGCCTCCAGCAGGAGTGAGGGGCTGGGGGACAGGGGACCCACGTGTAACAGTGGCCCCCCCCCCCCAACGCTGAGACGCTGGGCCCAGAGTTAGCAGCCGAGAGGATGGTAAAAGTTAAATCGTATTTATTTCAAGAAAGGCCAAGGACCGTGGACTCGGACATTCGGTATGAAAACAGACAAACAGGAAGTAGGACGCGGCGCTCACATTCATCTGACACTGGAGTTTCAAGGCACCTACAGGAAGCCAAAGGGCGGTTCGCAGTGCACTTTGGTTTGTCATGGAGGCGGGGTGTGTTTCAGTCCTGGAGCGCCCCTGTCTGGCGGGGCAGGGTGGGGGGGGCGCAGGTAGTGCGGGAGAGGCCCCCTTGGCCTGCACCCGAGCCCCTCTGTCCTCAGAGACGGGGAGCGATCAGAGCAGGTGGCCCGCGGCTTGGCGTCAGTGGGGCAGGGGCACGGGATGCCCTCCAGAGATGGATTGAGGGGGGGTAGGAGGGAGTGTTCCAGAATGTTCTGTGATCCCACAGGAGCTAGAGACCCTCTGAGATCAGGAAAGGGGGGGTGCTGCTGGGGTTTCCCGGGTTCCCTTCGCTGTCACAGTGCCTGCTGACATGCGTCCCCACCAGGGCCGGTGTCAGCACCGCCCCCCCCGGGAGCCAGTGGGCTTCTGGCTCCTCCATCAGAGAGGCGTCCCTGCTGGGTTCAGTGGAGGCTCCAAGACTCATTCAGGGGCGGGCTACTTCTGCCAGGACACCTGGGACCGGGGGCAGAGGTGTAGGAGACAGGGGAGAGCTCCCCAGCTCTGGGCCCTGTGGCCGCGTTCGTGGGACCTAGGACTTCGGTGACTGTGTGTAAGAAAGTCTGGATGCTTCTTGCACAGGGGGCTCTGTGGGGGGGGGCATGAGAGCCAGGGACACCCACCAGTGCTCTGCCTCCTGTGCCCCCCCAGCCCCTGGCTTGAAGGGGAAACTGAGGCACCAGGCTGCTGTGGGCTGACACCAAGGACCCAGAAGCCTCCTACCTCCGGTTCATTGCTGGTGGTCTGAGGGTCCACGGGACGGCACATGCATCCCCCTCAGGGCAGGGCAAGTGGGCAGCAGAGGCCAGGCCCATAAGGGGCGCCCTGGAGAAGAGAGGACGGTCCCCCTGAGTGCCATAGGGGGCTTCCTGGAGCAGGGACGAGGCACCCAAGGCTGTGAGTGCCCACGTCTCCCTGCAGAACCCCTGGGTTCAGCCTGGGACTCCCACGGTGGCTTAATTCAGGAAGGGGCCTGGGTCAGCCCCTCCAAGGATGCCCTTGTCCCCTTAAGACACCCTCCTGACTGCTGCAGGAAAGGGTCCCCCACATTCCCAGAGATGCAGAAGAGCTCGGGTCTGCCCCTCCAGCCTTTTTGGGGGGTCTGGGTGCCCCTGCAGATTTTCTTTATGTGCTCCTGAGCCCAGCCATGGTGGAGGAGGGGGGAGGAGGATGAGGGAGGGAGAGAGGGAGGGAAGGAAGGAGAGAGAGAATTAAAATGCAAGCGGGGGGGCGGGGGACAAGAGGGAGGGGCAAGAGCCCTGGGAATCTTGTGTCTTTTAAATAAGCAAATGTGGATATTTCAGGCAAGGACTTGGAACGTTTCAAAAGAAATGATAAATGCTGGAAAACACGAGCGAGAAGTGGCCCGGGCAGAGGCAGCCTGGCCCAGATGCTGGATGTTGGCCGTGCGCTTTTCTAGGGGAGCAGGGACCCAGCAGGTGCTTCTCTCTGTCCCCCACCCAGTGGACGGGCTCCTCGCCCTGCTTCCTTCCTGGGGCCTCCAGGGCAGCTGGAGACATCTCTGGGAACACAGGTGCCTGGTGGGGCTCGCAGGGGGCCACCGATTCTGAGCAAATGGTGACCGTCTCTGGTAGGGCCCTTGCAGGGTGGCTGGGGCCCGAGGAAGGAAGTGGAGGAGCCAGCTCTGGCCAGAGTCGGCTGTTGATTTGGACCTGCCACCGCCCCCCCCCCGCCCTCCTGGTGGATGCTTGAATACTCCCAGGGATGGGGAGCTCACTGCCTGACTCCCTGCCCGGCCAGAGTTTGTCTTCTCTGACCTTCAGTTTGTCCTTCACTGTTGGTTCCGCTCTTCACTCGCTGGCACAGACTCCCCACGGTCCCCAGAGCAGAGAGAAAACCGAAAAACCACGATTCTCTGCATCCTTATCTTTCCGTGACCCAACGGCCACATCGCCTGGATTTCCACCCCTGAAGTCACTTGTAACCTCGAGGGCAGGGCAGAATGATGTCTGCGGCTGTGTTCAGGACCACTTCTTTTTTTTTTCCTTTGTTTTCTTTTTGGGTCACACCTGGCGATGCACAAGGGTTACTCCTGGTTCTGCACTCAGGAATTACTCCTGGCGGTGCTCAGGGGACCCTATGGGATGCTGGGAATCGAACCCGGGTTGGCCGCGTGCAAGGCAAACGCCCTACCCGCCCTGCTATCGCTCCAGTCCCTGGGACCACTTCTGTGCGGTGGTCTATGTGGGCCCCCTTCCGTCCCCCATCCCAGAGGCCTGAGCTCCAACCCCCCAGGCCTGGTCTACTTGGCAGGCGGCCCTTGGAGGACCCCCCCTCCCCTCCCCCTCTCCCCAGCAGAAAATCCCCACTCTGAATGCAGCCTGGGGGGTGGGGGTCATCCAGAGGGAGGGATTCCCCCTCCCGCTCACTCACTCCGAGCAGTTGCATCTCCCCTAATCAATGGAGCTGACTTGCTTGGTTGTAAACGGTAATGATCTGCGTTTGAGCCCTTCCCTCCCTCCTCAGAACAAAGATTGCCGGCCTGTCTGTTCCACCCGAGCAGCTCGTTAGCGCCCGCCCTGGCGCCTGTCCAGCCCCTGCCCCCACCTCCCCATGGACAGGCAAGCTCTTCCTGCTGGACCCTCCTCCCCTCCATCCCTGCCCAGTCCTGGCTCTGAGAGCATGGTCTGGCCGTGGGGGGCACCGGGGCCTCCGTGAGCCCCAGGCCCCGTCGGCCCCACCGTGCCTGCCGCAATCAGTTCTCCGAGTCGTCTTTCTCATCAGCGAGAGACTCAGAAGTCCCAGCCTCCCTGGCGTGCTCGGGCGCGTTCAGCGGGAAGCAGATTTCGGAGCGGGTTG
The DNA here is from genome assembly GCA_028565675.1 of Sorex palustris. Lineage (NCBI taxonomy): Eukaryota > Metazoa > Chordata > Mammalia > Eulipotyphla > Soricidae > Sorex > Sorex palustris. The sequence continues at coordinate 47,116,755 of JAOXYA010000045.1, read as the reverse complement.
GCTTTGGGACCTGAGTTGCTGCAGGGACCTGGGTGCCCCTCGACCCTCGGCTCCCAACGGGTGCAGGCGGGAGGGCCTGTGACGAGGCCCCTGTCGGATTCTCCCAGCGCTCCTCACCTGGCTTGTTCCTCCCCTTCTGGGCCTCCATCACCTGCCCTGGACCAAATAGAACCTTCTAGAACCAGCAGGTAATTCCACCCCACTCCATACCCCCGTTGGCTTACTGGAACACCCAGAATTTCTGGGTGAAACAAGACACCCCTTCCAAAGCAGAAGCAAGCTAAAAGGTCTAACCATACACCCACAGCCCTGCAGTCCGTCTGCCCGGCCTCAGTTTCCCCTTGGATGGCCCTGGCAGACCTCCCTAGACCTGTCCTGAAGGAGAGGAGGGGCCCGATCCAGAGAGGGAGAAAACTCCCGAGGCTGGTGTGGACTTGGGGCAGGAGAGGCCGGGTCCTCCCCGCGCTGTTTCCTTCCAGCGTGGGTCTGGGTGGGCTGTGGTGTTAACGTGGCCGAGCCCAGGGAGGCCGGAGCTCCCGCGGGAGGGAAGGAGACAGGGGAGCGAAGCGGCTTCTGATGCACGTCGTGTCTGCGGAATTGAGTATGACTAATTAATAGATCTTATTCTTAGTAATCTCTTAAGCATTCCATAAGGCCCTATGCCTGAGCTGCGCTTACAAGAGGCCTCATTGGCAAAATGCAAATGCAAATCCTGGCCCCTTGCAGCTCTCCTGCCTGCTTGCCTGCCTGCCTCTGCTTCCTTATTTTATTTTCTTTTTTTTTAAAGGGGGGAAATTTAAAGGAAAATTGCCATGTAATAGAAAAGAGATCCCCGTCATTACATCTGAGCATCACGGAGGCTCAAGCAGACAAGTGCCCTGGGCTGCCCTTTCCCACGTTGACTTCCTGCCCGCCTGCAAGAGACACAGATCTCCCCCTGTCCCCCCTCCCCCACCCTGTCAGCGCCAGGCCCCCGGACCATGGGCCTGGCTCCTCGGCTCTCTCCAGGGGCCAGGGGGGCTGACTCTGTCACGTGGCGGCTAGCCTGGAGGAGCTGGAACAGGAGGGGCCCGGATTTCAGGGTGGGCACGACTGCAGCCACCACTCCTGGTTTTGGGGTGCTCGTGAAGCAGCAGGGAGCTTGTTCTCAGAAGGGGCGCGAGAGAGCTGATCTTGAGATGTGGGGGAGCAGAGAAGATGAGAGGGGGGCACGCTGCCCAGGGCAAGGCAGGCGGGGCCTGGGTGAACCCCAAGAACAAGAGACCGATGTCAGGCGCAGGCCTGGGTTTGGGGGAGGAGGGTGGCCAGCAGGGTCACCCCGGGTGGGAGGGCTGGCCTGTATGTAGCCCTCGTGGTATGGGGGCTCCCCAAAGCCCTCTGCCTGTCTGGTGCTGGTGGCGGGCAGGACTTGGGGCGAACTGTGCACCTTCCTGCGCTGTGTTGGGGGGGTGTAAAGGTCACAGTAGGCGGCAGCTGCCTTGACCCCTGAGGACTGTCCAGGCCCAAGCAGCTGCCTGGTCGTTGCAATGATCCCAGGGGAGGGTGGTGTCCCCCACCCCTTTCCCCTCCCCCGGGCGCCTGCGCTGAGCTGTGTCCTCTCTTTCAGGCATGCTGGGCGCTGGAGGAGCCGCCAGCCAGGCCTGTCCCCTGCGCCAGCCCCTTCTCCTCCTCCCCTGCCCCCCATCCCAGCGCCCCTTCTTTGACCTCACTCCTCCCTGGGGCCCCCCAGGAAAGGCCCCGTTGAGCATTTGTGACGGAGGTTCTGAGCGCCGAGTACCAGACCCCAGGCCCGCTCTCTTCTCCCCAGAGGGATTGTCATTATTCCTGGATGTTTTCCATTTAGGGCCGCTGGGTCGAGCTGGCCTGGGGATTGGGGGGACGCAGGGAAAGGGAGAGGGACAGGAAGTCAAGGCGGGCCCTGCAGGCTGTCATTTTTTGGGGGGGTGGGGGGAACAAACTCCTCTCCTCTCTCCCTTCCCCGAGCAGGGTCGGGAAGGGGGTTGCCACCTCCCAGGGCTTTTTCTGAGAATTTTCATTCCTTTTTTTTTTCCCTTGCCTTGAGCAGCCATGGAAACCATTAGGTCTCATCAGCTGATATAAAAAAAGCCCAGCGGTCCCTGTGCCAATTACCCGTCCCAGGAGGGCGCAAGGAGCAGGGAAGCGCTCAGAATCGAGGGTGAGGGGCACCGCTTAGCGGCCCCAACCGAGGGGGCAAGGACCCCTAAGCCCCCAAAACTCCACTGCTCTGGCTCCCTGGCCACGCCCAGGGAAGGCACGCCCCCCGGAGGGACACGCCCCCATGAAAGACACCCGGGAGACATGCCCGAAGGACACGCCCACACAGGGGCGGGGCAAATAACGCCACGCCCCCTCCACACCCTCCGCGCTTTCCAGCCTCTTTTGTCCCAGGAAATTGTGCACCCCATCCCAGAAGGGTCCACCCGCGGTTCTGCCTGCCCATCTGTGCTCGGAGGCACAACAGCCAAGGCCAGGAGACAGGCAGGCAGAAACATCACCACCGTTAGGAGGGCGCAGGGGCCTGAGAGAGGGGCAGGAGAGGAGAGAGGCTTGTTCTTTAATGTACCGTTTGAAGAACGCGGCCAGAGGCCCTGGCCAGGGCTGTGGAGGGAGCTGAGCTCGAGAGGCTTCAGGACAATAGCTCGCGAGCCTTCCTGCCTGATTCCCTCTGCCAGGCACCAGACATCAGCTCGCTCGCACGGCCAGCGCCAGCAGGAGCCACTCTGGGGCTTCGTGGCTCTTTTGTGGCCTGGCCCCAGGTACAGGTGGTCGCTTTCCGGATCTAGAGAGAACGAAGCCACCAGCCCAGCTTTCGCTGCAACCTTATTTTTAGTCCTTCCCTCCCCAACTGGCATAATTCAGTATAAATTATGTCTTCAGCGACGCCAACAGCCCCCATCCCCACCCCACCCCTCGCACCCACCTCCCCTTTCCTGCCTTTCTGGTCTTTGAAAAAAAAAACCCACAAACTTGGATGGTTTTTTTTTTCTCCACTGTCGTGTTCTACAGAATCATCTGCCCTCCCCAAGCTCGGCTCTCCGTGGGGAAGTCGGCGTGACCTCACGTTTCCTGGCGTGCACGCGCACACGCACGCACGTCGGCTCGGTGGGGAGGGCCAGGGGCAGGGCCGAGCCACGGGGGTCTCCCATGCGGGGAGGCGGCAGCCTGTGCGGGGCGTCAGGTGTAAGAGAAGTCGATGTCGGGGATGCCACCGTCCCGGTAGCCCCGCGTGGTGCCGTAGCCGATGGTGTGCGTGGCCTTGCAGAGCCCGCTGCCGTTGGAGGGGAAGATGGTATGCACCACATACTCCTCTTTGGCGTGGTACGGGTTGATGGGCAGCATCTGCAGCCCGGGGCCGCGCATCTCCAGGATGGAGTTGTCCTTCTTGGTGCCCGACTCCACATAGTCGTCCTTCTTCCGGCTGCCCCGGTTGTAAGCCCGCTCCCGGGACAGGAGCTCGCTGGCCCGGTGCACGTACCAGCAGATGGCCCCCAGGACCAGGAGGAGGAAGACGAGGGCCACAGCCCCTCCGATGATGCCCGCCAGGGGCAGGCCGGCCAGGGGGTCGGCGTTCTGCTCCTGGTTGAGCGTGGTGGCGGGGCCGTAGCTGTCGGCCGTCTCGGCCTTAGCGCACACGGGCGTCTCATCGGCCACGTAGGTGCTGCCGGTCTCCATGGTGACCAGGCAGATCATGTAGGTGGACTTGGGCTCCAGCGCTGTCAGCAGGTATTCCGTCTTGTCCCCCTGCACCAGCGTCTCCGTGATGGAGCCCACGGCCGGGCTGTGGCCCAGGCGGAGCCAGCTCAGTCGGAAGGAAGAGGCGGGAAGCGTGGTCTTCCAGGTGATGCGGATGGAGTCGGCCGTCAGGGGCTTCACGTGGATGACCAGGGTCTTGGCGCTGTCCCCCGTGGCCATGGGGTAGTCCAGGCTGGAGTCGGGGAGGCGCAGCCCCGGCCGCTTGGCCTTGAGGGTGAAGAGCGAGCCCTGGGGCGTGGTGGCGGCCGCGCGGTTGGCGGCCGTGGTCCTGGGGGCGGGGGCGGCGGCGGCCGGCGCCCCCGGCTCGAAGCACTCGTCCATCTCGCTGGTGATGTCCTTGATGGCCATGCCCCGCACCCGCTCGGGGCCCTGGCACATGAGGCCCCGCACGTTGACCACGGCTGCCCGCGCCCTCACCCAGTCCCGCAGCCACAGGAGGCTGCAGCCGCAGAACCAGGGGTTGTTGCGCAGCAGGAGCTGGGCCAGGCTGTCCAGGTCGTCGAAGAGGCCGCGGGGCAGCGTGGTGAGGTTGTTGTTGGACAGGTCCAGGCGCTCCAGGGCCCGCATCCTGGCCAGCGTGTTGGCGGGGATGTGGCTGATGGCGTTGTCCTGCAGGTAGAGGCGCTGCAGGTGGGCGCTGGGCAGGTTGAGGGGCGGCGCGGCCAGCGAGTTGCGCACCAGCGAGAGCTCAGTGAGGTTCTGCAGGCGGCTGAAGGTGTCATCGGCGATGCGCTGGTTGGCCAGCAGGTTGCCGTCCAGCACCAGGCGCCGCAGGCTGCCGAGGCCCTGGAAGGCGCGCAGCGGGATGGTGGAGATGCGGTTGTCATCCAGCCGGAGCTCCTCGAGCGTGCGGGGCAGGCCCGGCGGGATGCTGCTCAGGTGGTTGCGGCTCAGGAAGAGCAGCCGCAGCTGGCGGCTGTCGGCGAAGGCGTCCTCCTCGATGCTCACGGTGGACACGGAGTTGTCGTCCAGGTGCAGCTTCTCCAGCAGCGGCAGGCGGGCGAGCGAGGCGCGGGCGATGGCGCGCACGTTGTTGTCCTGCAGGTGTAGCTCCCGCAGCGAGCGCGGCAGGTTGGCGGGCAGCTCGTCCAGCGCGTTGGCGTACAGGTAGATGACCCGCACGTGCGTCTTGGTCCGCAGCGCCTGCGGGATGCCGGCGTTGCCGATGCGGTTGTTCTGCAGGTAGAGCGTGGTGGCGTCGTCGGGGATGTCGGGGGGCACGGCCGTGAGCCCCCGGTCGTTGCAGTAGATGAAGCCGTTGTCGCAGCGGCACACGGACGGGCAGGTGGTGCTGTCGATGGCCTCAGTCAGGAAGGCGATGAGCCCGTAGCACAGGAAGAGCCAGTCCCGCAGGTCCATGCTGGCCGTGGTCATCACCACGGTGGCCGTGAGGGTGGCGGCGTGGGTGGCGGCGGCGTGGGCGGCGGGTGGGGAGGGCTGTGCTGCCACCATGGTGGCCCGCCGGCCTCGGAGCTGCTGCGACACCTGCCCGGGGGTGGGGGGAGGGGACAAGATGGTGAGGAGAGTGAGGGGCACTGGGTGGGCGGTGGCGGCCTGGGCCCAGCTCAGACTCTGAGCAGCGTCTGGCCTGGAATCCAGGTCGCCGTCACGGTTGCAGTCCTGGGCCCCGGGGACGAGACTCGGAGCCCCTGGCGGGGTAATTCGGCAGCCCCCCCCCTCCGCTCAGCACCCCCCAATGCTGTGGAAATATCCCTCCACGGTCTTCACAGAGGAGGCGGGGCGTGGTCGGCCCGCGGGGACCAGGCAGATTTGGGGCATGTCGGACTGATGGAAAGAGAACTGCCGGTTCTCCCTGGAATGGGCGCCTCGCCTCCATCCATCCGCGGCTGGCGCAGACCCAAGGCTCGCAGGGAAAAGCTCATTTCCATGAGGCCCGCGAGCTCCAAGCGGGGAGGGTGGGAGGGAGGGGGAGGAGGGGGAGGAGGGGGCGTTGCTAAACCTGCAGAAAACAGCTGCCAGGGCCCGTCACTGCCGAGAACGGCGCTGGGCGAGGAGCTGCATTGTCGGGTGTTAAAACCGGGCCCGCCTGTCGCCCGTGCTTCCGAGGCACGGGAGGAAGTGTCAACAGACCTGCTCTCTGCCATCGACAGAGGCACCCCTGCACTCTGGTCGGGGGGGGGATTGAGGCTGAACCTGGCCTGGCCCCTTCCCAGTTTGGAGGGCCCATCAGCTAGTTTGGGGGGGGTGGAAAGAAGAAATAGCTATTTTCTGTCTTATTACATAGAGTTGCGTTAAAGAGCCGGAGACTGGGCTAGGGAGACAGCCCCGGGGCGAGGCGTGCCAGCCTCCCACATGCAAGGCCCCGAGTCTGTTCCCTGGCACCCGCCCTGCAGTACTGCTGAGTGTGGTCCTGTAGCTGCCTCCTGCGCTTCTGGACCTGAGCTGTTGGCGGAGTATCCCCGGGAATGGCCCCTTGGGTACCCTGGACACTGCTTCGGAGGTGAAAGAGAGAGAGAGACAGACAGACAGAGACAGAGAGAGAGACAGGGAGACCAAAGGAGGGAGGCTTCCTTTCTGAGGGCCCCGTCGCCAGGGATCGTTCCCTGGAGATTCTCTTGTTCACAGCCATGGGAGAGAAGTTAAGGGCAGGAAGGTTTGTTTGGGGGCCGCAGAGATAGCACAGTGAGCAGGGCGATTGTCTTGCATGCAGCCAACACGGGTTCGATCCCCAGCCTCCCGGCCTCCCCCCCGTGGGGTCCCCCAAGTCCCACCAGGAGTGATTCCTGAGCCCCGAGCGCGGCTGCGTGCAGCGGCACAGACCTGCCTCTGGGTCAGGAAGGTTCTCTGTGTGCCCGACGGGCTGGCCTCAGCAGCAGAGTCAGCGTGCCCAGCTGGGGCCCGGCGGGGCTGGGGGGGGGGCACACTCACTCCCCAGGGGCTGCTGCTTCCTTGGCCAGGTCACGCCTGCGCCTTCATTTCCCCTCTCCACCACACGTAGCGGTGTTCAGGGCTGACTCCTGGCTCTGCGCTCAGGTATCACACCTGGTAGGGTTGGGGGACCATGTGGGGTACCGGGGCTCAAACACAGGTCAGCATTGTGCAAGGCAACACCCTCCCTGCTGTGCTCGCACGCCAGCCCCACCCACTTATCCTGCAGTGTCTATCCGTCCACCCACTCAGCCACCTACCCACCACCCATTACCCACTAGTCCACCCACCCACGCGCCCATCCACCCACCCTTTCGTCCAACTCCCCATCCAGCCACCTACCCCCTCATTGGCCCTTTCAGTTATGCACCCATCTACCTCCTCAGCTCTCCGCTCGTCCATTCCTCTGTCCGTCCAACTGCCCGCTTCGACCATTCACATGTCCATCCATCCCCGCTTGCGTCCAGCTGTCCACTCGTCTATCCCTGGTGTACCCTTCCGGCTTCTTACCCACCCACCGACTCAGCCCTCTGCCCACTCATCTCTTCCTCCATCCATCCCACCACTCACCCATCTACCGACCTATTCATTCATCCATCCACTCATCTGCCCACCTACCCCTCCACCCATCAGTCCATCCACCCACCTCATGCCGTCTGTCCCTACGCTTTCATCTGTATTGTTCACTCACTCATTTTCCCTCTCAGCCATCCACTCCCCACCCACCTGCCTGTTCATCCATCCATCCATCCATCCATCCATCCATCCAACCACCCACCCATCCACCCACCCATCCATCCATCCATCCATCCACCCACCCACCCATCCACCCATCCATCCATCCATCCATCCATCCATCCATCCATCCAACCACCCACCCACCCATCCACCCACCCATCCATCCATCCATCCAACCACCCACCCACCCATCCATCCACCCATCCACCCACCCATCCATCCATTCATCCATCCATCCAACCACCCATCCACCCACCCATCCATCCATTCATCC
>JAOXYA010000045.1:47096975-47108980 GCA_028565675.1 Sorex palustris | reverse complement strand
GTACTGGCACTGTGAGGAAAGGCCTTTCCAGATGCCATCCCTGAGGCTTTTGTGGGCACTTGCAGCCTCATCAGCCCCAGAGAAGGGGGGGTTCAGGCACCCAGCCCCTGCCAAGGCCCTTGCAGTCCTAACCCCATCCCGGGGGGTAGTCACCAGTGGCAGAGGCCCAGGGGGCATGGTGGCAGATTTCTGCAGGGGTACAGCCTGGCTCGAAGCCCATCACCTGGGCACCAGGCTGGCCCCTGTGCCCTCAGCAGGCAGATAAACTCTCCAAAGTGGAAGTGGGCTTTGGCAGTGCTGGGCAGCTGGCGATGGTTGGAGGTCTGTCTGCCTAGGGCCTGCCTGGACTCAGACTGCTGGTCAGTGAAATGGGCAGAGTGCCCAGCCAGTTCACAGGACGTGGGGTCCTTCCAGCCCAGAATCTGTGTATCGGTGGGCACCCCAGCCAAGTGTACAGACACCCCTATCTTGCCACTGTTAGGCTCTCCTGGAGCTGGGCCTCCTACAAGAGTCAGCCAGGGCCCGTGGGGGGAAGGGCGGACAGGCAGGTGCTGGGGGGGGCCTGGCCCCCTCTCCCACGGCCTGGCGCTGCTGGGAGGCCCCCGAACAGAAGGCAGGCCCCTTGCCAACCTCCGTGCGTAGCTCGTGCCAATTCAAAGGCTGGTGCTCCCTGCCCATCATTTACATTTTAATTCGACTCTCTTGATTTTACCTCGATTTCTCTAGCACTCCCGTTTGAGAATCCCTGTAACGTTTGAGAATCCCTGTAACGTATTTATCTGCGAGGCAATTTGTTAAATAACCCCCCAGACTCCGGGCTTCTCTGTTTGGAGCTTTTATTGCAAGGTTGTTTCAAATTGAATTAGCTGCCGGGTCCCCAAGTGCCCGGTGCTGGGATGAGTTCATACCAGACCCGCTTATAAAAGTGGGGCGCGCTGTCAGCGAAACACATGGACACAGGAAGTGGGGTCCCTGGGTACCCATTTTGGGGAGGGTCCTAGACAGCCACCCACAGTGAGGAATATCACCAGTTCTGGTGTCGCCCCTTACTCCCGGACCAGCACTGAGCTGAAACAGGCAGCTGTTTCCCCGCCCCCACCAGGGGACACCTGCCCGGATCATCTGTTAACTGTATCCTCCCAAAGGGTCCACTGAGGGGCTGAAGCCATAGCATAGCAGGGAGGGTGTTTGCCTTGCACTCAGCCGACCTGGGTTCGATCCCCAGCATCCCATATGGTCCCCCAGCACCACCAGGAGTGACACCTGAATGCAGAGCCAGGACTAAACCCTGAGCATCACCAGGTGTGACCCAGAAAGCTAAAAAAAAAATTTAAAAAAGGGGGGGGGTCACCGGGGCGGCCCGCCCGGTCTCTGCTCTGAGTCCCTGAGCCCCAGGGAGCACTGATGGGTACTCGGGGGAGGCGCTCCCCTTGTCACTGGAGGGGGCGTCTGTGCCCGTCACCTGGGCAGGCCTGCTCTGAGTGCTGAGAGGTGTAGGTATTGGATCTATATTTCATTTACACGTCAGCAGCTGCTGTTCGCGCGATAATGGATCCCTTCAGCACTCAGGGGGGCAGGGGCCTGAGTGGGAGGGAGGAGGCCGCTGTGCCGCTCCAGAGAGTGGGGGGCCCCCACCCAGCAGTGCTGGCCTGAGGGAGAGCAGGGAACCGGGGAGCAGGAAACAGGGAGCAGGAAACGGGAGGGGGAAATGGCCCCTCCCTCCTGTCCTTCCAGCCTCAGGCCAGCCCTGCGGAAGCCCCTCCCCAAATGGGTCGTCACTGGAGACCAGAGTCCCCTGGGGTCACCCCTCATGAGGGAGCAGGGTCGGGATGCTGGTGCCTGGTGGGGTGACAGGGGTCGCGTGGGCGCAGACCTCTCCTGAGGGCGTGGAGCCAGGGGGGGGTGTCCAGATCCCGGCTGTGCGACCTGCGCTGTCCACTTCTGGCCAAGCAGACCCCCGGGGAAGGGTCTCCCAGAGCTGAGCCAGTGAGGGAAGTATGGGGGAGGGAGGACTCCAGCCCACCCACTGGACTCCCCAGGAATGACTTTAAACATGTGCTTTCCTAGAGGGGTTCAGACCCCCCGATTCTGGGGGGCCATGGTCACTCTGCTGAGGCCCCAGGGCAATCCCTGGCTGGCAGAACTTGGGGCCTTGCCCGTGCTCTGCCCCCGAGCTGCCTTCCTGGCCCCTCTCCATACGGCTCCTATTCACCCTATTCACCCGTCAGCACCCACCCAGAGGTGCCCCCTCTGGGCGGCCTCCCGGTGCCGGTGCCCTGGAGTCTCAGTGCTTGTCCTGCACAGGACAGTCAGGGGCCACCAGAACCTGGCTTACAGCGCCCCGTGGCCCAGACAGCCCTGAAGGAAGCACAACCTCCTGCAGCTCTGCCATACAGCCCCCCTCACCTCTGCACTGCCCCTTCCTCCACCCCTCTGCATCACGCCAGGCCTCCCCCACATACCCTCTTCCCAGTTCTCAGCCTTGCACCCCATCCCGGGAGTGGGGGAGGAATGGAAGCAAAGAACCAGGGCTGGGAACTGCCGACCCCTGGCCGGTGGCCGGGTTCCCAGCCTCTCCGAGTAGTGGGTTCAGGCCTTGGGGTCTGCCGGGAGGCAGGATAAAGGGGAGAACTCAGGAAAGCCCCCCCTTGCGCCCCCTCCTTGTGCTGTCTGATGTCCGGGGTCAGACACGGCCCCCTGGACCCTGCTCTGATGTGGCCAGGATACACCGTGGGTTTTGTCAGGGGCCCCCCATGCCCACCGGCACCAACCTCCAGGCCAGACCCCCTCCCCCCCGCCCCGCCACGGCCAAGTATTACCCATCCGTGGTACAAGGGGGTGGCAGGGAGCTGGGGTTCCTTCTGGTGGTGCCAGGGGCATTGATGGGTCAACCCCCAGCCACAGGTTCAGGGTGGGTCGCCCCCCCTTCCAGTACGGGTCAGCCCCCAGCCCGCAAGCTGGGGGAGGGTCGCCCCTGCCAACGCCAGCAGCTCTGCAGGGCCTGGCGGCACGGCCCGCTAACTCTGTCCGTCCGCAGCCGGCCGGGCGGGGCCAGCGCGCTGGGATTTCTTCCCTCGGCTGATGTTTTATTCATGGGAGCAGCCCGCAGCTGTCCTCGGAAGACGCAGGGCTGAGGGGAGCTCGAGGGTGCAGGGACGAGGCCTCGCGCGTGTGGGTGTCCCTGCTCGGCGCCCAGAACCTGGAAAGATGCAGTGCCCGATGCAGGGACCAGGGGGACGGCGGATGCGGCTCGTTTTGTCACCTCTCCGTCTATCACCGGCTCCTTTGCGCGCGCCCGCCCGCCCGCCCGCCGGCTCCGCCGCCCTCGCCAGCCGCCCTCCCCGCGGAGGAAGCGGGAGGCTTTGTCTGCTAATTGCATTGTCAGAGGAGGTGCTGGCGTGGGGCTGTCTAATTTGGGCCCTTTATGCTGCCTGATTGCTGGCTGACAGCGGGCGGGAAGCTGGGCGCCTGCCCTGAGGAGGCCTGGGGGGCCCCCCTCACCCCACCCCTCCAGCAGGCGCCCGAACCAACCCCTCTAAAGGCTCTTCTGTTCCTTTAGGACCAGACAGGAGGGAGCCGCCAGCCAGTCACAGAAGAGGCTGCGCCCCCAATCCCAGGCTGCCCTTCCCCCATCCCGAACTCCTATCCACCTAGCTGGAAAGCCGACACCTCCCTGAAGCCCTCCTCTCCCTCCTGGCGCATCCTTACACACACACACACAGTGGATTGGTGGAGACAGACGGTCCCTGCCACTCGCTGGGGTTGCACACCATGACCCCCCACTCACCCCAAGGCTACTCCAGCCTCCGCACTGTTTGGGTGAGGAAACTGAGGCACAGAACAGTGGCCGTGTTACCAGGCTCCTGCCTCTCTCCTGCATCCCTCTGCCCACAGGGCCCCCTGCAGGGCTGAGCCCGCCTCATCCTGCCCCCAGAGTGTAGCATGGGAGTGCCTCTGGGGTCAGGTGGCCCACCAGCCCCCTCTGGGCTCTGCCTGACAACCAGGGGTGCAGCTGTCAGGCAGGGGGCTGGAGAGGGGTGTGGAGCACGGGGCCTGAGCAGGAGCTGTGGCGCCACTCTGCAGTGACATGCCCAGGCCCTGCCTGCACCCGTGGGTGTGACTCTGCGTGTGTGTATGTGAGTTTGTGTGGGTGTGTGGGAGCGGGGGGAGGGGTGTGTGTGCGTGCGTGTGGGCGTGAGTAGATGTGTGGCTGTGCGTGTATGTGCAACTGTGTATATGTGTGTGTATGGTGAAGTGTGAGTGTGTGTAAATAAGTGATGGCATGTGAATTCTGTGTCTGTATGTATGTGACTGTGCATGAGTATATGGACAGGACTATGCATCTGTGACTGTGGAGGTGCATGTGACTGTGACCGAGTGTGTGTGTACTCAGTTAACTCCGACCCAGCTGTCCCAGGAATCTCACACTTCTCCAGCTTGGGACCATCCTGCAGGGGGTGGCTGGGCTGACTGACCCGAATCTGTCCCTATGGCCCCACATGGAGTGAGGTGGTGCCCCACTGTCCAGGGGTTTTCCAGGGTTGGGGACCAATGTCTTGGCAATTGTGAGACCCTTGGGATTCGGGACGACCTGTACCTCGATGCCACAAGGTGTGCTGGAGGGATAGTTCTCGCCTCACTTGTGGCCGGTCCTGATCTGATCCCTGGCATCATACGTTCGGCCCTGCCAAGAGTGACCCCCCCCCCCCAAGCACCACTGGGTGTGGCCCAGAAAGCTCACAGACTCATCAGAAGCTCAGACTCACACGCCTGCAATTTTATTGAGCAGCTACTGTGTACTAAGTTCTATGCCAGGCAGAGGAGGCATGGTGCAGTCCTTAAAGTGCAGCAGGACCAAGGAACTGTGGGCAAAACCTACTTGAATATCCAATCAGGGGAGCTCAGTGGAAGATCCTCTCGAACTGGGGGGCTTCCGGAAGGTTTTGTGGAGGAGGGGGATTTGAGTAACGCCAAAAGGACACCCACCCCACCCCGGGGCAGAGGAGGGTCAGAACTCACAGGGTGGGGGCCTGGACCAAGTCTCAGAGGCCTAACGGGTGTGCTTGGAAAAATTCAACAAAAGCATGAGGGGTGAGGTGCAAAAGTACAGGGCCCAGTCTGCATGTCTCAGGAATCCTCGGAAAATTCAAATTGAGGGGCCGGAGTAATAGGACAGCAGGGAGGGCACATGCCTTGCACAAGGCTGACCCGAGTTCGATCCCCAGCATCCCCTATGGTCCCCTGAGCACCGCCAGGAGTCATTCCTGAGTGCAGAGCCAGGAGTAACCCCTGAGTATCGCAGGGTGTGACCCCAATTTTTTTTTAAAAAGTCAAATTGGAACTTGAGGTCCCACTGACAGGATGGACATTCCCCACCCCCTCTCAAATGCCCTTGGCTCCCAACTGGGGGTTAGAGGCGTTTTCAAACGCCAACTTTGGACCCCACCCATAAGGCATGGCTGTGCCCAGGACGCTAGGACGGTGCTGTCCAGGGGGCGTTGCAGGTGACCGTTTGGGAAGCGCAGGCCAGGGGGCACGGGAGCCACCCTGAGCCCCTGGGAAGCTTGCTATGGGTCCGAGCTGGCCTGGCCCCTCCACCTCCCGCACCCCGATAGAGGAGCCTTCCCCTCCAGCTGGGGGCGGGGATGGAGGCGCAGCGTGAAGGAAGGGCGGACGGCAGCAAAGTCAGAGCGCGACGCATCCATCTGCCCTGACAGCCAGCAATTACACCGCGTGATCGCCAGATTACTCCAAATGCATTTATTACAGGGGTTAGGAGCGGGGGACTTATTTACTGGCAAATCCATACTCATTACAAGACTCAGCCTAGCCTAGACTGAAAACAGCTCAACTGAAACAAATAATTACCAAAGTCCTTCCAGCGGGAGGCTCTCAGGTGGCGGAGAGGGAGGAGGATGCGCCTGGCCCTGGGTGTGCAGGAAAGGAAGAGGCGGTGCTGGAGCGCGCCGGGCGAGGGGGAGGGACTCGGCCCGCCGCCGTCGCCGCTGCGCTGCGCATGCCCGCCCACTCATGAATATGCAAACTAGACCGCAGACACGCCCACCTAGCGCGCTGGCCACGCCCGCTCCAGCCTGTGAAGGGGCGGAGCAGACCTAACCGCGGGCGACCTGGGTGGGGAGAGGGTGGGGGTCTCCAGGATTCAAAGTCTGGCCTTGCAGAAGCCTCCCAAGGCTGGGATTTTCTAGGAATGAATGGGTCAGGCTCAGAGCACTTGGAGGGCGGGTTGTTAAATGAACCAACGGTTTGGTGAACTGAGGATGCCCCAGACAGGCCCAACCCCCCACTTCCTAGGCTGGGGTCACGTTTCTCGCCAGGTGTCATCGGGTTACGTGGGTTGGGGTCTTCTTCAGCTCCCTACTCATGAGCACGTTCACATGCCGGCAGGAGAAACGGGGTCTCTGGACTGGGAGCACAGACTGGGCTCCCAGGCCTCAGAGTTACTGCAGCGAGCAGACGCTTGCCTTGCTTGCCTTGCATGCAGCTGACCCAGGTCAATCCCCGACACCCATACGGTCCCCGCCGAAAACCGCTAGGAGTGATCCTTGAGCACCACCAGGTGTGGCTCAAAATCAATAAAACAAAAACAGAAACAAAAGTTTCCAGGGCGACAGTGCAGCCAATAGGGCGTTTGCCTTAGCAAAGGCCCACCTGGGTTTGATTCCCCAGCATCCCATATGGTCCCCAAGCACCACTCAGTGTGGCCAAAAGACAGAAAAACTTTGGGCTCTTGAACCCTCAGATGCCTTCCACGCTCCGGAACTCCAGAAACAAAAATCTGAGACTAGTTTGCATGGGCTCTGCCCCCATATTGCAGATGAAGAGACTGAGGTCGAGACAGAGGCTGCCGTGTGCCAGGACAGAGAGGTCCCCTCTGTGCTCACCTCCCCTCCGCTTTCTTGGGCCTCCGCGTGCGGAGCTGTCAGGCCGATTGATATCTGGGCTCGGCCTCTCTGCCCGCTGGGCAGATGCTGGCACCGCACCCGTGCCTTAAATATTCATTCACTTGACAGAACACTAATTAAACAAAGTAAGGTGCATTATTACTTGATTAAATTTTTTATTGGCAGCTTAATTGGTCTGTTAGTTGCCCCTTAGGGAGTTGTTCCTCCCTCTCCCCCCGTGCGGCGTGGGAGGGGGCTCGCAGCGGTCGGTCCCAGCCTGGGGAGCCACGCGGCCGGCGCACCCAGCCTCGGCGCGGGGCGGGGAGGCGGAGAGCCCCGCCCCCGTGCCTCCGGACCCCTCCGCTATTGGTCGCGGTGAGAAGTGGCGGCCAATCAGCGCGTAGGGGCGGGCCTCACCGGCCAGCAGCCCCGGCCGCCTTCCCCTTTGAGCTTCGGTGGCACCTTGAAAAGGCAGCCAACCCCGACGCGGAGGGGAAGGCCTGGGTGACCTCGGCGGTGCTGCTCCCCCTCCTGTGCTCCCACCTGCTCGTGGCCTCTGTGCTCCCTGGCCGTGAAGGTGCTTGGCAGGCAGCCATGGCTTGCGGGGTGGAGTGTGGAGCCATCCAGGGCTGGGCTGTGTCCCTCAGAGCAGGTGTCCAGCCTGGAGCCGGTGGCACCTTCTTTTTTTTTTTAAATTTATCTGGGGAGGCCTTTGGGCCACACCCGGAGGTGCTCAGGGGTTACTCCTGGCTCTGCACTCAGGAATCACTCCTGCGGGGTCAGTGGACCCTATGGGATGCCGGGGATCAAACCTGGGCCAGCCGCGTGCAAGGCAGACCCCACTCCCTGCTGTCCTCTGGCTCCGGATGCTCACTTCCTCCCAAGTCAGGCCTGAGTGCTTGTCCATCAGGGTGATGAGACTGGAACCAGCCTTCACTCCCTGCAGCCCCTGCCAGTCCGGTCCAGGGGGAAAAGCCGATGGCCAGGCCACCTCCTCCCCGCGCCGGCTAAACCTGTGTGAGCCTCATCCCCCACGTCTCCATCCCCAGGCCAGTGTGCAGCACATCCTCTGCCCTACAGTCTCCTGGCATCCCCCCAGCCACAAGGGCAAGACCATGACACCCCAGCTTAGAAATGGGGCGGTGGATCCCCAGGTCTGCTTGGGCGGGCCCTGGCCAGCTGCCCTCTGCTCTGTTCACACACTGGCACGCTCACCCCATCTAGGCAGGGAGAGGGGCAGAAGGGGCCGTCTCAATGGCCTGCCCACCTGCCCCGGCTGCCGGCCCTGTGCCCTCCAGCGAGGATGCAGGCGCGGCCGATGACAGAGGAATGGGAATTGTCTGGCAGGCCCGAAGCCGCCGCTGCTGTGCGGGAGGCGAGATAATGGGCCCGGGCGGCGGCGGGGGCAGGAGCGGAGGAAGCTGTTCAGTGTCATCGGCCTTATCTGGGAACAGGCTGCCCAATTACTGAGCCGTGCCCGCTGTACCCAGCAGCTGCCGGCTGGCTCGCTGCCGCCCTCTCCCCCATGTCCTCAGCATCTCTGGGCTGGGGCCTCTGCTGCCCCTTCCGGAAGGCACATGCAGCTGCCCCGAGAGCCGGCCTTGGTCTGGCCTGTCCAGGGGCCCCCAGGCAGGTCCAGGGTGCAGGCGAGCTGCTGCCAGCGTCTCCCCCAGGGCCTTGCCACCCACACCTGCCCAAGTCGCCTTTCCTCATAAGAATGCCTCAGGGGCCAGAGCGACGGTACAGCTGGATAAGGCCTTGCAGAAGCCGACCTGGTTCAGTCCCCAGGACTCCACAGGGTCCCCCCAAGCGCTGTCAAGAGTGATCCCTGAGGGGCTGGAGCGATAGCACAGCGGGGAGGGCATTTGCCTCGCATGCGGCCAACCTGAGTTCGATTCCCAGCATCCCATATGGTTCCCCTGAGCACTGCCAGGAGTAATTCCTGAGTGCAGAGCCAGGAGTAACCCCTGTGCATCGCAGGAGCAAGAAGAGCCAGCGTAGCGGTCCCCAGGTGGGAGGGTAGGCTCAGAGGGCACCACATGGTCCCCAAGCACTGCCGGGAGCAGCCCCTGCCTCCAGCCCACACACCGCTAGGTGTGGTCCCAAAACCGCAGAAAAGGTGAGTGGTTACCCCTGGGTGAGACACAGGGTGTTGGGGCCCATGGAACTCCTGGGAAGTTGTCAGAAATGCAAACTACTGGCTCCATCCTCTTTGGAATGAAGCTGAGGCCTATGGAGGTTGCTCTGTCCCCAAGCCCCCAGCTGGCTGGCACTGAGTGTCACTAGATTCAGGCCTGTGGTCTAAAAAGAAGAAACACTGATCACTGGGGAAGGGCAGCAGAGACCAGCTAGGATTCAAGATTTTCTAGTTGCAGGGAAGACAGGGGGTCCCCATCCAGCGAGGCCCTGTCACTGTGGGCCCAGGACAGAATGGGCTGCCCGGAGTTTTGGGGACCAATCCGACAGGCAAAGCATCTGGTGCCATTAGGCTTGGGGCAGGGACCAGGAGGTTCTGTGTCCCACATTGAGAGGCTGGGGACAAGAGGGTCCACAAGACCAAAAGCGCTCAGGACAAGAGAAGGGGGGCTTCCAGCTGCCCCATGGACCAGAAGCCAGCCCTCACTCAGCCTTCTGTCCAGGAAGCCACTGCGATTGGACCAGATAGAAGTGCTCTCAAATAGTCTTCCTCAGGACCCAAGAGAAAGCGCTGGAATTAAGGCATTTGCTTTGCATGTGGTCTGCGCTGCTTCAATCCCCAGAACCGCATTTGGTCCCCCAAGGACAGCCAGGAGTGACCCCCCTCCAACACTCAGGAGTAAGCCCTGAGCACTTCCAGGTGGGGCCTGGCTCCCCGTAAATGATCCTTTTCTGTAAAAACCTGAGCAGGGCTGTGCTGGAAGGCTGGAGGGTGGTAGGAAGAGGAAAACAAGGACCCTGGTGGGGCTGGAGAGATAGCACAGCAGGTAGGGCGTTTGCCTTGCACACGGCTGCCCTGGGTTTGATTTCCAGCATCCCATTGGTCCCCTGAGCACAGCCAGGAGTAACGCCTGTGCATCACCAGGTGTGACCCAAAAAGCAAAAAAAAAAAAAAAGCACCCTTGAGCTAGGGAGGGACGCACCCCAGGTCCACAGGGGCTGGGCTTCCAGGATACTGTGGGACATGCTTCGAGAACAGCTGCATCTGCCCTGCCCCGGCGCCTGCAGTTCCCAGGTCTGTGAGTGTTGGCACTGCAGCTGGAACTCAGCACCCCTGAGAGTCTTGCACCCGGATACACATTCTAGATCAACCCAGAACTCGGAGAACTGAGGTTCAAAGTTAGTGGTAAGCCACGGGGCCAGAGCAAAAGCCTAGCGGGTAGGGCACTTGCCTTGCATGTGCCAGACCCGAGTTTGATCCCCAGCACCCCAGAGGGTCCCCTGAGGCCCACCAGAAATGATCCCTGAGGGTAGAGCCAGGAGTAAGCCCTGAGCACTCCCCAGTGAGGCCCAAAGTAGCAAAAACCGGCGCCTGCCAGCAGGGGGCGCTCTGCAGCGGGGCCCTGGGACAGGTAGCCAGCCTGTCCTGTGGGACCTGGGCTCAGGCTGCCCCTCTTCTTCCTGGTCCACCCAGCTGAAGCCCCCCACAGGCTCTGAGGAAAGGCAGTCTGTTCTGGGGGGAGGGGTCCCCGGTAGCCCTCAGCCCCCACCTGAAGCTGTGTGCTGAGGACTAGGCTGGGGGTGGTGCCTTTGGAAAGAAGGGGGGCTGCAGCGGGGAGGGGCGCCCCCAGCCTGTGCTGTCCTCCCTGCCACTCACTTTGGCGCCTGCTCTGGCCAGGAGCTGCCTAGAAGGTAACAGGTGCAGGCTTAGCGGGGACAGAGCCGTCACCCTCCACACAGGGACCCTCGCTGTGTCCTGCAAGCCGAATCCGCCCATTCACCTTCCCCGGCTCCTCCCTCCCTCCTGCGGGCACCTGGGCCCCCAATCTGAGGACCAGCACCCCCCACTGGCACAGGGCATGCGGCGGGGGCAGCGCGGGGCAACAGTCCCACCGTGTCCCCTCCTCTGTCTGGGAACCCACACCACGGAGGGGCCGAGGGACACTCCTTATTTCCAGGGAAGAGTTTACAAAGCCACACTTCGTGATTTCTGGCCAGAGTTCACGCAGACACTGATGCCAAAGGCTCAGACGGATAGAGGGAAAAGCCAAGAATGTTCCAGAAGAACGAGTCACCCCAGGAAACCCGGGAGAGGGCTTGGAGGGCAGGGCGTTTGCCTTGTCTGTAAAAAGACCCGAGTCCCATCCTGGCACCACCTGGACCCTGAAATCAGCCGGCCAGAGAGGCACCGTGTCCCAGGGCTCCAGCACTGCCCTTCCTGGTCAGCCGGTAAAATGGCCCCCAGTCCTTTAAGCACCTTGAGAGTCTCCCTCCCCAAATAAGGAGCAGAACGATCCCAAATATAGGGCTGAAGTTATAGCACAGTGGGTAGGGAGGGCACTTGCCCTGCAGGCAGCCAACCCAGGTTCGAGCCCTAGCATCCCATATGGTACCACCCTGAGGATCACCAGGAGTTATCTCTGAGCACAGAGCCAGGAGTAAACCCTGAGCATGGCCCAAAAAAACCAAAGAGGAGCTGGAGCGATAGCACAGTGGGTAGGGCGTTTGCCTTGCACATGGCCTACCCAGGTTCAATTCCCAGCATCCTATATGGTCCTCTGAGCACCGCCAGGGGTAATTCCTTAGCAGAGCCAGAAGTAACCCCTGTGCATCGCCGGGTATGACCCAAAAAGAAATAAAAAAATCTCAAAGGTGATGGCTGAAAGCAACAATTTTATTTTTATTTTTAATTTTTTTTTATTGAATCACTAAGATAGACCATTACAAAGCTGTTCATGATTAGGTTTCAGTCATACTTTGTTCCAACACCCATCCCTCCACCAGTGGACATTTCCCAGCACCAGTGTCCCCAGGTTCCCTCCCATCACCCCCTACACCCATCCCCTGCCTGCCTCTATGACTCTATGGAAGGCGCTTTTCTTCTCTCTCTCTCTCTCTCTCTCTCTCTCTCTCTCTCTCTCTCTCTCTCTCTTTCTCTCTCTCTCTCTCGGCTTCCTTCACTTTTGC
>JAOXYA010000045.1:47083076-47096875 GCA_028565675.1 Sorex palustris | reverse complement strand
CTTGTCCCCAAAAGCCTTGTCCCCATTAGTGATGGGCTTCCTGGCTCTGGCTCAAAGTTGCATTCTTAGGTTTATTTTCATTTATGTTTCTGTATTTGATTCCTTTAAGTAAGACTCCATCCAACAGGTATATAACATAAAATGATACCAATTGGTACAATTATGGACAAAATATACTAATGCAGGTTTGGAAATACTATAGATCATTAACACCTAAAGGAATTTTAAATTCAAATTTTATTTTTTGGTATGATTTAGAGTATTTCAGAAACAAATTACAAGCTTCCATAATCCAGGATCTATCAGAGATCTTAGTTTATTGACTGGTATATTTTTTAGTGAGGTGCTAATAGTTATTTTAATGATAATAATTACCAAACCCGCAAAGCAACACGAGAGTAGATGTCCAGGTATGGTGATGTGTCTGAGAAGTGTTTTTGAGGGTTTCAGAATTCTTCATTTTACTTATCAGTGATTTGTTGTGATTAAGGATGATTTAAGTCATCCTGAGACTTGAAATCTTTTTTCCTCCCACAGGTAAATAAACTCTTCTTAAAGATGGCAATGAGTCACTTTTTTTTTTCTCTGTGCCTGGAACGACAGAACAAAGGCATGCTTCCCCTACAGCAGTTACAAAATATATAATTAGGATCCAGTGAACCATATATGTAGTTTACAACAATCTGTCAGTTCTCGTTTGTACAAATTGAAAGTGATTTATTTCGTTTCTTGTTTCTTTCAGTCTCACTTTATCTCTGCACTGACGGTTGTGTTTGTAAACTCCAAATCCTTGTCTTCGCTTAAGATAGATGATACCCCGGTAGATGACCCATCCCTTAAGGTACTAGTGGCCAACAACAGTGATACACTGAAGCTCCTAAAGATGAGCAGTTGTCCTCATGTCTCTCCAGCAGGTAGGCTGAGTTTTGGTTTTCTTTTTCCATACCAGATAAAATTTAGTAAACTGTCAATCTGTTTATCAAATTAGGAGAAGCTATGTTCAGAGTTTGGGAAGTAGCTCAGAGGGCTAGAGCATATTCTGGCATGTGTGAGACCCCAAGTTTGATTTATGGTACCACATGGTCCTCAGAGCACTCATGAGTGTGGCTCTGGTGACCTTGAGCACCACCAGCCTGAGTGGTATTGCATCACCAGCCCCGAGCACACAGCCAGGCCCTAGAGTACCAGATATGGTCCTGCGGCTTCTAGACATCATGGGGAAGTTTCCTACCCTTTAACAGACTGTGGCCATTAATTTTATTTATTTTGGTCTTGGGGCCACACCCTTTGTTGTTCAGGGGTTACTTCTGGCTCTGCTCTCAAGAATTACTCCTGGCAGTCTCTGGGGACTGTTTGGGATGCCGGCTATCCAGCGGGGTCAGCTGTGTGCAAAGCAAAATCCCTACTAACTGTACTGTCTCTCTGGCCCCTGTTCACTAATTTTAAAGATGGGTTGTTGGGGTTATTTCATTATTGTATGCAAAGATTTTTAAATGTACAGTGGCATGAATTCTCTCGCATCCTCAGCCAAGACTTGTATTTTTAAATCTTGTATTATTCTGCATCCAGTGCTAGAATGGGATATGACACTATGAGGTCTGTCTGTTGTGAATTTTTACATAAAATAGAATTTTCTCTAGCTGTACTTGAATGGGCAGGAGAGGTTTGGAGTCAGTTGTTTCACCGTTGATTTTCTTCTGTGTGGAGGGGGAAGATCCTCACGTTTTATAGAAGAATGCTTTCCTTAGGTTGAAGTTTGGAATGAAGAAATCTTTCAAATAGGAAATAGTATAAAAGCTCTTTCCAAATTCCCTCGTGTATTATTTTGTAATCAGCACTATATTACTCAGTTTGTGATTGTTTACATTCTAACTGGCTAATATTGTAAGTGAAGCATAAACGAACCCACGCTTCCCACTGCACTCCTGATTTATCTTCTTACTATTGATATTACTTCCACTACTTTGGTTGTTTTGGTTTTCCTTGTAAAAAAAACCTTTTTGGTCCCATGTATTGAACCCAGGGTTCTCACACATGCCAAGTGTGTGCTTGCTTGCTGAACCATAATGAAACTGGACTCTGGGAGATTTGTTTTCAAAGACAGTATTAAATCCTTATCTCTTTTCAGAACTCTTCCTACTTTATTCCTCAAAGTCATGCAGCTTGCTTCCAAGAAAATGATTTTCTGTTGGATATGATGCCCATTTCTCTCCTCTTCCATTCTGAGAGCTTTGGTGAGGGGCATGGCCACATCATCTCTCACTTCAAACCCTGGCACCTTCTGGGCCCTGAGCACTGCAGAGGTGGTAGCTGTATATCACTGCTTCCGAGCATTAAACTGCCTGGCCTGGTTGGCTTGGGTATTTCCTGGAATGGTCCCTGGGCTCCCTTAGCACTGCCTGGGAGACCCCTCCAAAATATCTAACCATGGAGGGTTTTAATTTAAATGTTAAATAATGTTTGCCTATTTTCTTGTTTTGCATATTTACATGTTTTGCATCAGTATGATCAATTTTACCGCACTGTTATTCTCAAAAAAAAACAAAAAACCCCACATACTTCTTAGGTACCTTCCAAAACTTTCCTCAGTGCCAGTCACAGGCAGCCACTAATCTGTCTCTGTAGATAGATATATCTATAAGGGAAATTTCATACGCTTGGAATCAGTCCATGATTGGCTTCTTTCACAGTTTCATGCTTTTAAGATTCCTCCATATTGCCATATTGTAGCATGCATCAGTATTTCATTTTTCTTATTGCTAGATTGTAGATATACTCCATATCTACCAGTTGACTTTTTTCTTTTATCTATTATGAGTAATGGGACTATAAAAATTGACAAGCAAGTATTTAAGAATATTTTGCTATCAAGATTTATACTCTACCCTTGAGTTACACCCCCACCTACATCAGCATAATCAAGTACTTAAGTGAACATTCAGTTTATCTAGGGTAGATACTTTTAAGTGGAATTACTGAATTACATAGTAACTGTTTAATGATTTGAGAACTTGCTAGACTGATTTGAAAAACAGTTGTCCCATTTTTTATTTCCATTATCAGTTTATGAGGGTTTTGACATTTCCATATCCTCACCAACATTTGTTAACTGCATTTTTAGTTATAGCCATCTAAGAGGGTATAAATTGGTATCTGACTCTGATTTTGTCATTCTCTTGAAGACTTAAATGATTTGAAGAGATGGCTATAAGATGCTTTTCTTACATTTTAATTAAGTTGTCTTTTATTTTTAATTCTAATAGTCACCAGTTTTATCTTTCAATACTTAACATGATTTGGAGAAATGGCTATTAAGATACTTGTTTATGTTCTAATTGTCTTTTCATTTAATTGTAGTAGTCACCATTTCATCTTTATTACTTGCTTTTGTTAAATATTTTAACCCTGTAACTACATATTACTTTTATTCTACTGCATAACAAGGGCAGATTTAATAGTTTACACCAACTTCAGTTATACATTCTCAGTTCTATAGATCAGAGGTGTTTGCTGGTTTCTCTGCTTATCCCCACAAGCTCTTGAATCTGACTTCCTCTTCCCCAGCGTTCAGAAAGAATTTGTAGTTTAAAGGGTTCGTGTCATTAGATTAAACTCATCTGAATAATTTCACAATAATTTTACTTTAAAGCCAACATAACGTGGAGACTGGAGAGATAGTACAATGGGTAGAGTGCTTGCTCTGCACACTGCTGACCAGGGCTCAGTCCATTCCCCCCACTACCACCACCGCATGCCATTTGGTCCCCAAACTCTGCCAGGACTGATTCCTGAGGGCAGAGCCAGAGAGCTAGGAGTAACCCCTGAGCATCACCAGGTGTGGCCCCAGAACCAAATTAATAAAGGAAAGCAAAGCAAGCATTATTTGAAAGTGAATTTTGTAACATTCCAGGAACATGGAATCTTGTGGACCACTTTTTAGAGTTAATGTCTGTCACAGCTGCTTTTGTAGTTATTAGATGATACCTCAGGGTTTTTTTTATTTGCATCTTTGGCTACTGTTTCCTTGAGTCTTTGGTGTTTTTCTACTGTCAGGCTTTATGAGCTTGCAAAGGACATCAGTGCTCAGATTACCTTGAATGATCAGGATTTATCTCACAGTATCCCTTGGACTCCCTAGGAACTATCTTAAAGTAGCTTGGAAGAACAGAATCTTTTCACTGAGTAGTGAAGCATTGGCATCAGTCATTCCTCTTTTCTTGATTTTTATATTGGTAAATCAGTTCATTCACTTCTTTAATTCCATTGCCTATATTCTGCCACTGCTTTTGGCTAAGGCTTATTGGTGGCCTCTGTCTTGTCACTTCTTAAGTAGTAGTTAAATGCATGAGCTTAAACATCACTCAGCTTGTGTTAGAATCCCAGTTTGGCTATTTCTAACCTCTCTCAACCTCAGATTAATAATATTTTTCAGATTTTTTAATATTGTGGAATAATATAGCAAACATATTAGATGATTCTGTTATTCCATACTTGTACAATAAATAATAGATAGAATATGTTTTTTTGTTTCTATTCTTGTTTCTAAACACAAGAATGAATTGAGTGACTCATTTATCACATAGTATTGGGCATTGTTTTTCAACCCCTGGTCTATACTGGGAAGATGAATCAAAGGGCTGCAGCATATGCTTTGCATGTAGGAACCTAGGGTTTGACTGGGCTCCTGAGCACCACAGGTGTGTCTCAAAAACCAAGAGAAAATCAAACCACTGGTTTACCAACCACAGTTATCATCAGCCAACTAGTGATACCAGTGATGAACAACAAGTCTAAAAATGTGGGAAACTACTGGTAAAAAGTTTCTCCTTGGACCACCGTAAATATTAAACCAGTTAAGATACTGACTTGTTAAATTATATGTTGCACATAGTTTGGAGCAGTTTTGAAATACAGTGCCTTAAAAGAATCACTTAAGGAATTACTTTGAAGGCTGGAGAGATAGCACCGTGGGTAGGGTGTTTACCTTGCATGTGGCTGACCCCGGTTTGATTCCCAACATCCCATATGGTCCCCTGAGCACCGCCAGGAGTAACTCCTGAGTGCAGAGCCAGGAGTAACCCCCTGTGCATCGCCAGGTGTAACCCAAAAAGCGGAAAAAAAAAACCAACCCAAAAAACAAACAAAACAAAGATGGTTGAGGCCAAAACTCAACCATCCCAGCCCAAGGAGAAGCCACAGGCAGAGGAAGTGGGGTGGTGAGCTGGAAACTGGGTTAGAAGGAGTGGGGTGCTGAGCTGGGGGACTGGGGCAGAGGAAGTGGGCTGTGCTGAGCAGAGACTGGGGTGCAGGGCCAGACCTGTGGTTGGCGGAGGAACCAGACAGAGCAGGCTAGAGCCAGGGCACAGAGCACCCCAGCCTTGCCCACCCACTCCCAGCCCTGGGACCCTCTCCGGGGCAAAATCCAGTGTCACTGGGCCCCTGCCAGTGGGACTGTGGCCCAGGGGGAGCCGCCCTTGGCATGTTCATGAAATGGGAATGTGAGGGGGGGGAGGGGCGACCTGGTGTGTCCCCGCAGCTGGTTTTCCCCGGGAACTGCTGGCTCAGAGCAGGGGTGTGTAGGAAGTCGGGGGATGGGAGGTGCAGAAAAACAGCTCGTTCCAGTCCTCCGGCCTGGAGGAGTTGCCACCCTACTGTTCCAGAAGCATCCGTGGAGAGGGGCAAGGACTTGCCGAGCAGCGCGCCCCAACTTGACCCCTGGCGGGTGCCTCGCGGCTGCTCCCGCTGGGCCGCTGCAGCCTCGCCCCTGCGCTCCCCCCACCCCCGCGCCCGAGTTGTTGATCTGTACCGGGGTCCCCAGGGCCGCCTGCGAGGTCCCTTCCGAGCCTTGTCAACAAGCCCTGGCCGGGACCCAATTAAACCCGACGCGCTAACGAGGAGGCGGCCGGGCTCGTTAAGGAGCAGGGCGACGCCCGGGACACCTGCGGCGCCGGGGCCGCACCCGGAGGTGCGCAGCAGCGGCGGATTGGTGGCACCTGGAGAGGGGCACCTGCTGGGCTGCTCCCGAGACGGACCCCGCGGGCGGCGGCCGGCCCGGCCGCGCGCGCCCCCTGCCGGCTGCGGGGATCCTAGCGTTCGCCCCCCCCCCCCCACCCCACTGGCCATTCGCCCACAGTGGACGGCTGCATTCACCGGGCCGCCGGACCCCTTCTCACTGAGGAATGCCGGACCCTGCAGAGCTGCGAGACTGGCGAGGCCAAGATCACCTGCGGCTACCGGCTGCCTGCCAAGTGTGAGTGGGGGACACGACGTGATCGGGGGGCTAGGGTCCATCCGGATCCCACGGGATGACAAGCGGCTGTCTCACGGGGCACCTCTCCAGCTCCAGTGCCCAGGACCGGCCTCTTTCACCTCGCGGGTGCCTGGAGGCTCGGGTGGGCTGGGGTTCTGAAGGGAGACCCCAAGGGAAGGGGCAGCGCCCTTGGCCTGTCCGGAGGGCCCCCATGCCGGTGCTGGGGTCGCCAAGGCGTGGAGCTTGCTGCGGAACACAGCCGTGCGTGTGCCCGGGAGGGGAGGGGAGGGGAGGGCTGGAGTCCTGTCCCCTGCAGGCGCCTGGCCGGCCTGAGCCTGTTGCCCTCCCGCGGCAGATGTCATCCACACGGTGGGGCCCATCGCCCACGGCGCGCCCAGCGAGAGCCAGGCCGACGAGCTCCGCAGCTGCTACCTGAGGAGCCTGGACCTGCTGTTGGAGCACCGGCTGCGCTCCGCGGTGAGCGGGTGCGGGTGGGGGCCGAAGGCCTGCCGCTCGGGCTGCGGCGGAGAGTGACCCTGTCCCCCTCCTTTTCTTCTTCCCTCCGACCCTCCCAGGCGTTCCCCTGCATCTCCACAGGCGTGTTCGGTAAGGAAGGAAAAAGGCGAGAGGGTATCAGGTAGCCGCCTGACGACGTGCAGGGCCAAGCTGGGCTGGGGGCGTGGCCTAGCAGGGAGCTGGGCGGGGCTCTGGGTGCCGAGGCGTGGCCTAGCAGGGAGCTGGGCGTGGCCTATCCGGGGCGGGGCCTGGGACGTTAGGGGCGGAGCGAGGTCTAGCCGGGGGGAGCTGGGCGGGGCCCGGGATGTTAGGGGCGGGGCCTAGCTCGAGCGGCCAGGGGAGCTGGTTGGCGTCTCACCGGGGTCCGTGGTCGCCCCTACAGGATACCCGAATGAGAAGG
The DNA here is from genome assembly GCA_028565675.1 of Sorex palustris. Taxonomy (NCBI): domain Eukaryota; kingdom Metazoa; phylum Chordata; class Mammalia; order Eulipotyphla; family Soricidae; genus Sorex; species Sorex palustris. The sequence continues at coordinate 47,089,709 of JAOXYA010000045.1, read as the reverse complement.
CAGCTGACGTGGTACTGAGTGCACTGCGCGAGTGGCTGGAGCAGCACAAGGACAAGGTGAGGCCAGGTTGAGAGGTGGGGCGGCAGGACACCAGGGGCCTGGGACAAGGGTGCAGAGTGGCCCTGCTGGCCACCGTTCCTGGGCAGCTCCTTTCTGCCCCAGACTTGAGGTTGGGGCAGGGGGACCCAATGCATAGTTGAGGTGGCTTGTGACTTTCGTGGCTAAACATGGGATCAGCAAGGGCCAGGGCAACAATCAGCTGGCAGGTTCAATCCCTGGCACCCTCCTAGTCCCCCAAACACCGCCTGGCATGCTCCCTGAGCACCGCCAGGTATGGTCCAAACGCGGAACCACGGCTAAGCAGCCCCCGCACAGGTGGACCGGCTGATCATCTGCGTGTTTCTGGAGAAGGACGAGAAAATCTACCAGCAGAAGCTTCCACATTACTTCCCCGTGGGTATGTGCCTCCGCCGCCACCCGCCCCGCGTCCCTGCCCCTCCCCACCCCGGGCCGGCTCTCACTGTCCTCTGCCTTCCAGCCTGAGGTACCCGCCACCCACCCTGGCCAGGACTGGTAAGCAGGGCCCGGCCCTCCCGGGGCTGCTCACTAACTGCCCACTAACACGCGCTCAGCCCCCGCTCACCCCCACGCAGGGTCGGGGATGCCCACCACCGCCGCCCTCCTCCTCTGACTGCTCCCTTCTGCCCTCAGACTCCCCTGAGCCCGCCGGACCTCGCTCCCAGCTCTGAGGAGGCCAGAGCCAGCGCCGGGCCTGGGCCTGCCGCCTGGGGCTCTCAAGCACCCCCGCCCTCAGGAGCCCCCCAATAAAGGTCACTTGTTCGAGCAATGCCATGAGCGCTGCGCGGCCACCGCCCTCGGTGGGCGGGCGGGCGGTGAGGCACGGGCACACGGCAGAGGTGGGCAGCACGTCGCGTTTATTGAGGGCCTGCCCCCGCGGAGCTCACAGCCTGGGGGCCGGGACCCCACATGTGCTGGGGGCGGGAGAAGGGTGAAGGCAATGCAGAGCCTGTGGCCCAAGCAAAGGGGGTGCAAAGCAGGCACAGGCAAAGGGGTGGGGGTGGGGTGGGAGTATGGGGGCTGGCACGCCCTGCCCGGACCCAGGGGGTTGACCATGCACCCCACCAGGCCGGCGCCCCCTGGGGGTGCCACCCTCCTCCTGCCCTGAGCCAGCTCCCCCAGCACCAGGCCACCCTCTCCACCCAGGCCGCCTCCACCGCGCAGACCCCGGGGGTGGGCAGGAAGCAGGGGTGGAGGGGGGCCTTTGAGGGGCAGTTTGAAAACGGGGGAGTCCTGGGCCCCTGGGCAAGTCCTCCAGAAACACCCCAAACCTATCGGAAGCCCCATGGGCCAGCTAAGAGGGGGGAAAGCCTGAAGGGAAGGAAGCGGAGCCCCACCAGCCAGGAAGGGTCCCCAAGAGGCCTCGCCTCCTCCAGACGGCTCCTGGTGGGGTGCGGAAGACAGAAGACGCCCCGCCCTGGGCAGGGGAGGGGGCAGCCAGACAGCAGCCAGGCGGGCAGCAGGGACACACACACACGGGTCACCTCCAGCGCCCCTTTAATAAAACGTGGGAGGGAGTGACGGGCGGGGGGCGTGGCCCTTGACAACCCCGGAGCCTCCGTGAGCGCCTGGGCCCTATTTGTAGAGGATGTCGTAGTGTCCCGGCCGGTAGAGAAGGTAGACCTTGGGCTCCGAGCCCTCGGGGAAGACGTGCGGGTTGGTGGTGCCGCCCTCGCCGCGGTCCATGTACTCCACCTGGATGGAGACCCGCAGGGCCTGCGCCAGCGCGATGATGTGGATGTGGTCGCTCTCCTTGCACATGGGCTCCACCTCCTGCGGCACAGGGCGGTCAGGGCCCGGGGGGCACCCACCGCCCACCCCGTCCCGTCCCGCGCCCACCCGGGCCCAGGGGGCACCTGCTGGCAGAACTCCTTGACGGTCCGCCCGCCCTCGATGAAGTGCTCGAAGAACTTGCTCTCCCGCTGCAGGTAGCCTGAGGTGAGCAGCCGCAGGTAGACCACCAGGTAGTCGGAGGTGCTCTGGTCGTTGAAGGAGGCCAGCAGGTCGGCCACCGAGGTCTGCTTCTCCACCTGCTCGATCAGGTCCATGAACTGGCGCCGAGGGGAGGGGACAAAGGCCAGTGAGGAGGGGCGCCAGCCCGGCCCGCCCCCCCGCTGGCCGGATTGCGGCTCACCGTGTTGTGGAAGTCCTCGATCGTGAACTCGGTGAAGCCCTGCGACACCAGGTCCTCTTTGCTCTTGGCAGACACAGCCTTGAACCTGGGGGGGGGGGGGGAGACGGGGGCAGGTCCCCGGGGATCAGCGGCTGCACAGCAGGGCCCAGGGTCTGGCCTCGGGGAGCCCCTGCCACCCCTGCGGTCCCCCGCCCCCTCACCGCTGCAATTCCTTGCTGTCATCCAGCAGCGCCTCCAGGTGGGAGAAGCCGAAAGCGCGGTAGAAGCAGTTCCCGTCGGGCCTGGTCTTGCGGATGTACGAGTACTTTTTGTGGAGGTCCTGCAGAGAGGCCCCCCCACATCCGTCCCCATCAGGCTGGGGTCAGGTGGGCCGAGGGGGTCACCTTGGTAGGATGACGCTACCATGTCCAGGCAGCCAGCTGGCCCCCCTGCCTGCTAACACGGTTGGTGGAGTGACTGAGCAAAGCCCTGCCCAGTGCCCCCAGAACACCACACTTGCCGCACTGGTAGTGGAGCGATGCCAACTGTCTGCCCACAAGGGGCAGGACTGTGGCTCAGAGGAGGACCACATACGCGAGGCCTGCAGCGACCCCTAAGAATCACTAGAAGGGGCGGGTCCCCAGAAGGGGTGAATCAATCCACTGGTCCTTGCCCAATACAACTTCTCCAGTGAAGCCTCCGGGAAAGTTCTGGGTCCCATGGGGAGGGTGCAGTCAGCACCCCACTCCCAGCACAGCCGGGGTACAGCACCAGCAGACCCTGCCACGGGTCCCTGCTGTCGCCCGCCTTCCTCCCCTCCGCAGAGGGTAACCCACACCTTCCCCCCACACCCCTGCCCACCTTCCCGATTGTGGCCTTTCCCTGGGACCCACTCGGCCTCCACACCACATCCACCATGGCAGGACCTCAGTCTGGATCCTCGTGTCCATCCATCTGCCTGTCCCTGGGGCTCCTGGGGGTCCCCTGCTCCTCTGCCACCATCCACTTTCGTCTCCTTGCTGGTCCAGGCCCACCAGCAGGTCAGCACGAGGCCTCCTGCCACTTTAAGACCAAGTCCTTTTCTGGTGCCACCCCAGTGGGCCTTCCGTTGGGTCCAGGTCACCGAAACCTGGGTCGAGGGTCAAACCCTCCTCCCAGGTGGTTGGCGCCGCTACCCAGGGGGTGAGCGCCCCAACTTGAGGTGGGTAGTCCCCATCATGGCAACAGCACCCCTCTCCCTGCTGCCGGCACCTGGACCCCACACAGCCCCCATCCTGCCTCGGGACACCGTGTCACCTCCTGGCGCAGAGCGACATGCCCCTCTGCAGTGCCCATAGGCAGAAGATGCCCGATGGGGCTGGGGCTGGGACAGCTTCTGTGGGCCATGTCCTGCGTCTCGGGGTTCCAACGTGTCCACTCAGCTCTGCTGGCCCCCCGCTGCAGGGGCCCAGACCCCAGGCCAGCACCCCCGGCCCCTGACTCCTCAGCCCACCCAGACCCTCCTGAAGCCCCCAGTGACCGCCAGTCTTGGGGCGCATCCTGGGTGCTTCCGGCCACTCCCTGCCCCTTCCTGCAGGCAACTCAGTCCCCTGGCCCCGCCTTTGAGAGGGCGGTCAGGGCGGCTCTTGCCCTGGGGCCACAGTGGTGCCTGCTCGGACTCGCCCATCCCACGCTCGGCGCCAACAAGCCTCCGCAGCTGCCGGCCTGGCCGGGCGCCTGCCCGCCTCCCCTCCCCCCTCCGCCCCCCCGCAGCCCACGGGCCCTGGCGGGTATGTTTCCCAGGGTGGAGTCTGCCAAGCCCACTCAGGCGCCCCAGGGAGAGTGGGCCCCGGGTCCGGGGCCTGCCACAAAGCACGAGGGCTGCTCAGCTGAGCCCCAGCCAGTGCCCCAGTGCCCGGCCAGGCCACTTCGGCGGGTGGTGTGACTGCGTGTGCCAGGCGGCCTTGGCGTGGGCTCCCTGCCACTCCGCCTGCTTGCCTACTCGCTCTGGCCGTACGCCAGGCACGGAGCTCGGCCCCCAGCCCAGTCGCCTGCCTCAAGCTGCACCTTCCTGCGCGAGAGACGGGACGGCAGCGGCTCCAGACTGCTCCGAGGGCAGGTCGAGCCCCGTCCAACCCCAGCACTTCCACGGGCGACCCCAAGCAGAGTCAGGAGTGACCCCTGAACATGGCAGCGTGTGGGCCCCCCTGCCCCCCCACCGCACAGAACCCGTTTGGCGGACGAGTCAGCTGCCCCAGAGCCGGGGCCTTGGCTCACAGACAGACCTGGGGCAGGCTCGCGGGCTCTGGCTCGATCCCCACAGACGGCAGTGCTGGCCGACACGTGTGGCGCTTGACCTCTGCCCCGCAAGAGAAGTGCAAGTGCACTCAGGCTGGGTTTGGAAAAAAAAGATCCAGCGGCAAATGCAGGGCTGGCCCCTTCCCGGCGCCCCCGGGACTTCCCGGGCTTTCTGTGACCAGCCGACATGCCACTGGCCACTGTCGCCCGGAAAGGCTGTGTCAGCTCAGCAGCCCGATCCTAGGACAGGAACTCCAAAGGCCCCTCCTTTCCAGGGAAGGTGTGCATCGCACACTTGGGACAAAGTCACATTTACTAGATCCTGGCGGAGCCCCCAGGCTGGGGAGGAAGGACCAGGCAAGGACTACCCTGGGACTGAAAGGGGGCTGCAGGGCCTAGCAGGTGTCTGGGAACCCCCTCCCTGCTATATGCCCCAGTCCCATGAGCCCCACCAGGGAACCAGACAGCCCCCCCCGCACTTCCCAGCCTGTCCCCCACTGGCAGAATCTTTGGGCTCTGACAAAGGAAAGGAGCTGCGGGCACCTCCAGGGATAGATTCCAGGGTCCCGGCTAAGAGCCACCAGAGGCATCCCCACCCCCTGTGGCCCAGCCCACCTTGATCTTCTGCTGGTAGATGTTGTCATCCTCGGCGTACTCCTTGTACAGGACAGAGAGTTCCAGGCGCTCGGAGACCAGAGGGTTCTGCACAGCAATCTGCGGGCAGTGGGGGGTTGCGGGGGGGGGACGGGACACAAAGGCATCAGGCTCCGCGCCAGGGCTGTGACCCGCCACCCTGCAGCGCACAGACCCCTGAAGGCATCCAGGACCCTACGCAACTCAGAGAGGAAGGGGCTTCCAAAGTGGGGAACGGGCCTTGGGCAACTCCCCTCACCTCTTGCTGAATTCGGTCCTGCTGGGCCATGATGGCTTCATCATAAGCAAGACAGTTAACGCCTGCAAGGAGGAAACAGGCCGTGTCGAGACAGCAGGCGTGCTCCGTGGGGGCCGCTGGGCCGGGAGGGGCCACCCAGGAGCAGAGCCTGAGCCGGGGACGCCTGAGTCTGGGGACGCACGGGCCACACCTACTTTGCTACCCTGATGAAAGCGCCTCCTGGGCTTGCCTCATTTTTATTTTGTTTTGTTTTTGCTTTTTGGGTCACACCCAGTGATGCACAGGGGTTACTCCTGGCTCTGCACTCAGGAATTACCCCTGGCGGTGCTCAGGGGACCATAAGGGGTGCTGGGAATTGAACCCGGGTCAGCCACGTGCAAAGCAAACACCTGACCCGCTGTGCTATTGCTCCAGCGCCTCGCCTCATTTTTAAAACGAGGGTGTGGGGGCCAGGGATGTGGTCCAAAGGGTAAACCATATATACGCCCAAGGCCCCGAGTCCGATTCCGGGCACTGCATCCCCCAAGCTCCTCCGGCAGGTTCCCACAATCATACACACAGGACCACGTGAGTGATAGCGGGGTCACCGCAGAGACCCCTTTCTTGCTGCCCTGCTTTTCGCCTCACTTCTCAGCAGCCTTGGGGGTGCTGGCGGGAGAGGGGCGGGTCTCTTGGGGAGTAGCTGAAGCCAGGTCCCGGGCTGCGGGGGGTATTTCCTGGCGGCCTGCGCTTTCTCCATCCACTGGCAGGGCCGCCCAACCTACAGGCAGCACCGCGAAGGCTGAGCCCTGGGCTCAAGGTCACCAGGAGTGGGCAGCGGAGGTCACGGCCAGAGCCGGAGCCCACAACTGCTCCGCGGCCCCGCCACCTCCCAGCAGGGGGCGGTCCCCGGGAGAGGGGTGTGCCTGGGAGGCGAACTTCCAAGTGCCCAGGAGAGCGCAGGGCCCGCGGCGGGGATCCCAGCCCCGGGGCTCCCGTAAGCCCGATGCCCGATCTCCTCCGCCTGGCGGGGCTGGAACTCGCCATCCTGGGGGGGAGGGGGGATGCGGTCCGAAGGGGCGTGCGTGGCGCCAGGGCTTTCGGGGCCGGACCCTGGGGGCGCCGGGTCCGAGTCGCCGGCGGGAGAAGGCGCGGGGAGCGGGAGCGGAGCGGCCGGGCCCGGCCGGCGTCTCCGCAGACAATGGCCCGGCGGGCGCTCCGGGGCTGCAAGGCCAGAAGAGGGGGCTCGACCGGAAACGGGGCCGAGCGCCCCGGGCACGCTCCGGCGGCCCAG
>JAOXYA010000045.1:47070654-47082816 GCA_028565675.1 Sorex palustris | reverse complement strand
ATCTGCGGCGGCGGCGGCGACTCCTTCCATTGTGAGGGGGAGGGGAGGCGGCGGCGGCGGCGGCGGTCGGAGCAGGGGCCGCCCGTACGCTGCGCCCCCGGCCGCCGCCGGCTCTGCCCCGGGCCTCCTCGTGGACGGGCGGCCCCGCGTCGCTCCCGCCGGCCGGGCCCGGGCGGCCCCGCCGCGGCCAGTACCTTCGGAGTCGCTGCCCAGCGGCTCCTGCTTCTGCTGCTGAGGTTCCTCCGCCGCCATCTTTAAACAGCGCCGCACTGCCGACCGCTTCCGGGTTACCCGCTGCCCTCCTCCCGGAAGCGCCGGGCTCGCGGCCCCGCCTTGGCAACGCCCCTAGCAACGGCGGCTCTTCCTCGCCGGCGCTGCCTCCCCAACACCCGCGCCCGCGCGCGCTGCGGGGCTCGGGCCGCATCTCCCCGAGCTCCCGCCGGCGATCGGGGGGACCCCCCCACCCCCACCCCCGCGTCCGGGAGCCGCGTCTGAACCGCTGACGGCGGCTGAAATTGAAACCCGGGCGGCTGAGGTTGCCTGCGGCGCCTGCGCCGAGCGTGGTGGCACTCGCGTCCGCCCCGGGAGCCTCGGGACGCAGCGGCGCTCCCCGGTGTCGGCTCTCTGCGCGGGACCCAAGTCCGGAAGAACTGGGTCACTCCAGAAGCCGGGATTCGGCCCAAATGGGAAGTGGATGAGTGGTCGCCGGGTTCCGGGAGCAGGTCGGGGCGAGGGGGAAGCAGTTGTGCGTGCAACACGGAAACGTCCCCCCCCCACGGCCCCGCTGCCTGCTAGCTTGGGGTGCTTTTAGTTTGGGGCTTTGTCTGTCCCTCCCAGCTTGTTCTCTGTGCTCTTCCCTGGTGTCGTAAGGAACAAATGTTACCCACGGGGAAACTAGGTGAAGAGTAAACGGCATGTTGTACAGCCAAAGAAAAAGTGTATTTGAAAAGCTGCAGGTAGAAACAAAACAAGAAAAGCAGCAAGGCTGAATCCAAAGAAACAGGATACCGGGAAAGGCACTCGCCTTGCAGGCAGCCACCCCTTTTCAATGCTTAGTTCAGTGTATGGTTCCCCCGAGCGCCGCCGACAGGTGTAGCCCCAAAATAAACTGAGTAAAAATGAAAAGCAGCAAGGCCTTGGGTGCTTGAAGGCGCTGCTATTCCGCAGGGGTGCCACCCGAGCTCTGGTTCCACATTTTCACAGCCTGACTTCAGCGGCTTCTCTGCACCGGGAAGGGTTACCCCACCGGAGCCCAGGGAGGGAGAATGACCTATTTGCCCGGAGTGGGTGAAGGGTGCCGCCGGCCCGGCTCACCCCCCAGCACTGACTGGCTTTGCTGGGTCCCAGCAACATTGCAAAAGGCTTTTCACTGGGTCCCTGGTCCCCTGCAGTGGCTTCCAAACTTGGGGAAGTCGGGGGTCACTGAGCTCAGAGGTGCTGTTCATCCAACTCTTCGTTCCTTCCCCAGCTGTAAGTGGGGTCTGTTACTGTCCTGCAGGCCCTTGGTTGGAGGGAAGAACCTAAATCTGCCAATGATGAGGTGAGGTCAAACGCGGTCTCTTTGGCCTTTTGAAATCTTTAATGCAAGGGTGGGGGGGATAGTACAGCAGGTAGGGTGCTTGCCCTGCACGTGGCCAACCCCGGTAAGATCCCGGACACCCTATGTGGTACCCGGAGCCCACCAGGAGCGATCTCCAGGATGCAGAACCAGGAGTCGGCTGAGTTCCATCCCTGAGCACTGCTGAGTGTAACTACCAGGCCGAGGATCACTGGGAATACCCTCTGGCTCCTTAGGGTTGTTGGGGAGACCCCCACCACCACCAAGAAAAGGAAAAAGCTGCTACACAACTTTTTCCCTTCCCTCACTTCTGCTCCGAAGACCAGAAGGGGTGACAGCACCCAGGGCGGAGAGCTGAGCTGAAGGGTCGGGCTGCATGGTAGCAGCCTCGGAAGGCGTTGAAGCACCCTCCTGTGGGTCAATGCTGGGCAGCTGCCTCTGGGCACATGGGGTCTGGGGCCTGGCATGAGGGCCACTCCACCCTCCTCCTGGCACCCCTCTCAGCAGCAGAGTGGGAAGAAAATGGCCTTTGGGGAACTTGGACCTTTCATCCAGTCCCAGGATCCAATTTTGTCCCATTGACTTGGTGGTTCTTGCCCCCTTCCAGACCTCCTGTCCCATGTTCCCTGAGGGGTCTGATCTCTCTTCGGATGGTTCTGTGAAGCCAGGGGTCCATCCTGACAGAACGTCACCACAGGAGGCCAGAAGCTGCACTGGCCCAGCTGGGCTTGGAGTCTGGAGCCCCCAGGAACACAGGCTGGAGGGGGTGATTCTGGCTTGGTCCTGGTCCCCGGAGACAAAGCAAGAGGGGAGGGGCCCAGGCACAAAGGGAAGGCCCTCCGAGGCCACCTGTTTACCTCCAGTTTGTCTGGGGTGCCTGCCCGGGGCCTCAGAGCCATACGGGGCCAGCCTGGCACCGCCAGATGCCACCGACCCAGCAACTTCCACTGCACAGGTGCCGAGTTTAACAGATCTGAGATCAGAAGTGGGCAGGCCTGGGTTTGAGTGAACCAAAGTCCAGGTGTCTGCAGGTGGGGCTCCCTCCCGGGGCTGAGTGACCCTGGGGAAGTGGCAGGACGCTGGTCCCCCTACTGTAGGCTGTGAGAGGGCCCCGCTGCTGTCCACCCATCCTGAGGCGCGCACAGCTGCCTGTCGCATCCACCGCTGGACACTTGGGGCTTGGGCCCGAGAAACAGTACAGGAGTAAGGTGCTTGCCTTGTACACCAGACCCAGCTTAGACCCCCCAGCCCTGCACAGGGTCCCCCCAGCCCTGCACAGAGTCCCCCGAGCCCTGCCAGGCGTGGCTCCTGAGCTCAGAGCCAGAGTGATCCTGGAGCGTGACTGGGTGTAGTCAGGGTTGCACTGGGCCTGGCCCATTGCCTATTCTAAGGTGTCGTGTTCTGGGTTCCAGGGGACAGGAAGTTGGCAGTGGGAGGCTCTGCCGCCAGTTACCTTCATTTCACACCCGTGAAAAGGGAGGCTGAGAGGGGGCTGGGTGATGGGGTATGAGGTCAGGTGATGGCTGTGGAGGAGCCCAGCCTAGACTCCAGCCCGGGTTCCCGACCCTCCAGTACCTAGCACGCCGGGACAGCCCCTTGTAGATCCAGCACCCGGCCCCGGACAGCGACGCGGAAAGCACTACTCAGGAGACAATACAGGACAGCCCTGGTCCCCAGAGCTGGTGTTGAAATGTACGAGGAGCAGACAGAGGCCTCAGGCCTCAGGAAAGATCAAGGGGCAGGTGGGGTTCATGCACCGCATGCAGGTCTCCTGGACTCCCCCATGCCACCCAAACCACATGCTGGGACCCCACAGGTGTGGGGAGCAGGAGCGGAGGGGCGACAGGCCTGCTCCCACCGGCTCCCCCGTCTAAGCGGCTGGAGAGGGGAGCTCAAGACAGGACTGTGCTGTCCCTTCGGGGTTCAGGGACACAGAAACAGGACATCTCTCCAGGTTTAGAGGCAGCCACCAAGCTCTGGGGAGATGACCAAACTGAGGTCATCTGAGGTCACTGAGGCCCCAGCGCCCCCAACACCCAGGCTGGCAACAGCACCCCCAAAGCAGGAGCCACACATGAGGCAGAGGCAGAGCAGCAGTGACAGGGAAGGACAGACAGTAAGGCCACGTGACCCGGGCATGTTGGAGGAGAGTGGTGAGATGCCCCCCACACCCCAGTCCGCGACTCCCTGCACATTGTCCACACCAAGGGTGCCTGTGTGGAGACAAGTCCCAAGAGACTGCCTGCAGGGCGACAGCAAGCGGGCACTAGGCCAGGGGCACTGCCGGCCACCACTGAGAAGGCCTGGGAGCAAAAGACAAAGGTCAGCTGCTGCCCAGAGTCCCCTCTCACTGGGCACCCCGGCCCACTCATCCCAGACCCCAGCTTCCTGTGCTCAGAAATCACCCATGTCACCCGGAGTGCCGAGGAGGGCAGAGTCCACCTGTCCCGCGTGCGTGCCGGCCAAGCCAGCAGCTCGGGTGTTCTCCATGCAACCCCCAGCCAGACCCAGGCAAGGGCACGAGATGGACAAGTAGCAGGCAAGCGGGCAGGGAACAGGCCATCGACAGGGGCAGGGTCTGGGCAAAGGCGCTGGACAAGCTACAATGCAGCCAGCAGGGAGGGCACTTGCCTTGCATGCGGCCGACCCAGGCTTGATCCCTGGGGTCCCATATGGTCCCCCAAGCCCCGCTAAGAGTGATCCCTGCGTGCAGAGCCAGGAGTAACCCGTAAGTACTGCCGGGTGTGGCGCAAAACCAAAAAAAAAAAAAAGGTTGCACTCAGCACCCCACAAGACAGCAACGCACAGCACAGGGGTCACCCCGGGGACAAACTTCCAGCTGGTAAGAGGGCAGGTCTCCCCCGCAAGGCCACAAAAAGCAGGGACCCAGGACAGCAGGCAAAGAAACCCCATTCCTGGGTGGGCGGTGGAGGACACGGGACCACCGAGCAGGAGCGGTGGAGGCCTCACCCGGCTCCCACCCCAGCACCCCCAGCACCCCCAGGCGGAGAGCCAGCCTCCTCCTCCAAGAAGCCAGGTGGAAACAGACTTTATTGTTACAACAGGGGCCCTACCGCGCAGGGCCTTAGAAATCCAGCTGTGTGGCCCCGGGGTCGCCACGGCGAAATCGAGAGCTCAGGACGGCCGCGGAGGTCACAGCGACTGCGGACATGATTCGGGGAGGCCGGCCAAGACTGCAGCGAGACATGATCGGGGAGGCCGGCGCGGCGGGGCGGGGCGGGGGTCTCCTTCACTCCCGCTTCTTGTAGCTCTCCAGGTTGGCCAGGACCCAGCCGGGCGGCACGAGGAAGCACAGGAAGCAGGCGGTGAGCCCCACGACGACATCCTGCACGGCACGGAGAGAAGGAGGGACCCCGCGGTGAGGCTCCCGGGCCCGCACGGGAAGGGCCGGGACCCCCGAGTGGCCCAGGACCGCTCCGGAAGCATCCGCGGGCGGATGACCGAGTCCGATCCCCGGCACCACCCGTGGTCCCCCAGGCAGAGCCGAGAGCCAGCCCTGCGCGACCCCAGCCCTCCCCTCAAAAACAGCCCCCGCTGAACCCAGTCCCCACGGCCGTCCCCCTTTGCGGTGGCTGGAGATGGGGGTGACTCCCCACTTCTCTAACGACATGCACATGACACGGGCAGCCCCGGCCAGGCTCACTGGTCCCCCGATTCCCTCTGGGCCACACGGCCCCCAAGTTCCACCCGGGGGGGACGTGCATGCCCCTTGCGTGCGGGAGGCCGGCGGCGTTGCGCCCGCGCAGTGTCCCCGCCGCGTCCCCGCGCGCTGCAAGGACCCTTCCCCGCGCGCCCGCCCCGACCCCGCCGCGGGACCCCGGCCCGTTTCCTCACCGTGGTGCCGAACGGCTCCCGCGGCGGCCTGGAGTGCACCTGGGCCCGCGGCACCAGAAGCCGCCGGGCCGGGCCGGCCAGGCCCCTCAGGAGCAGCGGCGTCAGCGCAGACATGACGGTGACGGCGGGGAGCGGACCGCGGACAGTCGCGCGCCGCAGCCCAAGGTCGGGGAGTCAAAATGGACGCCCCGGGCGGAAATTCCGGGCCAGGGAGACCGGGAAGGGGCATCCCGGGACGCCGCCGGAAGTGACGCGGGACACGCCCCCTCCAGGCGCAGGCCGGGCTTTGGCGCGTTCCTCGAAACAGCCAATCGACGCTGAGCCTATGGCCAGGGGGCGGGGCACTAGGGGCGTAGCCCCCGGGCGCGCCCCGCCCCGAAGGCGGGCCTTCTCGTGAGTGACATCCCTGGCGGTCCAACCGCGTAAGGCAGACAGCGAGCGGCCTTTTTGACTCCTCCTTTCATTCATACTGTTAAATCGCACTCAGGAACTCCCTTCCACGCCGCCCTCAGCCCACGTCTCTGTCAGGCGCCTCCGCCTTACTGGAGCCAGATGCCTGACGCTGATCGGGCTCCTGGTGGTACTCAAGTGACCGCTGAGTAACAAATGGTGGCACAGTATGTGCAATGCGGGGATTGAACCCCTGCCTCCTGCATGCAAAGCGTGTGCTATCTCTTCTGCCTCTCCCCTCATCTGTCGCTAGCCTCTCATATCGAAGGCACTCGTTGCAGTCCACCTCTTCCTTCTATCTTTCCTTCAATGCTTTATTATTGGAGGGTAGAGGACCCCACACCCGGCTCTATTCAGGGCTCCCTCCTGGCTCTGTGCTCAGAGATCACTCCTGGTGATGCTTAAGGGACGATATGGTGCCGGAGATCAAACCCGTGTCAACCTTATGCAAGGCAAGCTTCTTACCTGCTATACTATTTCTCCAGCCCCCTTTCATTTCTTTTTGTTTTTTTGTTTTTTTGCTTTTTGAGGTCACACCCCGCAATGCTCAGGGGTTACTCCTGGCTCATGCACTCAGGAACTACTCCTGACGGTGCTCAGGGAACCATATGGGATGCTGGGAATCGAACCAGGGTTGGCCATGTTGGCTGCATGCAAGGCAAACGCCCTACCCGCTGTGCTATCGCTCCAGCCCCCCCTTTTATTTTTTTAAGCATAAATATAACTCAGTCAAATAATACTTCAAAAACTACGTTGAATGGGGCCAGAGCAAAAGTACAGCGGGAAGGATGTTTGCCTTGTAGCCAGCCGACCCAGGTTCACTCCATGGCATCTCGTTTGACACCCTAAGTACAGCCAGGAGCAAGCCCTGAGCACTGCCGGGTATGGCCCAAGAGACAAAAAAGAAAAACTATTTGGGGGTCTAAAGGATTGGAGTGCAGGTTTTGCAAGTACCCTAGGGTTTGATGCTCCGTCTCCTGCACACCAACAGTAATGAGGACGGAGCAGCATCAGGAAAACATTTGGCTGGAGATTCAGCTCAACAGGCTGGGCTCACGCCAGCCTTGGTTGGTGATTCCTGAGTACCACTAGGAGTTACCCCGAGAAAGGAACTGAGCCCCTAATTACTTTGCGGTGTGTCCCCCAAACAAATTTTCTATGGCTCCCCAATGCTCACAAGAGGAAGTACCAGCTCCTGGATGTCACCCACCAGTGTCATCACTCAGTACCTCTCTCCATCTTTTCTTTTTTATTCTGAGCAACACCCAGCAGTGCCCAGGGCTTACTCCTGGCTCTGCACTCCTGGATCATCATTTCTGGCAGGACGCAGGGTGCCAGGGACAGAAGCCAGGTCAGCAGTAAGCAAGGCCAGCACGGCACTCTCCTCACATCCATCTTTTCTCGTCTCAGCTGCTTCTCTGCCTCATTTTTTCATCTGTATATTCTTCCTCGAACACTTTTTTGTTTGCGGGCACCGCGCAGTGCAGGGATGAACCCTGGGCCCCCACGTATAAATTAGCACTGCCGAGAGCATTCTCCCAGACCCCTAGAATACTTCTCAACTGTGTTTTGTTTGAAGGTTTAGGGGCACTCCCAGCAGTGCTCAGGAGTCACTCCTGGGGGTGCTCAGGGAACCATGTAGTACCAGGGATCAAACTGAGATTGGTTAGGTGCAAGTCACACACTTGAACCCCTCGACGGTCTCTCTAGCCCACTTACAAGGTGCCAGGGTTCCCGGGAAGCTCCACAACCAGGACCCACCGTCAATGGCGTGGGGGAAGGAGACTCTGGAAGTTCTGGTTGGAACTTGCATCAGTGGCCTCCACGCTGTGGTGCAGTGACTGAGAAACCTCAACTCTTGGAGGTTGGTGGGGGGATTCGGGGGCAGCAGCAGGCATGCCTCGGTGTCTGGGGGAGGGGCTGGGACCTATCCCCCTGTGTGGGTGTGTTCATGGCCAGCCTCACCCCCACCCCACCAGGTCCCCCACACCTGCCCCGACCTGGCCAACAGCCCAAGATAGAAGCTTCCAGCTCCCCCCGCACACCCCCAGGGGCCCAGGGCTGAGAAAGGGGTGCGACTTCATGCCACCAGGAGAGGAAGGGCCGTGCCCCCCTAGCAGTTTGGACAGTCAAACCCGGCCATAGCCAGGCAAGAGGCCAGAGTGCCTCAGGGGATGCCAAGTACCCCTGGGGGTCCACCTGGTCCGCCTCCACCAAGAGCAACGGCAAAGCGGCAACCAGGGCAGGGCAAGGCCATGTCAGAGCAGGGGGAGACAATCTACCACCCCTCAAACAGTGCCACATCAGCAGACTCAGGCCCAGGGGCTAAGGGACCCAGGGAGGGGGTGCACTGAGGCCCCGGGGTGCTTCCCAGATGCGTACTGCTCAGCAGACACCGAGGCGCCAGGAGTCACTGTCTGTGGCGCCTCAGTTTCAAGTGTCTGCAGGACCCCAGGGTTGGCGGGGGGTCACAGGGCTGGGCTCAGGCTCCACACAAGGGGTCCCAGGTTTGGGCCCCGGCACCACCTGGAGCAGCCTGAGCACTGAATGAGGAGTAACCTCAAAGAACACCGGGTGTAACCCCCAAAGCAAAAATGGTTTTCAGGGGACCCGGCTGCCAGCCCCGGTGACAGAGCACAGCTGCTCCCCAAATGCCAAACCCTCAGGCCAACTGCCGTTGTTTTGGGGAGGTGCCACCCCTCGCAGTCCTAGGGAGAGATGACAAAGCCTGATAACTCAGCCATAGAGCACAGGGCACTTGCTGGCATGTGTGTCCCCCATTCTGTCCAGGATCTGGGGCACAGCAGCACGGCGGGAGCCCCACAAGTAACCCCAGTGATAGAGGCCTGGCACTTAACACTGGCACTGCCCACAGGGCCCCTCCCGCAAGCTTCACCTCCAGTAATTAGGGGCTCAGCTCTTTTCTTGGGGTGACTCCTAGTGGTACTCAGACCCAGGCGGGCCCTGGGTCTCCAGGGCAACGAGAGGGAAGGGGAGCTGGGCAGGAAGTAGGTGGTTTGGGCTCTTTTCCTGCTGCTTTCCCCAAGATCAGGCGCTTTTCTAGGGTGCTGGGAAGCACGTTACTGGTTCCGTGAGGGCTTTTGCCCTCAGTGACGGGTCACATCTGGGGACTCACCCTCTGGGGCATCTGCGCTGGACCCGTGACAGAGGGAGGAGCGCGGAGACAGGACAGGCTCTCCCCTCCTGACCACCTCGCTCACCCCGGACCCAGTTCACGGGGCTGCGATTCATCAGTGTGGGCCACTCCCCGCAGCCCTTGAGCCCCTGAGCTCACTCCCCGTCCCCTGGACCCACCAGGCCAGGGGCTCCCCCTGACATGGGGCGTCCTAAACCAGGGCTCCAGCTGTTTCCCACCTTTCCTTCCCCGGGCGAATTCCCGGCCCCAGGATAGGAGGTGGCCGTGATCCCAACACCAGCCTCCCCTTCCTAGGCCCCACTGCTGACCCATCCAGACATGTAGCTGGAGGCCCAGGCAGGGGAGGAGACCAGCATGAAAGACCCCTCTGCAGCCACCCACCCACACACTTTTTTTTTTTTGCTTTTCTTTGGGTCACACCCAACGTACTCCTGGCTCTGCACTCAGGAATTACTCCTGGCGGTGCTCAGGGGACCCTATGGGATGCCTGGGGATCAAACCCGGGTGGCCTCCTGCAAGGCAAATGCGCTACCCACTGTACTATCACTCCAGCCCCACCCACACCTTTTAATGTGGCAGAGCTAAGAACTTAAACTGGCCACACAATGCAGGAGTTAAGATAGTTTGCCTTGCACACACTGACCATATTCAATCACTTCCTGGTCCCCTGAGCACAGAGCCCGGAGATCCCTGAGTACAAAGGGAGGAGTGATTCCCGAGCACAGAGCCAGGAGTGATCCCTAGGCATGGCCAAGCTTGTTCCAAACCCAGAGCACAAAGGGCCTGCACTGCACTATCAGTTACCTCCTGGACCAACGGGCAGGTAACATGTGGGTACCAGACACCCAGATCCAGGATGAGACCCCTGACACCTCCCCTCCCAGAGCTCAGTGCTCACAGCCTGGCCTGGGGCGAGCAGCTACAGATCTTGAGCAGAGGCCCAGGACTTCCAAAGTGGCACCAACACCGACGTCATCACCGCAACACCAGGGTCTCCCTAGGAAGGGGCGCAGGGCACTCACAGTTGGACCCAGGACCTACAGCTCCCGGGGCCAGGCGGCCAGTCTCGCAGTTGAACAAAGTGGCTTTTATTTGTGACATACAAATACATCCAATGCAAAAGAGATCATAATTCCCTTTGATTCCAGTGATAACTCTAAAGAAAAAAAAATAATATCAACAGGTTCATCTCCAAAGTTTCCTCTAAAAAAAAAAAAAAAGAAAAAGGGCTAAAAAAACCCATACACGTCACATACAGATCTGACATCAATAAAAATAACCTGAAGGGTAGAGTCAACTAAAACCTTTAAAAAATAGTTTAACATGCGCCCCCCACAGTCGAGAGCCAGCTGCAGCGGCCGCTCTTCTCAGAGCCCAGGGCAGGGTGGGGGTCGGTGGGCGCCAGGAGTTAGGGGCTGTGGGGCGTACACTGGGGTGCCCACTGGTCCTGAGTTGGGGGGGGCATAAAAAACCCACACCCAGGACAGTAACTGCCCCTGCACCCCGGTGTCCTGAGAGGCAGGACCCACGAACACTCTCCCGGTCCCCCGAGATCCTGGGAAGGGGCCTGTCAACCCGTCAGGTGCCCCGGGGGTTAGGACGAGGCCCAGGCAGAGCCGCCAGGCGTCCCCTGGATGGCAAACTCGGAGCCCGGGGGGGCAGCGGGCCGGTGGCTCAGGACAGAGGGCACCGGGAAGCACAGGACCTAGGGGCCTCCCGGCACTGCGTCACCAGGCCCCGGCTGGAAGGTCACAGTCTCTCCAGGGCCCAAGGTGGTGGCTTTGTCCCTGGTGAGGAGGGGCCCGGATGGCAGGAAGCGGGTTCTGAGCCTGCACAGTCCCTGAGTGAGCCTCTCCCCGCCTGGCCTCGCCGGGGCCCAGGAAGGCAGCTATGCAGGGCCGCATGGAGGCAGCGGGGGTCGGGGAGAGGACAGCAGACGGGGACCCCTGCAGAGAGCAGTCAGCACCGAGATGGGATGGACGGGGGCGGGAGGGGGCTCCCTGGCGCTGTCCCCCTGGAGGGAGACGGAGGTACCGCAGAGGCACGGGACAGGCACTGTCGGCTGGGACAGGCCCTCTGTCCGCAGATCCCGTGAGGATGCGAGTGCGCCACGCAGAGGTGCTCCCCAGGAGCTGAAAAGCCCCTCCAGGGCCGGCGGTCCCTGACCGATGCAGCCCCACTGACCAGGGTCGCCAGCAGTACCATCCCCCGAGCCTGGCCTCGGGCATCTGGCTGTGCCCTGATGTCACACCGGGTCCCTTTGCCCCCAAGAGCCAGCCGGGGCCAGGGTGGAAGGGGCCAGCTGCAGAGGAGCGGGGCCGGCAGCCCCTGGCCCCACCCCACCCACAGAGGCCCGCAAGGGGGGCAGCAGGGCGCGCAGGGCAGGGAGGGGCTCAGTGGCAGCAGCCCCCGCAGTGCCCACCCGCATGGGAGTGCTGGCTGTCCCCAAACTTGGTCCTCCGGCTCAGGATCTCGTAGGAGCAGTCCTCCCCGCAGCACCCCGACATGCTGGGGGACGAGTCGTCAATCTCGAACCTGCGAGGGGCAGAGAGGCGGCTCCCAGGGCGGGTCCCCGCCAGGGGGGCCCTGCCGACCCCCCGGCCCCGAGCCCGGCCTTACTGCAGCGCCTCTCGGAAGAACTGGTAGGCACCGTGGTTGTGCTTGAACACCGTGAGCATCACCTTCTTCATCTGGGTGCTGGGGAGAAGCAGAGGGAAAATTCCAGAAGCAGAAACATGCCCGAGTCGCGGCCCCGCATCAGGGGCTGCCAGCCTGAGAACGAGCCCGCCCAGCCCCCAGGCATGGACAGAGAGGGGCACCCGGCGGGGGTGTGTGTAGGGGCGTCTCACCTGTTGGCCATGAGCTGCAGGATCTGGATGAGGAACTTGCCCAGGCCTTTCCGCCGCACTCTGCTCTCCAGCTGCACCTCGTAGCTGGGAGACGGAAGCAAGGAAGCAAGAGTGTCATTTTTTTTAAGCTTTTTAGGTCACACCCAGCGACGCACTGGAGCAATAGCACAGCAGGTAAGGCATTTGCCTTGCACGCAGCCAACCTGGCTGACCTGAGTTCGATTCCTCCGCCCCTCTCGGAGAGCCCGGCAAGCTACGGAGAGTATCTCGCCCGCACAGCAAAGCCTGGCAAG
>JAOXYA010000045.1:47037334-47050217 GCA_028565675.1 Sorex palustris | reverse complement strand
TCTCTCTCTCTCTCTCACACACACACACGCTCCTGATGAACACAGACCCACATCCCTACACACACGCTTCTATGAGACAGAGACACACATCCCTAGACAAACCCAGAGATAGACCTACCTCCCTAGATACACACACACACACACCTATAAGACAAACCCACATCCCTAGACACACACACACACTCCTAAGAGAGACCTACATCCCTAGACTCACACACACCTGTATGAGGCAGAGGCCTATCTACCTAGGCATATGTGAGTACACCCACCCGCCACACACAGAGACCCAGACCACTGACATCAGGACCCCCAGAGCTGGCAGGCTACCCGTCCAACCAACAGGAAAAACCTGTGTTCCACGATGAACTTCTGACTCCACAGGAGTCACAGGCTATGTTCATCAGGCGGCTAGGTATGAGGCGCTGGGCTGGGCGCGAGGGGCGTGGTGCTGGATAGTGGAAGATTTGAGGAGCGTGGCTGGGTTGAGGGGCGTGGCTAGACCGAGAGGGCGGGGCTCTGATGGGGCGGGGCTATTCTTCGAGGGCGTGGCTGGGCAGCGGAGGGGGGGGTGTTGTTCTGAGGGGCTGGGCAGCAGGCGGGGACACACACCTCTGAGCTCTTGTAGCCCAGGAGCAGATAGGTGGCCATCACCTCGTTGTATCTCTGGCCCACCAGTGAGTCCTGGATCTCTTCCCGGGTGTAGCCCATGGACACCATCAACTCTGCACGGGACAGGGAGGGAGGACAGCATCCCGTTAAGGCTGGTCCAGAGGCCAGGCCCCCCGGGGCTCGACCGGGTCCTCATGCTGGCCAGCACAGCCTCACCTGTCCGCCGGGGGTCCTTATAGTCGGGGAGTGGCTCCACATAAGGCTTTAACTCGTCATCTTCGTGACCCACGTTCATCCATCGATCTTTCATGATTTGCTGAGGGGCAGAGGGGAGGGGGGTGGAGAGGAAGGGGGCTCAGCGTGGCCGTGTCCTCGGCATCCCGGGCCTTTCTCCAGCCAGCAGGGCTCGGGCTGCTCACCTCTAAAGTGCCTCTCTTGCTGGGATTGAGAATGAGAAATTTCTTCAGCAGGTTTTCACAGTCTGTGGACATGTAGAACGGAATGCGGTATTTCCCCCTCAGTACCCGCTCCCGCAGCTCCTGGAGGAGGGAAAGGGCAATGATTCCTGGCTCGGGGGGAGAAGCCGACATCCGGAAGGCTGCGAGCAGGCCCAGAACAAGGCACTTCCCCCGGAGAAGCCGCGAAGTCCAGTGCCCTGTGCGCTCCGCCTGGCCACCCAGGCCTGCCATCCTGAGCACCCCGGCGGGCAGACATGCGCATTTTATCCCCTCTCAAGAAAACACCCCGCTGACTACTCGGGGTGCAGAAGGCCCTCCAACTGTCGCGGGCTGCAGCCAGCTCCCCTTGGAGGCTCGGGCGTGAGAGAAAAACGGAGACAGGTAGCAAGGGTCAGAGGTCAGGCTGACGTCAGAGGCTGAGGGTGGAGGAGGGGCAAGGATGTGAGCCCACACTCCACTCCACCTTGAGGTTCTGTCCATCGAACGGCAGGGACCCGCTGACCAGGGTGTACAGGATCACGCCCAGGCTCCACACGTCCACCTCGGGGCCGTCATACTTTTTGCCCTGGAAGAGCTCCGGGGCGGCGTACGGGGGGCTGCCGCAGAAGGTATCCAGCTTGTTCCCGAAGGTGAATTCGTTGCTGAAGCCGAAGTCTGCGATCTTGATGTTCATGTCAGCGTCCAAGAGCAGGTTTTCTGCCTGGGAGGTCAGAAGGGAACTGTCAGGGGCTGGAGCGACAGGACAGCGGGGAGGGCGCTTCGGCCTTGCACGAGGCCGGGCCAGCTTCGATTCTGGCACCGCATATGGGGCCCCTGTGCTCTGCCAGGAGTAACCCCTGAGCGTCACCAGGTGTGGCTCCCAAACAAAAGCAGGAAAGTCAGGGGCAGCAGCAGGCCCAGCCCCAGCACTGGGCAGGAAGGAGCTGGGGGCTGGGGACGCAGAGAAGGCCACTTTCCGCTTTGGACTTCTGGCTATCCGGCAGGGCGGGCTGGGGGTCACTGCAACCAGGTCAGGCTGGGGACAGTCACCAGGCTACTGCGAGGATGCTGAGGGCTCAGAAGCCACTTGGGGGGCACAAAGCTTCTCAGCACACCTCGTGGAACCTCGTGGAACCCGTGAGGGCCTGGGGGTCGCACACCAGGGAGAGGCCCGAGCTAAGTGGGCACCCCTCCGGGGGCCATGCTGGGCAGCCTGGAAGTGCTCGCCACTCAGGGTAGAATCCGGAGGGGCTTCCCCTGCCTCTCCAGAGAACTCGATAGGACCCCGCCATGCCGCAGCCCCCGCTCTCACCTTCAAGTCTCGGTGCACGATAAACTTCTGGTGGCAGTACTGCACGGCAGACACTATCTGGAAAGAAGGAGCAAGGCTTAGCCCTGGCCCCTGGGCGCCCCCGGGGCTGCTCCCGCTGAGCCCTAGAAGCCCCAAGCGCTTGTCAAAGGCCGCACACAGCAGACCAGCAGCACCCCTGCCACGCCAACCCCCAACAGGCAGAGTGGCAGCCCCCACCCCGAAATCTCACCCACCTGGCGGAATTTGGCCCGAGCCTCCTTTTCTTTCATCCTGCCATGAGCTACCAGGTAATCGAACACCTCTCCTGCAGGGAGGGGGCATGGTCTGGGTCAGTGCTTGCCACGGCGGGGTGGGGGGCACAGGAAGCGGGGTGGGGTTGGGGGGGGCTACCTCCACTCGCGTACTCCATCACAAGGTAGAGCGTCTTCTCCGTCTCGATCACTTCGAATAATTTAACTGCAAGAGAAACGGCCGAGCCCCGGATCGAACAGGGATGGAGGGTCCCCCCTTTCACATCCTGCCCCCCCCATATGCAGGGGCAGCCCAGCGGCCACTCCCCCCGCGTGGAAGGCCAGCCGGCCAAGGCCTTCTGGCAGCACTGCGGGCATGAGGGCAGCGGGAGGGAGGACGCGGATTCTCACCGATGTTGGGATGATTCAAAACCTTCATTATCCTCACTTCGCGGAAGAGCTGGAAAACGAAACAGCAGGGGTGGTGCCTGCTCCGCTGACCCCCGCAGGGCCCCCCCAGATGGACTCCGTTCTGGGGGAGCGCTCCCCAGGGATGCCTGCCACACGCGCGCTGCAGTCAGTTCTGCCCCCAAACAGCAGGTGGGTTTGGTGGGGGGACTGGGAAGTCCAACTATGAATATTCAGAACCTGCGATGCTTCAAGCAGTTCAGAGACAAAACCCACCATACTCAGGCCTGGTGTGTGTGTGTGTGTGTGTGTTGGGGGGGCTCCTGATCTACAGAGTTGGAGGGCTCGGCACGAGCGGGGAGCCCTTTCCTCATGGGCCTCTGGGTGGTGGCAGAAGATGCCACTCCTATATATAGCTGATGCCAATTTTAATCAAATCCACCTCCACACACTCACGCTCTCTTTGTGAAACAAAATCAGGGCCTCCAAAGCCTGTATTTCCAGAAAGAAAGATGACAGAAATGAACCCCATCCCCTCTGCGGGGGCCAGAGGAGTGGAGGTGGGTTTCGGTAACAGGCCTTGCCGCTCCCACAGAGAACCAGGCTTGGCTTTGCTGGTTCCCGTTTCTCTGAGGGGGGTGGGGGAGGGCACAGGACGGGACGGGGCGGGGGGGGGGTTCTGGAGACAGAACTAGGGAGGCCACTAGAGACACCGGGGCCAGGTGCAGTGGCTGAGCACCCACCATGCGGGTGTGGCCCTGGGTCCCAGCACTGGCACCTGGTGCCGGGCCCGGCTGAACCTCTCAAGGGGTTGGTGCGTTGGTGCTTGTCCAGGTCACTCTGGGGGCAGATGTCAGGAAGGGCCCTGAGGAGTCTGGGCAGGCGCTTCTGGCATGGCTCTGGGCAGTCCCCACTGTCTCTTCCTTTCTTTTTCTTTTTATTGCTTTTTGGGTCACACCCGGCAATGCACAGGTGTTACGCCTGGCTCTGCACTCAGGAATGACTCCTGGCGGTGCTTGGGGGACCAGATGGGATGCTGGGAATCAAACCCAGGTCGGCCACATGCAAGGCAAACACCCTAACCACTGTGCTATTGCTCCAGCCCCGCCTCTTCCTTTCTTTCTGAAAAGCTGCCCCCTTCAAACCGGGGGCCTTGAGGGGATACCAGGAAGGGGCAGGGGTGTCAGTGGTCATGAAAAGTAGGGGAACACTGTGGTTCTGGCCGTCGGTGAGTCATGTCGGAGCACCTCAACTTCTAGGTGGGCCCCTGCAACCCGAGCTCCCCCCTCCCTGGGGCTGATCTGTGGGCAGGAGGCGAGGCCTTCTGCTAACTCGAGCAACACAACGTGCTCGTGAATAGAAAGACGCCAGCAGCCGCGAGCTGGGGCGCTGGGTTGTTCAAGGTCAGAAAACCTGAACCAGGATGCCCGGGAGCAGGAGGGCTCGGAAAGTGGCTGGAACTCCAGGGAGGGCAGCGACAGCCAGGCTGGCCCCTGCCCGCGGACACTCCGCTCAGTCCCTGCAGCAGTGCCCCGTCGCTGGGTTCACAGCCTGCCAGGAGGGTGCCCCTGCAGCTCAGAAACCTCGGTCACCCTTGTCCATGCGACTCTGGCGGGGAGGAGGGGGTGGACACATGTCCACATTGCCCGCAGCAGCGGTGGGACAGACACAAGACCACTCCAACCTGGAGGGAGTGTCTGCGCTCGCAAGAAGGGGATCCCTTGCACAGGGATCCTGTCTGACACAGGAAGTGGGTGACAGAGGCAGCCCGGGCACCCACACTGGGGACCCAGGAGAGCCTGAGGCCACAGAGCTAGACCAGGGGCCCCAGGGGGGTGCGAGGCGGACAGCTGCCGGCTGGAAGCTCCCGGGGAGGAGGGGGCGGGCCAGCGCTCACCTTCTGGAGGCTGGAGGAGTTCAGCTGTGTCTTGTCGATGATCTTCACAGCCACCTGAGCACGACACAAGAGCCCCCCCCCCCGGCACCTCTGTGTGAGCCGAGCAGACCCCAAACAGACCCCTCACGGGCCAGTCTCGCCCACCCCTCCGCCCCCGGCGCTCGCTCACCTCTTTCCCCGTTAGGATGTGCCGGGCCAGCTTCACCTTGGCAAAGTTGCCCTTGCCGATGGTCTTGAGGAGCCGGTAGTTGCCGATGTGGGGCTGCTCGTCGGCCGAGGGGGCTGAGTTGCGGGCCCGCAGCATGTTGGACTTACTGCTGGGCTTGGCGTCAAGGTGTGCCAGGGCGGGCTGCGGCGGGAACGGGCACCGTCATCAGGCGCTGCCCCCTTCGCGGCCCTCCCCCCTCCCCCGGCCCCTTCTGGGGCGCCAAAGAGGCCAGGGGGTGAGGGGGCAGCCGGGGTAAGGATGGGGGCCGCACAAGGCAGGCAGAGAGCCTACAGGCAGGGAAGAGGAGAAGAGGCCCCCCGAGACGGGAGGCTGGGGGGGCACTCAGTGACACAAGCGCCCACCCTGGCAGGGCCCATCCGGTGGGATCGAGGCGCAACAGGACCGGAATGTGAGCATGACCCCAAGGGCTCCATACCCCCAGTGTGGGCTGGGGGGCCTCTCGGGGGAGGGGACTCTGTGAGACAGGACGGCCCCTCGCAGCCCAGACCCTTGAGGACCCATGGGCGGCGTCTGAGCACGTCCTGAGCCCCACAGGGAACAGCCCAGTCGGCGACAAAGGGGGCTGAGTCAGCCAGGAGGGGACAGACACAGAGAGAGCGACCCCTCACAGGCGAGCAGGGAAGCAGCACGCACAGTGACGGGAAGGAAGGCCAAAAGCAACAGAAGCCGAGCGGGATGTGGGGCGCTGGGGGTGAAGGGGGATGGAGACAGTAGGGGCGGGCAATGGACCCTCTGGTGGGGGTCAGGCGTTGGGACCCTGTATACGCAGGAAGCCCCAGCACTGGCAGTGCTGTGTAAGTCACTCACATGGAAAAACTGAAAAAAAAAAAGGGGAGGGGAGGGGCGGTTGCTGCAGACAACAGACAGTCCGCAGAGGGCGACCTCAGAGCTCGGGAGGTCCAGCCAGGAGGAACAGCAGTGGGGATTCCCCAAACTTGGGGAACCACCCTTCCCTGTTCACCTAGACCCCGTCTTCACACGAGCCACCAGGTGGGACCTGCACAGCGGCTGCCCGCGGAGGACGGAGCCGTTGGGGAACCAAGCTGCACGCAAAGGAATCGGGCGCAGTCAGACGCGATGGCATGGGCGGGCCTGGAGAGGTGGCTGGGGCTCGGGCTGGCTAGAGGGCCGAGGGCGGGCGGCAGGCCTGGGGCAGGGGTCGGAGAACGGGAGAACCACGAAGGAGGACGCAGGGCGGGTGGTCCGGCTTCTCCAAGTCACCCAGAACAGGCAGATGGAGCAACAGGCAGAAAGAGACTGAAGGGCCAGACAGTGCAAGGGGGCTGGGGTGTAGGGCTTCTTTCTTTTTTGGGGGGTGGGGGGATGGGATCACACCCGGCAATGCTCAAGGCTTTGTCCTGGCTCTGCATTCAGGAATCACACCTGGCGGTGCTCAGGAGGCACTATGGGATGCTGGGGATCGAACCCGGGTTGGCTGCACGCAAAGCCAGCGTCCTGCCCTCCCCGCGGTGCTAGGCTCTGGCCCCACACCCCACCGGGCTTCGCTCTGCGGTGGTTAAACACTCAATGAAGCTGGCCACGAAGTCCCAGGGATTCCCAGGGCTGAGGGTTCACTGGAAGCCACTTCACTGACTTTGTTACTTTACTTTTTCTGTTGTTAGTTGGTGGTGCGGTGGGAAATGTGAATGAGACAATGTGACAATCAGATGGCCTGGGGGGAGCCAGAGGAGTCTGTTCTCAGCCTTGTCTGGACCGTGCCCTGGCATCTCCCTCAAGACCCCACCATGGGCAGGGGCAGAAAGAGAGTGGGGCCTGCAGGGTCTGGATTCATATCCTGCTGGTCTAGGGAGTCCAAGACCCCCTCGCCCAGTTCCTTGGCTTCAGTGTTCCCACTCCGCACCCCCCCCATACACACCTGTCTGGGAGGCACCATCACAGCCCCGGGCAGGCGCCCGTGTGGGGAGGACACCACGTGCCTTAGGGCGCGGGTAAGAGGGGCCGGGGAGACAGCACACGGGTGGAGTGCACCCAGGGCTCCCCAAGCAACACCGGGTGTGGCCCCAAAACAAAACAAAACACAAGTGGGTGGGACTGGGAGAGCCCCCCACCCCCATCTCGGAAGAGCGCCCAACCCCCTGGGGTCCTGTGTCAGATGAAGCCCCGCCCAGCAGGGGAGTGTTCTCGCGCCAGGCACCTGAGGTGGGAAGGGAGCTGGGCCACCTTGAACTTCTGGCAGTGGGGCCGGAGCGACAGCACAGCGGGAAGGGCGTTTGTCTTGCACGTGGCTGACTCGGGTTCCATCACCGGCATCCCCTAATCTTCCCCAAGCACCCACCGGGAGTGATTCCCGAGAGCAGACCCAGGTGTAAGCCCCGAGTCCCAGTGGGTGTGGCCCCGAAACCCGAAACACCTGGCAGGATGCAGGAGCTTGTGGCTGCCAGCCTGCCCCGAGCTGGGCCTTCAGCCCTGGGACTGGACGCGGCGGCCTCGACACTGGTGCCCAGCCCCGCAGGGCAGCGAGGCCTGTTCCAGGCTTCAGTCCGGGGAGAGCTTAGTGGCTGGCCCCGACGCCAACGTCCAGGAGCTCTATCTCTGAACCAAGCCCACGTGAAACCTAGCAGAGAGCATGGCCCTGGCAAGCACCCGAAGCCCGGGGTCACTGTCACAACAGTGGGTTGGGGTGGGGGGGCGGTGCAGAGTGCGGCTGTCTCCCTGGCACGGTGGAAGCGGTCTCACGCACGCCAGAATCACACGAACCCCACCTCAGCCTTTGAGCACATATTCTAGGGCCGTCGGCGCATCCTCAAGAGGGGGATGAAACCGCTGCCAAGCGGGGAGGAGGCCCTGCAGAGGGGGTCTGGGGCGAGCCAGGCTGGCCACCCACCCTGGCGCGCCTCCCGCCTGGCCTGGGAGGCGGTGGTCGCCCACTTCCCACGTCCCGCAGCGCTCAAGGAGGAGCCGCTGGCCCTCCAAGGTCCACACCTGAGCGCCATGGCCCAAGTCCGCGGTCAGCACAGTCCACTGGGGCAGGGCAGCTCGAGACTCACACAGTGGGGGGATGCCCAGGATGGACACGCTCCTCTCTCCTCTGCACGGGTCTCCCCGACTGGCGAGCGAGAGGGGCCCAGGAGAAGCGCCGGGCAGGAAGTCACCTAGACCCAGGTCTCTCTGCGGCTCTGACCGGGCCCAGATCCTACCAAGAGCAGGTGCGGAGGGTTCGCTGCCCCTGGTGTCGCCAGCTGGGCAGAGACGGGACACCAGACCTTTACAAAGCTCTGGCTCCACCACACCCCAGGGAGGGGCCCCCAGTCTGCTGAACGGAGACCTCCCTCCCCCGGCCCCGGGACCCAGAAGTCACGGACCAAAGTGGGCCGTGGGCCCTCCTGCCCGGCCAGACGCAGACGCGAGGGGAGCGCGGGTGAACAGGGTCGAGCACCGAGCTGAGAGAGGGCCCGGTGCCTCTGTTCCTCCGGGCCGATTGCTGGGCCCGGCCAGGCCCGCTGCCAGGCTCGCCAGGAAGACGGCGCTGACTCAGGCGGGCAGGGCGCTGTCCCCCCACCCTGCCCCAACAGCTCGCCCCTGGAAAGGCTTTCGCTGCGGGGCGCTTGCACCCTGCTGGCGGGCCCCAAGCAGCAGAGAAGGGAAGGAAGCGGGGCCCCATGTCCCCTCGCGGGCCCTGACCTGCCCCCGCGGCCTCTCCCTCCGTTGCGCCCTCCGGCACGGACCCGCCCCTGCTCCCTGCCCCTCTACCCCTCTTCCCCTCCCCACCGGGGCCACCCGATGCCCCTGAACCCCACTTCCTTGAACCTGGCTGGTTCCTGGCCCCCTCGGGCAAGACTCTGCAGGTGTTGCCCTCGGGGTGGGCGGGAGGAGAGGGGAGTGGGCGACTCCGGAGCCCGCGGAGGGGAAACGTACCCGGCAGAAGGGGGCTGGGGCTGCCGGCGACTTCCATTCAGCACAGCCCCACGGCAGAGCCCGGCAGGCAGGCGGCGAGGGCAAAGTGCAGAGGCCGAGCGAGCGGGAGCCGGCCCAGGGCGGGGGCCTGCGGCGCCGCTGCCGCCCTCACTCCCTCACGCGGCGCCTTCCACCACCTCCTCGAGGACAGCACAGCACCGGCCCAGCTGGAGCCACTCCTGCCTGGGAACCTGCACGGTGTCGCAACCGAAACCGCCCGCCACGAGCACGCAGCGGGCCCGGCCAGGAGCGCGCCGGGGACCAGGCCCCACGCTTCCCGGGGGCCTCGCGGGGCAGGCGGCCTCCCCCTCACCAAGTGTGGTCGCGGCAGGGGCACCTCGGCGGGAGCCAGGTGGAGGGCAGAGGCAGGAGGAACCAGAGGGCGAGAGCCAGGGAGAGCAAGAGGCGGGTTCTGAGCCAACTTCCTCCTCCTTCCCCTCCCCCTCCCCGGAAGTGGGCTGCCCCACCCTCCCCAAGGTGCTCGGCTGGGTAACAGCTGGGACCGGGCGGAAGGAGCCTCCAGACAGGCCCGTCATAAAGCCCTTATCTCCTGCGGTGGCAGGTGGGACCTGGGAAGGGGCTGGATCCAGGCTGGGAGGAGCAGGGCATGAATCAGACCTGTGGTCCCGGAGAGGAGAGACAGACCAGCACCGCCCCTCCCCGGCCAGAGGAACGGGGTGTGTGTGTGTGTGTGTGTGTGTGTGTGTGTGTGTGTGTGTGCTGAAACCAGGAAATGAACTGCTCCACGGAGAAGAGTTCCATGTGAGTTAGATACAAACTCTACTGATGCACAAAATGCCTTCAACACGATTGGGGGGGGGGGCTTGAAGGTGCCGTAGGCCCTTTAGCTCTGTTGTTCTTAAAGGGTTTTGGGGGGACCGGTCCGAGAGGACAGTGGAGTGGGGAGGGCATTTGCCTTGCACACATATGACCTGGGTTCGATCCCCAGCATCCCAAGCACCGCCAGGAGTAACCCCTAAACATCGCCAGGTGTGGCTCAAAAAGCAAAAAAAAAAAGCTTTTGGATCACCCATCCAGTGATGCTCAGGGATTAGTTACTCTTGGCTCTGCACTCCGGAATCAGCGCTTAGGGGGTGATATGGGGTGGTGGGGACCGAACTTGGGTCGGCCGCATGCGAGGCAAGCATCCTATCCCCGCACTACCTCTCCAGCCTCAAGCTATGGGCTCCAAACAAAAAACTTGTCATTAATAGGGAATGGGACGTTTAACCCTCAATTTAATGCACGCACACAGAGCTCACATGCCCACCCCACGTGTGTGTTTACACCACACATGCACGCACCCCTACACACCACCCTCCAGCGCGTGGGACCCAGGCTCTGCTGCAGCCTTTCCTCAGGGACTCAGACCGAAGCTCAGGGCTTACCCCTGGCTCTGCATTCAGACATCACTACTGGTAGGCCGGGGGACCACTTATGGTAGCAGGGATCCCCCAGGTCAGCTGTGGGCAAGGCCAGTGCCCTGCCCACTGTACTCCTTCCTGCCCCTACTTCGTGTTCTTTCCCTGAGTTCAGACTAGGGTCTCCCCAGCCCAGGCTCCCAAGGTGGGCCTCATCACACCAGGCGCACACCCACCCCCCCAAACACCAGCCTTCCAAGGAGCCCTGCTCACACACATACTGGCCCAGCTGCGGGCCTCCAGGATGGACGTGGTCTCATCCTGCAGGGGGGCAGCAGGTCACGAGCACTTCCCGCCGTGCACACCACCCCTCTCGGGCCCCTTTGGCGCTTAAACTGCTCCCATTTCCCCCAAAGGTTAGACCGTGGCTTCTCCCCCAGCCTCGAGGGTGGGCGGTGGAGGTGAGTCTGAATGGGCCTAGCAGGGCCCTGTAAGGGGGGTGGGGTGGGGTGGGGAAGACCCGCTTCCACAGTGCCATCTGTGGGGAGGCGACCCAAGGCTCTGGCTCTGCAGAGGCAGCAGGCGCTGACCTCAAACAGAGGCTGGGAGAGCCGGGCAGGGCCGCCTGGCGAGTCACGTGGCTGGTTCTTTAACCCTTCCTCCTCCTCCTCTGCCCCAGGAGTTGACGGGGCACTCTGGGAGCCGAGCAACTGCCGCTCCAGCGGCGAGAGTCCATAAAGGCGCGGAGCACTACGGGTAGGAGAGGCCTGGCCAAGTGCTGACCGGTGCGTGGGCGGAGGTGCGGTCACCTGCCCTTCTAGCCCAGCTCAGGGGTGCCTACGCGTGAAGGAGACTGGCCGGCAATGGGCGGGAGGCTGGCATCCCTAGAGGCTGTGGGGCCTCTCACATCCCAGGTGGCGGCTGGGTGCTGACCTCGGGGGGCAGTGCTGCCCACAGGGCCTGAGCTCGGGGACCATCCCAGGGGTTCGCGGCGTCCCGGGGAAGAGCCTGGCTGCAGGTCCCAGTGCAGCGAAGCTGGGGTTCCTTCCAGCTCAGGAAAGCCAAGTTCCTGCCACAGCGCCTCCTTCCTGATAGCCTTCCAGGAGCCGGGGGTGGGACAGGTTCCCCATCCGCCAGCCCAGGGGCTGCTCTCCGGCCCTGCTCAGTCCTTCCTGGACGGACCAGGAGACTCGACCGAGCCGACGGACCAGTCCCACGTGGCGCCCGCTCCTCCTGTACCACTGGGTTACTGTAACCATAGAGACCAACAAGTGCCTCCGGAGCGCCGAGAGCAGCCTGCCAAGCAGCCAGGGCTCGGGGGAGGCAGAAGGCAGAGAGGATTGTGGGGGGCTGGCGGGGAGCACCCCGTGCAGTGCGGGGCCTCCTCTGAAATCCCTTCTTTTTGCCTGGTGCTCCGCTCAGCCGCTGGTGGGGGCAGTGAGCTCCAAGTGGCCCGGAAGGCCCCTGGCTCACCTCGAGGTGGGCAAGGAAGGTGCTGAAGAGCCACACCGGAGGGCACAGGGCCACCCTCGGGGGGCACAGGGTCACGGGCACTGTGCTCTGAAAGGATCCACATAGCAGAGCCTCATCGGTCTCAAATCCTTCGGTCCAGAGCATATTCGGTCCAGGCCTCTGCCCTGGCCACAGCACCCCAGGAACACCTGTCCATCTCCGCTCACTCAGGCCTGGTGGGCCCGACCCCCTGGCACTCGGCACTCGGAGTCCTGTCCCTTTCCATGTGCTCCACGCCAAGTGCCGGCGCCCTACCAGCCCCCTGCTGCCCTAGGCAGCGGAATGAAGGTGGCACAACGGGGGCCAGAGCAGCAGTACTCGGGGCAGGGCGCCTGACTGCATACGGCCGCAAGTCACCGCGCTCAATCCCCAGCACCCGACGGCCCCCGAGAACTGCCACGAGTAATGCCTGAGCGCAAGCCAGGAGCCGGCCAGAAGCACCGCTGGGCGTGGCCCCGAGTCACCCGCTGTCCAGCAAGGCGGAGGCAGCAGGCAAATCACCAAACCCAAGGCCCCCTCCCCATGCCAGGAGAGAGGAGGACACGCAGTGCCTCGCCCCGCACCCCATTCCCTGGCTGGGGCCTGCGTCTCCCTAGGCGGGAGGAACTGGTCTGCGTGAGTCAGGCCATGGCAGAGCCCGCCATGCAGCACCGACACACACAGGGGGAAGGACTCAGGCCGCACACCGGTGGCCGCATCCGTGGCAGCCACCCGAGCATGGACTCCCGGGAACCAGCTTCCTTGGGGACTGCTGAGGTCCGCGGGTCTCTCTCTCGGCCCCGAATCTCGGGGCGAAAGTGGACCCCAAAGTCAATGGCATTCAGACTGAGGGTACAGGAGCAGGCGGTGGAGCCTGGAACCCTCCTTTGACACCGGGGGGCTCCCCCCAGAGCATCGGGGCACACAGCAACTCTCTCGGCCCCCCACCCCCCCTCTCCTTTGCTCCCCGGCAAGGCCAGGCTGCCTGCGGGAC
>JAOXYA010000045.1:47026544-47037234 GCA_028565675.1 Sorex palustris | reverse complement strand
GGCTCTCCGAGAGGGGCGGAGGAATCGAACTCGGGTCGGCCATGTTGGCTGCGTGCAAGGCAAACACCCTACCACTGAGCTATCGCAGCCGGCCCCCCAAGCATCACCAGGAGTAATTCCAGAGTGACCCCCTGAGCATCTCTGGGTGTGGCTCAAAAATGCAAGCAAATGAAAAAGAACATTAACAAAAGAAGGGAAAAAAAAAGACACTAATCAGGAGACCTGAGCGGCAGCACAGCAGACACAGCACTTGTTTTGCACACAGCCAACCTGGGTTCAATCCCCAGCACCCCATACAGTCCCCCAAGTCCTGCCACAAGTAACCCCTGAGCACAGAGCCAGGAGTAAAGCCCTGAGCACTGCTAGGTGCGGCCCCAAAGCAAAATAAACAAAAAGGATATTAACCTGGACTGGAGATGTAGGAGAGACGGGAGGGTGCTTGTCTTGGACGAGGCTGACGGGGTTCAATCCCCGGCACCCCAGCCCAGCCGGGAATGATCCCTGAGCAGAGTCCTGAGCACCACAAGGTGTGGCATGAACCTGGGCTTAATGTGCGAAGTGCTGGTGGCAGGCACTTAGTCAGGCCAACTTCCCTGGAGCTGCACTCAGGAAGGTCAGCGGCTGAGGACTCTTGTGAGCGCTCCCCCCCTTGGGTGACCTGTCCACCCAGAGCAGTGGGAAGGCACATCCTGATAGAGGCCTTAGTGACTTTTTCAGTTCTAGTTTGAAAAGTTGAGCTTTTGGAGAGCCCGTGGTGCGTACACTTAAAATGATTCCACTCCTTTTCCTTAATCACCCAATGACTGGTCTTCAAAGTGATAACGCAACGTAAATGGCACTACAATTTCCAGCACGAAAGTATCTTGGCACAGAAGACACAGTAAGGGACATCACCAGTATCCAGGAAGCAAGGCGGAAAGGCCGCCTCGCCGTCTCATTTCTTCTCAGTCTGTTTCCTACTCTGAGTCAGACTCCATCGTCTCTGGCGTCCGCGCCTCCCTGTTCGAGCCGGCGCATCTATTTCAGAAACCAGAGGCTGAGGCTGCAGCGACATTTGAGAAAGCAAGACTCTAAGCTCCCTTTTTCAAGCCAACAATCCACCCTTAAATATAAGGGAAATAGGGGGCTGGAGAGAGAGTATAGCAGGTGGGGAGCATGTCACCCGACCTGGGTTCCACGCCCGGCAACCCATATGGTTCCCTGAGCTCTGCCAGGAGTAATTCCTGAGTGCAGAGCCAGGAGTAACACTTGAGCATTGCCTGGTGTGGCTCAAAAACTGAAACAAACTAACAAAAATATATATATACACACACACACATATATGAAAAGCAACATAAAGATTTTTCTTCCACTCTAGAATAAAGTACTAAAGTTGTAAATTAAAATTTTTAACCAGAACGTTCTCTTTGAGTTCTTTGGGGGATTTGTTTTGTTTCGAGGTCAGACCCAGCAGTGCTCTGGGCTGATTCCTGGCTCTGCTTTCAGGGATCACCCCCGGCGGGTGAGGGAGATCATACAGGGTGCCGGGGATTGAACCCAGGTCCACTGCAAGCAAGGCAAGTGTCCTGTCCATCGTAACTATCGCTCCAGCCCCTCAATCAGAATTTTTTCCAAGTATGTTTTACAAGCTACACTTCTTTTGTTTTGGAGGGTGGGCTTCCCCAGAGCTGCTCAGAGGCCTTGGGGACCCACCAAGGATTCTCAGGCAGCCAAACTGTCTTTTCAGAATAATTCTCAAGGGATGTGATGCCACTCAGTTCTGCAATGCGTGGGATGCCCGGGCATGCGCCTAACCACCAACGGACTATCCTCTTGACACGATTCCTTAAAGGCGCAAGGGGAACGTTGGGATTTCCAAAAGATGAGTTATTGGGCTGGAGCAATAGCACAGCATGTAGGGCGTTTGCCTTGCACGCAGCCAACATGGCCGACCCGAGTTCGATTCCTCCGGCCCTCTGGGGGAGCCCAGCAAGCTACCGAGAGTGTCTCGCCCACACGGCAAAGCCTGGCAAGCTACCCATCAAGTATTTGATATGCCAAACACAGTAACAAGTATCACAATGTTACTGGGCCCACTGGAGCAAATCCATGAACAACAGGAGGACAGTGACAGTGACTTACTGGATACCAGTGAAACGCGCGAGTTTATGAGAGATCACGGCAGGAACAACCGAAGAAAGCAAAAGAGCCGTCGGAGCTCTGAGGACAAACTGAGTTAATCGATGAAAAGCTCTAGTCGGACCGTATTGTACTGAAATTCTAGAAAAAAGAGCCCCAACACACACACTTCCTTCACCATTTGGAGGATGACAAAAGACAAGGGTCTGGCTAGAGTGATAGTACAGCGGGGAGAGCGTTTGCCTTGCACGCAGCCGACCAGGGTTCGATTCCCAGCATTCAATGTGGTCCCCCAAGCACTGCCAGGAGTAGCCAGGAGTAACCTCTGAGCATCGCCGGGTGTGACCCAAAAAGAAAAAAAAAAAGACAAGGGTCTCTGGAAAACTCCACTGTAAACTGGTGAGAATGAAAGAAGCAAATGAAAAAGGTCAACGGCGCACTCATCGTGCAAACGTTCCCATTCTCTGGACCCCCGCGAGGACCCTGGATAGCCCACAGGGAACCAGCCTCCTCCTGAGCTCGGCGCCAAGGCAGGGTCGGAGTCACGGCATTCCTGACAGGTCAGAGGAAGTGGCCCAGAACCAGCTTAGTCCCTGTCACCAGGGAAACCGGGATGCCGTCCCTCTCGAGTTGTCAGGCCGCCAAGCCAGGCTGTACTGAGGAGTGAGGCTCCGAACACATGAAAGAAAATGTCCTCTAAGGCGGTGAAAATTTCTAACTTTGCAGAAATCAGAGGCCTAAGAGGAAGACAGGACTGGGGAGTTAGTTCCTGTCTTCTATCCACGAAGCAGCTCTCAGGCTGATGATCAATGCCTCTGCGGAGGGGTCGGAGATGTAGTACTGCATGCTAAGTACATAGTACTGCAAGCTAAGGCCCCTTGCATGCAGCTGACCCTGGCTCAATCCTGGACACCACCAGGAGCAACCCCTGAGCACAGGGCCAGGAGGAAGTCCTGAGCACCGCCAGGTGTCCCCCAAACAAAACACACACACACACACACACACACACACACACACACCCCTTTCCTGAGTCATGCCACAAAAAAGTGGCCCATCCAGAAACAGAAACAGGTAAGGCAGAGATGAAAACCACCACGATGACCGATAATTGGGAACAGAGCTCAGACAGCAAAGGGAAATGAAGGACGTTAACCCAGCAGAGGGGTGGGAAGGAAGGGGAAAATATGGTAGATCTATTCCCCCAGGCGCCAGCCCTGCGTCACCTTTCTCCCTTTCCCCCAGGCCACAGACCCAACTTACTTGCAGTTCAGACAATACGCTCAGCTCTCTAAGCAGCCAGAGACCCAGAGAGGAAGATAAACAAGGAACCAACAGAGGCCAAAAATCTCAGCCCAAGAGTCAAAGT
Organism: Sorex palustris; assembly: GCA_028565675.1. NCBI lineage: Eukaryota > Metazoa > Chordata > Mammalia > Eulipotyphla > Soricidae > Sorex > Sorex palustris. The sequence continues at coordinate 47,033,750 of JAOXYA010000045.1, read as the reverse complement.
CCACAAATTCCCCCAGCAGCTGGGAGGCAGTGACGCAGCGCTGGTGATGGCACCCGGACCCTCCGGCCTTTCCTGCTGCTCAGAGACCCACCAGGCACCCACCTCCAAGGCGGGTCTGAGAAGGAAAAGGGACCTGAGACAACCCGTCTAGCCACCTCCCCTCGGGATTCGGTATTAAGAGAAGCAGGGAACTTTCTTCTGATGCCAAAGGGATGGAGGCACTGAACGGGACACGATGGAAGGAACCCTTGTCCTGGGGGAGCCCCACCCAGGGCCCTGGCACTGATGGCTACAGGCCTGCCTCTGCAGTCCGCCAGGCTGCACCCCTACTGGGCACGACACAGAAACAGGAGCAGTCGAAGGATGGGGAGGGAGTGGGGTTCTCATCAACAAACCTCCTCTCACACTGGTAACCTGGGAAAAATGAACTATCACTCTGTCTCCAAACGGGCTTCCAACCCCCCTGTGGCATTCCTGTTTCCCTGAGCACACGCCTAACACCGGGGAGGCCGGTGGTCAACATGGAACCCGGGAACCACGTGGGAGTAGCACCGAGCACCACTGGGTATGGACCCCCAAATAAATAAAAGAAACCCAGAATGCTACAGAGGGACCAAAGAGATAATGCAGTGCACACAGCTGACCCAGGTTCAGTCCGTGGCCCCTCGTACGGTCCTCTGAGCCCCGCCAGCAGTGATCCCCTGAGCGCAGAACTATGAGTAAGAGCCTTGAGCACCAAAGGGTACTAGGCCCTCCACTCCACTCCATCTCAGAAAGCTGGAGAGAGCACAAAAGCTCATGGCTTCCTGTGACCCAATGACTGCAGGCGCCAAGGGAAGATGAGGTCAGAGAAATCTTCACGAACATCCCCCCCCACTGACCTGAACGATGGGGTACTCAGAAAAAACTCCACAGTGCTCAGCTGCCAACAGTGAAGAAGATGATGACGCAGGGACGTGCCACGGCCACCGTGCCAAGTGCTTTCTACTCAATAGCTCTTCCCGTGTGCACTGCAACCTACCAGGTAGGAACTACTGTGTTTCCCCATGAACAAACAGGCCTGGAGAAATTAAGAACCCCGAGGTCAGCCGGGGTTGAACCAAGATTCCAATACAGGGAGTCCCGCCGCAGAATCCAACCACAAGAAACCACAGGCTGAAGTCTGAAAGGACCAGTTAGTTCTCCTTCAACTGGCCTGAAGCTCGTCACCCAGAACTGAAGAGCACGCATCCTCTGGGGCCCGCGGGGCCAAGAGGGGGCACAGGAGGACCCGCACACACTCGGGGACAGGAGATGGAAGAGAAAGGAGAGCATCCTGCAGACAGGATGCCAGTGACCCCAACACCAAGGATCCCTACCCGGGGGCTCCTCCCGCACCAGGAAGATTTCTGCTGCTGGGGGAGGGGGAAGGGCGACCCTGCCACCTTCGGGTGCTGCTGGTCCCAGGAGCCTAGGAATCCCGCTCCACCTTCCCTGAGAAACATCCGGACACAGACAAGCTGCAGTACCTGCTGAACTGCCAAAGACCAAAAGCTGCTTCTTCCTCTTCCTCTTCCTCCTCCTCACTCTCCTCCCCTTCCTGCAGGCCAGGCCGGATCACCTGAACATAGTCGGCCCAAAGGTCTGAGTCCTGGGGTCTCCCTGAATTTTGCAATCGGGCCACAGGGCCCCAGGGTCAGAGTCAGGTGCTGAGTCCCCGGAGAATCAGCCGGAGCGTGGGGGCGGGGAGCCACACCAAGACAGACCCAGGCCCTTCTTCCTGGAGGCTGTGGGCCATCTGCCAGGCAGTGACTTGCAAAGAAGCCCAAATAAAAGGCGCAGTATCTTGGCGGGCATGGCCGGGGCAAGGTGGTACTGGGGGGAGGGGGTGTTTACAGACTTTGGTCAAACTCACGCCTGAATGAGCAGAACCCAGAGGAGGCAGACCTTCGTATTGCCAAGTGCCAAAGAGTGTGCGAGGAAACTAGGCCGAGCTGCTGGAAACCAGCTGGACCGGTTCTACAGAGAAGCTTCTGGTCTGCTCCGCCTCCCTCTAGTTAAAAAGAAAAAGGCGGCTCCAGCTTCTTCTCCCGCACACACCCTCCGAACCCTGAGCTCTCCCCACAGCCTCACCCCAACCACCAGCTCCCCCTTCGTCCCAAATCCATCACCTAGTGCACAAGAGGAAATCATTGTTCGGCCCCTTTGAGCCACTTAATGATGAGAAATGGAAGGGATGAGGCAGGGCAAGTGAGTGCCCAGACAGCTGTGGAAAGATCAGCCCCCCACCCCGGGCACTCGGGACCCTGGCAGATGAGACCGGGCCCATTCAAACGCCCAGGGAAGCAGGGACGGGGCTCCTGGGCAAGAGAAGAAACTGAGGTCCCTTCTCCTCTGAGAGGTAAATGGAACCCAAAGGGCCCGATGTTGAGTGTGACGCCCCCTGTGGCTGGCACCAGAAGGAACGTCGGCATTGGGGAGGGCACACAGGGGCCAGAGACAGGAGTGGGCGCCCCGATCTCCCCAGGCTGGTGAGGGGGAACCACAGAGAACCCTGCAGGGCTACACACCGACGACCTGGAGAATCTGAGCTTCCCGTGCAAAACACACACAACTCCTGGGGTCTCCCAGCCAGGCCAGGAAATCCTGCCAGCTTGTCATTCTGCTGAGCTTCCAGAGGAGGAAGGCCAGGCCGCCCTCTCCACGTCCCTCTCCATCTCTGCTGTGACATGGAAGAAGCCATGAGCCCGGTGACACCAGCCCAGGTCGGAGGGAGAGGGAATCGGAACCCCTGCCGCCTCTGGGTCGACCCACAGCTTAACCAGGCGCAGGGCGGGTGCCGGACCCAGAGCCGGGCCTGCAGGAAGGCCTCATCCGCAGTCTCCGGGAGGGAAGGAAGGAGACCACCCTCCTCGCCCTTTCCATCTGCCGAGGTGACTTCATCCCCATCCATTAATGGGCTTCAAAGTGCTGCGGGGGTGGGGGGGAGTCCATTTAGCTGAGCTGCTGTGGGGGGTGGGAGTGAGAGGTGGCGCCCAGCCCCCACCGCCCTGGGTCGATAATGGGCCCCAAAGTCTGAGGCTTGGCTGCACTCTCAGCATAAAATATTCATTCAGGTTGACATAATACATATGCAGAAAAGTCGCATGAAGGAGCTCCTGGGAGAAGAGAGATGCCGGCCAGGTGGCTAAGTACTCGGTGGCAGAGGTCAGGGCGGCCTGGGCGCTGCCCACCTCCCCTCCCCGGGCTGCCTCACAGGCAAATGCTTCTCAGCCCTGCCACCTCCCAGGGACCAAGTGTGCGAGACAGTTACGCAGCGGCTCTGGGTGGCCTCGCAGTGAGGGCTCAGGTTCAATCCCTGGCATCACATGTGCCCACGGAAGACACTTCTGGGGCAGAAGCGACAGGACAGCAGACAGAGTGCCTGCCATGCACGCGGCTGAGCCAAGTTCAATTCCTGAGACCCCCGTACGACTTTCCCCGAGCCCCGCCAGGAGCGACCCCTGAGCGCAGAGCCAGGAATAAGCCCTGAGCACCACCAAGTGTGTGCCCCCCGCCCCACCCCCCAAAAAGAGAGATTTCTGTTGGAAAAAAAGTCTCAGGCCTTATCTTTGGTCCCCGTCGAAAAAGACAGTAATCCCTGTGCAAACTGGACTGTCGTCCAAAACAGCCGGGCTTCACTGACCACCTTGTGTCCACTCCCAAAGTCCACAGATTAGCAATGAGGACAGCTTACTAGCTTATTACCTCCAGAGTTCAAATGTCAGGGAAGGGGATGGTCAGTCCGCACGCCAGGGACCTACAGCCCCAGTTCTAACACACAAGGTGAAGCTCTGCCGCTCCTCCATTGGGGCAGCAGCCAGGGTCAAAGGGCAGAGGTCGGGGTCAACAACTAAGCACAGGGCTGTGCTCTCTGCTGGACAGCGCCAGCCCAGGGCCCGGACAGAGATCTGTCCGTTTTGGGGCCACACCTGGCGGAAATCAACCTGGGCTTTCTGCACGCGTGCCCGCTGGGCCCTCTCCAGCCCCGGGATCGGCAGGTTTAGAGCAGCTCACTTTCCCCGGGCTTCCAAACTCCACTTTCCAGGACTCTGGGAGGGAATGAACAAGGCCCCCGGTTCTCGAGGCCCAAAGCAGGGCGCCTCTACAACCAGGATGCCCCTTCAAGCCCCACCAGGTGTTGCGGGATGCGCTAGCTGATGCCGTGTGGGCCGTGGAAGTCAGACCCCTCAGCGCACAGCCACTGCACTGGCTGGAGGCCAGGCAGCCAGATGCCCTGCTGATGGCCTCCAGGCCAGTACAGCCACTTGGAAAAGAGAGGAGAAAGCACAACTCCAGACGGGGGAGCCCCAAATCACAGGCCCAGGTCACAACCCTTCTTCTGCAAAAGGAAGATGAGTCCTTGGCAGTGAAAAAAACACACCCAGAATCAGCTGTCACCAAAAATCATCTTAAAGGCAGAAAATGACTTTCTTTTATCTCCCACTTTCACTGTTAAGACACAGAGTTGACAGCAAACAGGCAATCTCCCTGCAACACAAGACTTATTTTTATGCTTCTGTGTGTGTATGTGTGTGCGCGCGCGTACTTGTGTGCGCGCACGCCTAATTCACACACGATGAAATCTCGGGAAAACAGCTTCTCATCAGCTGCAGGTTTTAAAGAAAGGGGAGAGACGGAGCAAGAAGCTATTGGAGCTCTAAGGCACCAATGGAATGTGTTTACCTATTTACTGGAGAAACTAGTTTTCATCATTTTCAAAAAACAGGCTAAAAGAAGGCCTCTGTGGGGGGGGGGTGAAGTAGGCAGGTGAAACCCTCACACTTTATGCCACACGAAGACGCTCCCAAGACTCCCTTCAGCAAACACTGCTCATCCCCCAGGCCGCTTCGAAGGAGCCAGGGCCATGCCCAGCATCCCGACCCTCGGACCCCGATTGGCTCCTTGTCCTTTCCCTTTCCAAACAACACCATCTCCGAGGGGCCAGAGCGACAGCACGGCAGATAGGGCATTTGCCTTGCATGGTGCCAACCTGAGTTCAATCTCAGACATCCCTTATGGTCTTCTGAGTACAGCCAGGAGTAATTCCAGAGTGCAGAGCCAGGAGTAACCCCTGATCATCGCTGGGTGTAATATGCCCCCCACGTCCAAAAAATCCACACCAGCTCCTGCCTGTAGCAGGAGTCCCCAAGGTGTCCCAGAGCTGCATTTCCATTAGGTCAGACTATCAAGTCAACAGTGTGAGCGTCTACCTGAGAATCACAGCAGAACCTAGGAATCTACATCCATAGAGTGGAAACAGAATGAGAGTCATGGTGGGCCCCAGGATGACTATGTCAGCAGTCACTGCTCCAGACAGTCATCCGAGAACAGCTGACAGGCCCAGTTCCTCATGACTGCTCCTGGGGGTCCAGTGCTGTGTACAGAGCTGGTATGTGCACAAAGGTAGTGTATGCACAGAGGTGGTGTGTGCGCAGAGGTGGTGTCTGTGCAGAACTGGTGTGCACAGAGCTGGTGTGCGCTGAGCTGTTGTGTGCAGAGCTGGTGTGCAAAGAGCTATTGTGTTCAGAGCTGGTGTGTGCTCAGAGGTAGTGTGCACAGAACTGATGTGTGCTCTGAGCTCATGTGCATGCAGAGGTGGTGTGTGTGCAGAGCTGTTGTGCACAGAGCTGATGTTCACAGAGATGGTGTGTGTGCACAGGTAGTGTGTGTGCAGAACTGGTGTGCACACAGAGCTGGTATATGCCCAGAGCTGGTGTGTGCTTAGACCTCGTGTGTGTGTAGAGGTGATGTGTATGCAGAGCTGGTATGTGCAGAGCTGGTGTGCACCGAGCTCGTATGCACAGAGTTGGTGTGTGCAGAGTTATTATGCACAGAGCTGGTGTTGTTCAGAACTGGTGTGTGCTCAGAACTCTTGTGCATGCAGAGGTAGTGTGTGTGCAGAGCTGTTGTGCACAGAGCTGGTGTTCTCAGAGCTGGTGTGTGTGCAGAGGTAGTAAGTGCTCAGAGCTGGTGGTATGTGCGCAGAGCTAATGTGTGCTCAGAGCTCATGTGTGTGCAGAGGTGGTGTGGGTGCAGAGCTGGTGTGCACAGAGCTGTTGTGCGCAGAGCTGGTGTGCACAGAGATGGTGTCCACAGAGATGGTGTGGCTCAGAGCTGGTGTGTGCTCAGAGCTGGTGTGTGCTCAGAGCTGGTGCATGCTCAAAGCTGGTATGCACAGAGATGATGGTATGTGTGCAGAGGTAGTGTGTGCTCAGACCTAGTATGTGTGCAGAACTGATCTGTGCTCAGAGCTGGTGTGTACACAGAGCTCATGTGTGTGCCAAGCTCCTGTATATATTGTGCTGAGCTCCTGTGCTAGCTCCTGTAACGAGCACAGGACTCATGTCAGCAGAGAGCTCACGTGTACGCTGAGCTCACATGTGCGCCAGCTCCCATGTAAGCCGAGCTCGTGTACATGCAGTCCTCCCCCGGCACCAGGCACAGATCTCTAGAACACACTCATTTTCAGTCCACAGCACTGAGAAACACACTGAGGCCATCGCTCTCACCACTCTGCCGAACACAATGCCCCCCAAGCCCTGCTGAGAAAGTGGGCACTCTAAGGCCACTCCCCAAATGCCTGAGGGTGCCAGTCAGTCACTTGGCTTCCTCCTCCCAGCTCAACAGTTGGGTAGCTCTCTGGTTAAGCAGGGCGTACCTGCTGAGACAAAGGCGGTGAGTGCTAGGAAAAGGAATGGGCCAGGCACGCTCCCCATGGCCTAGAGAAAGTGCCTCCCTCTAAGGTGGAACAGCGGCCGGAGGCAGACGGCGAGGCGAGAGAGCAGAGCGGCTGCCAGACCCAGCACTCACACAGCCATCAACTGTCTCATCCATGCACTTATCCGGCCCCCAAAAGCCACCACTCCATCAGTAACCCATCACTGCAGGAAAAATCTCAGCCTGGCCAATAACAGAGCGGGAGGGGTAGGGGCCCCAATGGATCAGCGTGAAGTAAAAGGACAAGAGGGAAATATTTTCAGAGAAAGAAACGAACGGAATAAGAGCAGAACCACTGTTCTACTGGGCCCCGGAGGACAGCAGCAGGGAACAAGGACGGCTGGGGGGCAGGAGGGGAAAGGTGCAAAGAGGAAGCCCCGGGGAGCCCCAGCTCCTTCCGCCAAGTCAAGCTGCTGGCACTGAAGAAAAGTTCTCCACCAAGCTGGGTGCCACAGGCGCAGGGGGGGT